>OY804607.1:41029299-41174244 GCA_963680895.1 Fragum sueziense | reverse complement strand
GGAAGACTTTGCAGTACCATGCTGTTCATTTTAAATAGAGCCATATTATGCCTGTTATTTCCCAATACCATATATCATTTCAGAAACTGTTGATTTTCCCGGTATGGTTATTTTCAAACGATATTTAAATATCACCTAAACTATTAATGTGAAAGCGTCTTTTCGATAGAAAATTGCAAAATGAAATTCCACATTTTATTGTGTGATTATAATGTCACCTGCATGATACATGTACTAGCCCCAAGACCGTCAGAATTTCAAATGTAATATAGCGGGTACTCTTGCAAGTATGATTCATTTTGTAACGGAAACGGCTTTGCCATGTTTTGTCCGTTGCGATAGATTTGACTCCTTTTCGTTAGTTTAATGTAGTCAAGCGTTTCAAAGATTTCGTCCGTCGATCAATTCGAACAAACCGTTGCTAAACCTTTAAAAAGATTGGTCTGATGATTTTAATGATCTTAAAACATTTAGAACTTGAGCTGGAAGCGATTCAGACCATATAAACTTCTTGACACATTGTTTCATCGCCGTAATTTAACGTCAAAGTTGCTCCGAAATGTCTTGGTTTTGTAGACGCTTACTGATTTAGGCTGGAACCCATGTATAAGGATTAAAGAGGAAGGGTTGTCATCTAGTCTATATGATGTGCATTCATGCGTTTAAAGTCACGTGGTGTACCAGTATAAAATAGGCTGATTTTCTCTTTTAGGCTTTAGTTCGCGCTGTCAGTGGTTGATAGCGGTTGGAACTCTCTCCCTAACTAACGGGTGTGCTTATTTGGGATGCACGTTAGTCTATTGGTGGTCATATTTGCGGCACCAACTACAGTGGTCTCGAACCTCTAAGTTGGTATACCATACTTGCTCCACTATAGACATTATTCCCGGTTTGCACGGTCGTTTGGGCATGGGGATTGGTTGGTACAAGGTGTTGGTCCACGTTTGACAAGATGGTCCAGACTGCCTTGTTTCATACTGACTTGTGTGATGTCAGTTTGAGACTGGTTTCGTCCTGTGTGTCGGACAGGACATGGTCTCATACAAGGTATAGGCTCTGGCCGGTAGCAGGTTGGGCTTGAGGCTCAAACTGTGTTGGTATAGACTGTTGGTCTTATACTGACCGGGCATGGCATCGTACAGGTTTGTACCACCGTATGTAACCGGTACGGTACAATCATTGTGCGATGCAGTGCTTGGTGATATTATACTTGGTTCCAAACTGAACAGTTAGGCTTTAGGCTCATACTGTCTTTGTATAGACAGTTGGTCTTATACTAACTCGGCATGGTCTCGTCCAGGGTTGTGCCACCGTATGTAATCGGTACGGCGCAACCATTGTACGAAGCTATGCAGGGTGATATTATACTTTTCCTCAGATTGTCCCATACTATTTCTTAAACTATCCCATACTTGTTCCTAGACTTTAACCGTTCTATGTTCAAACTCGTTTTTAAGATAGGGTTAACACTTTAAGCAATCCACCCCACACCATTTATTTGGTGGGCCCACCCGTTACGAGGTGTTCTTGGATAAGGGCCGAAACATTGATGACAGCGGGCACCAAGCTGATGATGGTGGTGGATTGACATTTTAAGCATTTTAAGACAACGAAAGTTCTTCTGGTTTGACACATTAATATTTTAGCTCATACCTATTTATCTCCCCCAAATCTAGTGTTTGAGACCAAATTCGTTCTGCACAAGGGTCCCAAACTTGATTGTACTTTTATACTCCGTTTAGGTTAATAATGTCCCATACGATTTTAAGTAGTCCGTTTCAAACTAGTTTCATACCAGTCTCATACTGGTTCCATTCGAGTTTCATACCTCTTGGTTTCATAGAGGTTTCATACCATAGGTATATTTTAGAAGACCGTTTGACACTACGTCCATACCATACACTGTGTTGGTTAGGTTGTGCATAATCCGCTCGGTGCACGTTTAAAGAAGTTTAGCAGTAGCATGTTCATACAGCGTTCGCGAAACGTTGGTATAGTTTATTAGGCAAAGGGGGTTTGACCATTTAATGTTCGTAGATGGTCGGGTAATACTAGGGGGAAGCAAACACCTCACGGTGATGGTGTGAGCTTGAGTCTCGCATCAGTTAGGGTTTGTTTCTGCCCGTTGACCCTTTGCATGTATTGTACTGCAGCGGTGGGTGGCAGGTTTTGTGTGTTGCCTGCGTTTCAGCCGCTGCACGTTACAATTTGACCAAATTACTCCCTTCTGGTTTCATAGATCACCTGCTCCAGAAGGCCTTCACCACTTCACAGATATCAATCATAGCATGGGCAATAATTTGTTTAAGTTCATCTCATGTAGATTAACACACACAAAAACAATGACGCGATTTGATAATTATCTACATAGAAGAGCATAGCATGGCCCAAAGGGTATCTCGTTTTACTATTATCTCAGTAATTTCTCGAGGTATTAAGTTAAAGAAAATGCCATAAGACGTCTTTAATCAAATTTACACTATTTCTTACGTAAGAGATATAAGCATTATCTAAAATTCCAACAGACAGGCTCTTAGTATGCAAATATTGACATGTCCTTTATGTGCAAAATTTGATATTGGCATGTTTGTTCAAAATATGTCTAAATTGCTGCAAACACACAAACTAATATTCTGACTATAAAACAAGTTCTACTAATCAATCTTGAAGAAACTGTTATTGAAATAATGAGTAAATATAGAGGTTTTTTTTTTTAAAAAAAAGAGAAATAGCAAAACATTATGATAAACTGCAAAATTATTTTTCTTTGTCATTTTGATACATGTAAAGATGGTGAATGGGGTAATCTTTTATGGAAACTTGATATTAAGCAATCATGAAATCGTAAAAGACAGTGAAAATAGTGTTCTATTGCATGTTTAGACTCTTATCTGTGTTCTAATCAACAAAACAGTGAGCAAAGGTGAAATCGATTGGTTGATTATCATGATATTTTTCGTCCAGCCTGCCATGAAAATTAGACATGCAAAAATTTTGGGTCTCTCATTATGAACCATATTTTCACCAATTTCCTTATAGCTGACTTTGGTAGATCTTTAAATGGTGATTTTACAGATTATGAACAATATAAAAATAGCAAAAAATTATGTTTAACTGCTAAGTTAATTTTTTGTGACATTTCTATACATGTATATGTGGTGGGTGGGGTAATCCTGCACGGAAACCTACTATTAAGCAAATCATAAAATTGTGGGAGATGATGAAAATAGAGATTCATTGCATTTCTAGACTCTTATTTTTGTTCCCTAAAACAAAACAATGAGAAAGGGTGAAATAGATAGCTTAATTTGGGGATTTTATGACATTTTGTGTCCAGTCTGCCTAGATAATTAGACATGCAAAAAGTTTGGGTCTCTCTTTTTAATCCTCACATTTACCAATTTCTGTTGCTTTGATTTTGGTAGAATTTTAATCAGTAATTCTACATATATTTAGTATCATAAAAATAGCAAAATATTATGTATAACTGCAAATTATATTTTTTGTGGCATTTCAATACATGTAAATGTGGTGGGTGGGGTAATCCTTCACGAAAATCTAATATCAAATAAATCATAAAATCGTAAGAAACAATGGAAATGGTGTTTCATTGCATTTCTCTTACTCTAATATATGTTCATTTCAACAAAACAATGAGAAAATGTAGAATAGATGGGTTAATTAGGTGATTTGTTGTTATTTTGTATCCAGCCTGCAACAAAAATTAGACAAGCAAAAATTTTGGGTCACCCTTTTTGAAGCAAATTTTCACCAATTTCCGCCCGATAGATTTTGGTAGATTTTTAAACTGTGATTCTACAGATATTTAACATTATAAAAATGCAAGAAACATTTCTGTTGCAATTAGTTTGAGGTTTGGTCCATTTTTCGGGTTTATTGACTGGACTATAAATAATTACTGCAGGGATGTCATTATGTTTTGAAGCAACAGAATTCATTTGGAAAGCAACAGATGAGTTTTCTTATTTTGACAGTGTACGGTTAATGTTTAACTCATGTGAACTTTGTAGCTCCGGAAAAAAACAATTTTTTGGTGATTTAAACAATGGTTTTGATCCGCAATAGCTTAATAATCAAATGACACCCGTGTTACTACAGTACAGCTTGCATGTTTTTCGTCTAAAATACTTGTTCTACGTGGTAAAAAAAAAATTCGGGTGGAAGATCGTGGTGATATTCCAGCCTGACCACCACATTTTTCCACTCTCAAAACGTGGTGCCGTTGAAAATATCAGGTATAGTGATTAGTCTGCAATTGGTGGAGGTCAAATGGAAAATCATGGTGATTGTGTGTTTGGGTGGAAAAACGCTCTTATCGTGTCCAACACCGTTACACGTTTATCCACACAAATCAACCCAAAATTGAATTATGGTTATTTGTGAAAATAAGGAAAAAACATGTGAGCTGTACTGTAGATAGTGCTTTGTCTGTGACATCTGTAAGTTTAAAAGGGGTCCGTTAAAAAGATATTTTGAAAAAGTTTGGTAGAAAAAGTAAAACTTGTTAAATTTTGGGTAAGCGGTTATCAATTAGGCCCGAAACGAGTACGTGGTTCTTCGATGTCCCATTTATTGGAATTGTTTGACACAAGGGCCTTCTGTATAAAAAGAAATACTGTGGTCTTGATCAAAAAACAGTGACATGGATAGGTAATTTCATCTTATGTCTGGATTTCCATGAATTCCTTTAGCATAGTATGCTAAGGCCATTCACAGACTATATATTTAGCATCATTTATAAAAACAATAAAATGTTAATTACCATAATTATTATAATAAACACCCATGTTCTAATAAACGCCCATCCCCCAAAAATCAGCAAGAAATATGCATATTTTAAGCACAATTCAAGTGGGAAAAGGTGATTCTAATAAACGCCCATTCCTCGATTCCGATTTAAAATTAATGTAAGTCACAAACAAAGATCATTTCCACAAAGATCCTTTCCAAAAGCAATGGAGGAGAGGATTTCCTTCTCCTAGTCTATTTTCAACGAAGGAATTTCATCCAAAAATCATATTTTACAATCCTTGTAACAAAACTAAATTTATGCAAACTTTTACTTGATCAACTTTGAGTTCATGAATTAACATTTGATTCACATGTTATGACTAACAAAATCAGGATACCTCTAATAAACACCCACCCCAAACTTTTCTATCAAGCACTTTTTTAATAAACGCCTGGGCGTTTATTAGAATAATAACGGTATAATATGATGCACAAAAACTTCAGGATGATCTATCTGTAGCAGCCCACTAGGAAAAAGATTGGCTCTTGAGCCAATGAATGAATATCTTTTCACCCAGATAAATTTTCTGTTCTTCAAGTGACACCTTGAAAAAGTCTCCATTACAATTTGAATACACCCTTCATGGCCTCAATTTACAAAAGGATTCTTACATCAGATATGTTTGAGTAACTACAGTCACACCTGAAGTGGAACAAAGACATTGATTCCGTATTTTTGGCAGCAACAAAGAAACTAAATTTTCTCAGAGGAATTCTCAAAGTAAACTCAATCTCTGCTTCTCAGTCAAAGAGCGAGCATACAAAGCCCTTGCTCCGTTGTTTGGCCTAACTTAGAGTATAGCTGGCATGCTGTGTCTTGGATACACATACTGCAGGGCTTGAAGTTCAACTAGCATACTGGCAATTAAAGGTTTAAAAATTGCTAGAGATTCTATCTAGATTTTGTGCTAGTGGAAAAGTATTCCCATCCGCAAGTTTTACCACTGCAGCCTGAAAGGGCTTACAAAACAACTTTCAAATATAATGAGCAAGAATTCACTAGTGGATTTTTTGTGCCAATCTTATGTTATGTTGGTATATTTTAATATTAAAGACAATTGCTTTAACAAATAATCATTCTACACAGAGGTCAGGGTGTTTTCTCTTATTTTTCGCAAAAACAATTACTTTAAATTACGCTAGAAAGTATTAATGACCTGAATTAAAGGTGAAAATGCATGTAACATTGACGCAAAAGTGTGACATTTTTAGTGTCAACATTTGTTTGAGCCCAAACAAACAGTTTTTAATGTTTTAACTTGTATCAAATAGTGTCAAAGCAGATTACCAGACATTTTTTTTCTGAAATGGACCAAAACTGTTCATGTAAATGTTCACTGCTTATTACACATGGCCACTTGTGAAGCGTATGGAACGCTTAGCAATTTTTGTGTCATGGTTACATACTATACGTCAACTTGAAGAATTCCTGTATTTCGCCTAAGAAAATAACAAAATTAAGCTTCAGTGTTGATGTAAAATAATTCTAACGCCACATTTGCCTTTAGTTTTATGTAGATTTTTTTTAATTGTTTACATAGAAGCATGCATGTAACATGGACAGAAATTATTTGGTGTCAACATTTATGTTAATAGTGCTAGGATAGTTAAGTCTATTATACTGCAAGCTCCTGATATATTTTCAGCCTTGAAGATGATTAACTTTGGTGTTTCTAATAAGTGAATTGGAAAGAATGAACATTTTTCTACCTACAGCTGAACAGTTGTATGTAACATTGACACCAAATAACACTTTGTCAACAGTTTCCAAAAATTCTAGAAATTAATTATTTAAAATAAAATCTCAGGTGGAGAATATAATGAAGGCCAAATAATAATCAGAAGAGAAAAATTAGTTGTAAGTACCCTGAAGGGTGAGAGGTCTTAAAAGAAAAAAAATAATTTGTGTCAATGTTACATGCACAAAAATTGCATTTTTTGGTGTGGCAAGTACATGGACATTCATGGATCTAAAAAGTTAAATTATCATAAACATTTGACCTTTATCTGTGTCTGAACAAAATATTAAAACAACATCTCTCTTTTTAGCTCCACTGGCCTTTCAGGCCAGCGGGCTATTGTCATGGCGGTGTGTCCGTCGTGCGTCCGTGCGTGCGTGCGTGCGTGCGTGCGTCCGTAAACTTTTTCTTTAAAAATCTTCTTCTCAAAAATTACTGGATGGATTCCAACCAAACTTCACAGGAATGATCCTTGGGTGACCCTCTCTCAGATTCCTTCAAAAAATATGGATTGAACCAGAATAACCTGAGTTATCTGCCCTTGAATGTCAAAAATAGCAGCTTTTGACTTTAGTTTTCTTCTAAAATCTACAAATACTGAACAATCAAGACAATACTTTGACAGAATGATGCTGACTACAAGATCTTGCCTTGGTAAAATTTTCAGCTTGATCTGAATTTTACATCATGTGTTATGTGCCCTTGAAATTGACAGAATCACCATTTTCGGCTGTATTTTGACTTTGTTTTCACTCTAGCAACTACAAATATTGACTAAAGAAGACAAAACTTTGACAGAATGATGCTGACTATAAGATCTTGCCTTGGTAAAATATTCAGCTTGATCTGAATTTTATAGCATGAGTTATGTGCCCTTGAAATTGCCAAAATTGCCATTTTCCGCTGTATTTTGCTGGTTTTGACTCTATTTTTACTCTAAAATCTACAGATATTGACCAATGAAGACAAAACTTTGACAGAATATATATAAGCATTATATGCTGCCTGGATTTAATTTTCAGCTTGATCATAGTCTTACATCATGAGTTATGTGCCCTTGAATTTGACAAAATTGCCATTTTCGACTTTGTTTTCAATTTAACAACCACAAATGTTAACCAATCAAGATGATACTTGGAAAGAATCTTGTTGACAACAAGATCTTGCTGATGTGTAATTTTCAATATGATCACACTGTTACAATCTGAGTAATGTGCCTTGAAATTGACAAAATTTCAGTTTCAACACTTTTTCCACTCTTGAAGCCACTAATATTTACTAATATAGACAAAATTGGAACAGAATGATAGTGACAATAAGATCTTGCATGTGTTTAATTTTCGATTTGATTTTAAATATACATACTGAATTATGTGTCCTTGAATATGGCAAAATCACAGTTTTCAATTTTATCATCGCTCTAACATCCCTAAAATATTAGTCAATCATTTACTTTCTTTTTGCATTGACCACATGATTGCTGATTTTGACTTTGTTTTTGCTGTAAAAACCACAAGTATTCAAAAATCTAGTCAAAATTTGGATTTAATATTAAAAGAAATTCAGGCCTGTGGAGCGACTCAAGACCTTCAGGTCTTTCTAGTTTTATTTTTTCACTCATTGTCACACTGTGAGGCACATTAGTGAATTCTTGCCCATATATGTGTATTGACTAAATGCACCAGTTTTAGGGCATGTCTTCGTCTTATGCACCATATTAAGCTTTTATCATACGCCCGTCGAAGACGGGACATATTATGGGATCACCTGTGGCGTCCGGGCGGTGTACACTTCTTTGTCCAGAGCATAACTCTGTCACCTTAAGTCCGATTGACTTTAAACTTGGCAGTTATATTCTTCTCATCAAAACGGAGTGCAGTGCACAAGAACCATAACTCTACCTGGCCTATTCTTTGAGTAATTGCCCTTTGTTGTTTTTCATACTTGAATCTTGTCCGGAGTATATCTCTAAAAGTATTATAGCTAGGATCATGATACTTCATGGGTGTATAGATCTCACCAAGGAGAAGTGCAGTGCACAAGAACCATAACTCCACCTGTTCTATATTTTGAGTTATTGCCCTTTGTTATTTTTTATACTTGAATCTTGTCCGGAGTACCGTAATTATTCTAATAAACGCCCATATTCTAATAAACGCCCATACCCCAAATCTCAGCTAAAAATATACATATTTCAAGCGCAATTTAAGCTGGAAAGGGTGATTCTAATAAACGCCCATCCCCGATTCCAGATTAAAAGAATATAAGTCTTAAACAAAGATCCTTTCAAAAAGCAATGAAAGAGCCGATTTCCTGTCCCCTAATCTGTGTACTATGAATGAATTTCATCCAAAATTTGTATTTTACAGTCCTTGTAACAAAACTTTACAAACTTTTACTCGATTAACTTTGTGTCAATGAATTGATATTTGATTCCCATGTTTTGACAAGCAAAATTAGAATACCTCTAATAAACGCCCACCCCCAACTATTCTAAAGGGCACTTTTCTAATAAATGTCGGGCGTTTATTAGAATAATTACGGTATATCTCTAAAAGTATTATAGCTAGAATCATGAAACTTCATGGGTGTATAGACAATAGACAATACTTTATTGACGTAAACTTTTTACAGTTTCTTGTCAAACAACAATAATACAAGCAAACAAAAGCAACACGTGATCAAATAGTTATAGACAAATATCTCAATCATAGTATATGGAAGAGAAGCAGATGAAAATTCAGTAAATATGAAGCTGTATATAATTTTATCATACAGTTTCTATATGATTTAAAATTTCAATCCTCCGGACAAAAGCCTCTTTAATAAATTTTGACAAATTAATTAGACTGTTCTTATTAGAGTTATTGAACATCAAAACAAGCTTATGCATATTTGGACGAATATAATACTGTAATAATGTATAGATCTCACCAAGGGGGAGTGCAGTGCACAAGAACCATAACTCTACCTGGCCAATTTTTTGAGTTATTGCCCTTTGTTGTTTTTCATACTTTAATATTGTCCAGGGCATATCTCGAAAAGTATTATAGCTAGGACCATGAAACTTTTACCGACCCGCTCCCCCTGTCGACATTAAGCAGTGTCACGGGCATATCTTGTGACAGTTTGTCACCTTCTTTTTTTAAATGAAATCCAAATTTGGAGTGAATTTGCCTTTTTGCTAGTGGTTTCAAAAGCTAATGGCAAAATACTGCAAGTCACCTTTATAGGGAAATTCTTGTCCTGATACCGCTCCCTAAAATCTTGAAGTTGAGTTTTATCAAATACATTGAATTTGTTATTTAATTTTGCAGGAAGGATAAAAGATTCAGAACAGAAGAGAATTCTGGATGAAGCAGCACGAAGACGCAGACAGAGAAAGGCCCTGGAGGCCCTGGAACAAGATAATTTCCAAGAGGACCCGCATGCTGATCTCAAAATGAGTAAAAAGGCCCCAAAGTTTGAGGAGTCTATAGATGCAAGTGAGTGATTATGATGTTATAGTAGCAGGTGATTGTAAGAGCAAAATAAATGTATTATGGAAATTGACATGCCAGAGGGTGTCCCTCTTCAATTACCGTCACCATGGATGATGCATCAAAATCAATGAGGGTAGCTCTTGTTTATTTCAGTTGTCATGAATGACCCTCGTAGATGGACGATGTGTTTGGTATCTTTTGACAGATAGTAATTCTTGAATTGGAGATATACATGTGCAATTGGATCCATATGAAAAGGTTAAATGACAAAAGCTATTTCCGTTGATATTGATATTGCGCTACTTGAAAAGAATATCATTTTGATGTTTGAAAATGTTTTGAACCCGTTACTTCATAATGATTGTTGCCCAAAGAGATAAAAGCTTTGGAATTAAAGTGAAAAAAGAAGAAATTTGCTTGAGACAAGCAAAAAATCTTCTTTTCTCACAAAAATGAACATTTTTTTACCCAGAAAGACCAAGGAATATAAATTTTCACTAACTTGAACTTGTCTTATGCAACACTTTTGAATTTCAATAGGTTATGAATTTTGTCGTCTGGTAATGAGTTAGGAAACAAAAGTTATCCTTTCGAGGACAAATCACACAAGATTTTATGTGGCATACACTATTTATCAGAATAAAGGTCCATTTTCACCTTGTCTTATACAGTACAGCTCGCACGTTTTTTGCCTATTTCCGCGCATCGCCGCGATCGGATTTCGGGTGGAAAAACGCGGTGGCCGCGGCGAGCATGTTCTACCACCCGAAATTGCGGGAATCGCCGCGATTTTTTCGCCGCGATTCGCGGTGATTTGCGCGGACAGGTAAGCCTTATGTTCTCGCTGATTTATCGTAATTATTGGGTTTTATACATAATTATATATTAGGATTTGATAAGACGAAAATGCCTTTGCAGATTTGATTTGTGTTTATTTTGCATGGTTTAGTGGATTTTTCTTCTACTTCGACAGAAAAAATGACCATTTTGACTTCTTTTCAACGTAATCGAAGTTATTCTTCTTTTATCTTTGCTACACGGCCTTCATGCATATAGATTACAAAATAATTGCAGATACTTGCACAAAATTAGTTTTCTTGGAAGCGCATGTAATTATAGAATAACATATACATACAGAAGGCTTGAGAACAAATTGAGACAAAAGAAGAAAATACTGATTATCAGCATTTCCCTGGTACCGCAATATTTTCTATGTTACATGTATATTGTAGACAAATTTTAATCAATATTTTCTGATCTGTTGTCTGCATTGTTCAGCTTCGTTATTGGATCCCCGGATATTCTTCCTTTCGGGAGAGTGAACGGCAATCGTTGAAATGATTTGAGAATATTAAGATAAAAGAAGAACATGCTAAAATACCATCCTGGTCTTCTTGTTTCTCAATATTTAGTTTGTATTGTTGTGATATATCCTTCAGACCCCTGTCTTCAGCAACATCCATCTTATCGTATGAGTAGACTTTGAATAGGACGTGCCAAATCAAAGCAATTTCGGAAATAGCGTAACTAAGAATGTTGCGTCATGCATAAAACATTGGTGTTACTTTCAACATGCATGCAAGTTCCAACATGGTAAAAATGTGTCTTAAATACCAGTCGCAGATTTACTGGTTTATTTTGTGAACTGAAAAGTAGTCAAATGGGCATTACTTTTATATGTAATTAAAACAGAGAAACTCTTCGTATTTATGACCCTGAAGCCAACGTGCAGTTTACGATTTCACGTACATGTATCTGCAAAACACAGAATATTATATAAAAAGTTAAATTGAATTAAATCAAGCATAACAAAGCATAATGTACAAAGAAGCGGAAATAAACTATTCTATATCATATAATAGCCTATAACTATATTTTTAATTTACAAAAACGATGTGTTTTTACCGGACTTCATGAAAACGTTTGTATTTAATATTATTTTTTTTTTATTTCTGAAAATTTTATTTCTTTAAATCAATTTAAGAACACACTCAGGATGAAAAAACTTAACAAAAAATAACAAAAACGCATTTAATACTGAGCGCTGTAGGATAATATTAGCCTTACCTGGCATTTCCACCCAAACGCGGCGATCGCCGCGATTTTCTCCCCATCGCGGCGATTCCCGTTGATGCAAGAAAATTTCGAGTGGAAAAACGCCGTGGCCGCGATGACAAATCGCCGCGATGTTCCACCCGAATTATTTTTTGACCGCGGTGGGCGAGCGTTTTAGGCAAAAAACGCGCGAGCTGTACTGTAGGAAGGTTTCTTTGTACATGTATATATGCTATATTGTTGTATATTTTCTAGCCAACCAACCAAGCAGGAAAAAGAGAAAGTACAGAAGCGACCACTTCAAGTACAAATTCAAGAAGAGTTTTTCTGCTTTATTGGAAGAAGAGGTGAGAATGAACCCTTTCCCAAAGAAAATTTTAGGTGTTCCACTTCAAAATCTGCTTCAGAAGACAAAATTGGAGTTACATCAAATGTTACATGTGTGCATTTGCTCAGAAAATATTTAGGCAAAAGGAGAAAATGCTGATCACCAGCATTTTCTTCTTTTGCCTCAATGTTTTTCCAAATGTTTTTCTATAAGGGACATCAAAAATAAGGCATTGTTTGGCCTAAACTGCATCAGAGCTGTAGAAAAAAGAGAATGAGGATTTTTCAAAATGCAATATTATTTCTTTAAAATTGTTAAGCAAATTCTAAGTTGTGGGTACTCATTGGAATTGTGCCAGGGGGAGGGGGACAGTTGAAAAATTCTAAATATTGTATTTCAAATCCAAACCTTATGTTGTTGGTACTTAATTGAATTTTCTCAACGAGACAATTCCATTGAGTACCCACAACATAGGGGTTGATGAACATTTAGTGAAATATTTAATTTTGAAAAGCCATCAGTAAACAACAGTTTTTGACCTGTCCTTCCTGAAAGGTCTTACAGGTGATAATATTTTTTAGTTTGTATACTCACAGTGGATAATCATGTGATTTAGAATTTCAGAAAATCATTAAGGTAAAATGGGCCTAATTAGCACCAAAGAGCCCACGGCGAAATTTGAAAAGTGCTAGTAATTCCTAAAGTGTGTTACATTTCGACTCCAAATATAAACATAAGCATTTTGTACGGTTTAGAATTTTGAATTAATGCATATTTATGGAAATATTAGACAAAATTGTTCCAAATTACCTCCCTTTTATATGAATATAGAGTAAAATAATATTTGTAAATTACTTTCTCCTTGAAGCATTATCTTGAAATCCGGCACGGTGAATCAACTTATGTGAAGTGTATTTACGAGTGTGTGTAATTTGATGCATTTCGAATGGCTAGAAAGTGGTGTTTTTAATTAGGCACTTCATACCTTAATATCTTTGTTAATACTCAACCAATTTGAATGCTTTTTGAAGCAGAGAAGATGGAAAAAATGCCAGAAATAAGCTCAACTGATAAAAAGTTATTAAAGATCAACCAAAACTTTGGTTGATCTTCAATAACTTTTTTATCATCTGATTTTTCAAAAATACTTCATGTCCATCTAATGCGTGACGTCCGTCTACCTTCTCTGCTCCAAACCATATTCAAATCGGTCTCACATTAACAAAATCATTGAAAATTTTCTGAAATTGTTGTATCACGTGATTATAAACTGTGATACTGTTGAATGGAAAGCAGAAAGCATTAGAAGAAAAAGAGAAAATGATGTTCATAAGTGTTTTAATCAAGGGCATCAAAAATCAATGCTTGTTTTGGTCTTGGAAAAGGTTAATAATACGAGTCATCAAATCTTGCTGTCTGATTTCAGTCAATGTTAAACAAGGACCAAGATCAGCCCTGGTATATGACACAAGGTGTACCTCATTCCAGATTTCCTGCTCGACATTTCTGTGCTGTTTGTGGATATCCTTTTATTTCAATGTTTCTTGTTTAAAGTTTATTTCCACCATTATTTCAGTCAATGTTAAACAAGGACCAAGATCAGCCCTGGTATATGACACAAGGTGTACCTCATTCCAGATTTCCTGCTCGACATTTTTGTGCTGTTTGTGGATATCCTTTTATTTCAATGTTTCTTGTTTAAAGTTTATTTCCACCATTATTTCAGTCAATGTTAAACAAAGACCAAGATCAGCCCTGGTATATGACACAAGGTGTTCCACACTCCAGATTTCCTGCTCGACATTTCTGTGCAGTTTGTGGATATCCTTTTTTAGAGTTTTGTAGACAAAGTTTTTCGTGGGGGGATGTGTACAGGACATGATCAGCGCCTGCATATTGTCAATGGCAAAACTTCTTATCTGCTCAAATCCTACAATTTCAGTCATAATAAGTTAAAACTTGTAATATATTACTTCTGTGACATCAAGTCTAGGCCATAAGTGGTTTTTGAAATAGAATTAAGTGTCTTTGACTAACAAAACAATTCCTTTTGACTAACAAAACAATTCATTTTGCAATAACAAGCCACACTCAGATATATTTATGCTGCTATGCAACCCTTATTCAAGTAGTTTCAACTGAAATTACAAAGTACAATCCTTAACACTATTTCACATATACCTCATCTTACACTTGTGTACAATGTGGTGCTAGATATTGCTGTGTTAGATGTCTAGGTACACATCAAGATACGAGGTAGGTCTTATATCCACATTGTTTATTTTATACTTACCCCACCTTCTAAATTCATCATACAAAATCTATGATAATATGTAGTATCACATATACCTCATCTTACACCTGTGTACAATGTGGAGCTAGATATTGCTGTGTGAGATGTCTAGGTACACATCAAGATACGAGGTAGGTCTTATATCCACATTGTATATTATATACCCAACCATGTATCTCCCCACCTTCTACATTCAGCAAACAAAATCTATGATAATAGGTCACTTCTTTTCACAACAAGATACCAGTTGGGTCTTGTATATGTATGTACATAATAATTATGCCAGAAAAAAAGATAAGTGGTTAAAGAGTCTCTGAATTTGTTATTTTTAAAAATACATACCCTATGCTATGGGTACTCATTTGCTACATCTCAATGAGACAAAGAACTTTTGATGCAGCTAAAATGTTTACATCATTTTAGGTCATTGGTTATTCATGAGCATGTCTTATTATCTCTTCAGGTGTTTAAAATGGACAGCGTGAGAGATCCATGGACAATTATGATTGAAGATCTGTGATGTTTAAAGATACAGCGAGGAAGAATAACCACTTCAGCTGCTGTTGATCATTGTCCCAAACCAGGACTGCAGTAGTTGGGAGTGAAGACATGCTAACTTTATTATTTCAATTCCAAACCCTATGATGTGGGTACATAGCAAATATAATTGCACTGAACATAAAGTTGCAAGTTGAAATCGATGATCGACCCGTTTCTTTCTAACCAAAAGGAAGTTTTAATACGCCTGAAGGGTCCTATTATGTTATGACCCTGCTCGTCCGTCTGTCTGTCCGTCCGTCCGTCTGTCTGTCCCTCCGTTAGCAATTTCTTGTGTGCGCAACTCCTCCTACAGTTTTGATCATAATTTGATCAAACTTGCCACAATAAATCTCCATGGTGTCTAGTTGTGCACCTCGCTTACGGAATTCAGATAACTCTTTTCGTTCTTGAATTTTCTGCCCTTGAATTAAAAAAATGCCCATTTTCTTGTGTGCGCAAATCCTCCTACAGTTTTTATCAAACTTGCCACAATGAATCTCCATGGTGTCTTGTTGTGCACACCACTTACGGAATTTAGATAACTGTTTTTGTTCTTGAATTATCTGCCCTTGAATTTAAGGAAAAATGCCCATTTTCTCAAAAATGCCCATTTTCTCCTGTGCGCTACTTCTACAGTTTCAACCAGAATTTAATCAAACTAGCCACATTGAATCTCTATGGTGTCTTGTTTTGCAAACAAAATTTTGATAACTTTTCATGTTTGAATTATCTGCCTTGAATTGAAAAAATGGCCAATTTTTACTGACAAGCCCCTCTCGGGCGTATATGCGCCGCTCTGCGAAGCTCTTGTTAATACATTGAGACAAAAGAAGAAAATGCTGAAAACCCAAATTCTTTATGCCTCCACTTAGAAATACTAGTATTCCATTTCAATTACCATCGATTTTGTTGTCTGCTCCGATTTTTTATTAGGGTTTGTGTAAAGTTATATTGCTTTTGAAAGAAGAATAAGGTAAAACCCTAATTGTACTATTTGTCTAAAGTATTATATTGTGTCATGGGCATGAATAAAACTAAATACATATTACATTGATTTGCGTATTTCATATTTGCCATGTTATGTTGGACAGATTGCATGTACGCATGCAACTTGAACTTAGCCTTTATGACCATTTTCAATAGTTTGCCCTTTGAATGGGTCTTTTTGGACCGGGCATTTCTAATTTGGACTTATGACCGTATACATGGGTAATTCATAAAGCAATTGTTATGAAAATCAGATTGGATTCAGTAAAGGTCAATTAGATATCGCATATCGCGTTGAACACAAAGTAAAGTAGAATGAACATTCTAGATCTAGTTACAGAAGATAATCATACAGTGAAAAATAACGAACCTAGCCAGCCTGACAGTCCGCGTATGCTGTCTAGGATAGATAATGTTCACATTAAGCAGAGCCACGTTCTTTAGAGCGAGATTTTTTAAGATTTCTTAAGATGTTTTGGATAAAGCGTTTTTAAGACCGAGACTTTGACAGAGCTGTTCCGAATGCTCCATATTTATACAAATGAGGTCATCATGACGTCCTTTGTATAAAGTATATAGCATTCGGAACACCGCGGTTTACAAATTATGGAGAGTTCGGAAGAACTCTGTCAAGTCTCTTTTATATTGTTTTTACAGAGTTGACCGAGGGGTTCCTCATGAAGTACAGGATAACTGCGCCTCCCATTGAGCATCTTAAAAATCTTGGTCTAAAGAACGCTTTATCCTAAAACATCTTAAGAAATCTCAAGATATCTAAAAAAAAATCTCACTCTAAAGAACGCATCTCTGGTGATCGATTTTAGCGAGACAAGTCACATATATGCAGACTTATTAGCTCACGAAGTGCTCAAGGTGAGCTATTGTGGTCGCTTTTTGTCCGTCGTCTGTCCGTCTGTCCGTCCGTCCGTCTGTCCGTCCGTTCACAATTTCTTTAAACATCTTCTCCTCCTATATCAATGGGCAAATTTTTACCAAACTTGGCAGGAATGTTCCTTGGGTGACCCTTCTCAAAACTTGTTCGCGGATTTTTGATTCGTCAAAAAATGTGGGCGTGGCAGGGCGGGGCTTATCAGACTAAGAGAAATCATAAGAAAATTCTTTAAAAATCAACCATTGGGCCAATTTGAACCAAACTTGGCAGAAATGTTCCTTGAGTCACTCTTCTCAAATTTTATTCACAAATTTTTAGATTTGTCAAAAAATGTGGCCGTGGCAGGGAGAAAGGGGCTTATCGGCTTAGAGAAAGCCTAAGAAAATTCTTTAAAAATCAACCATAGGGCCCAATTGAACCAGACTTTGCAGGAATATTCCTTGAGTCACTCTTTACAAAATTTGTTTACAAATTTTTACATTTGTCAAAAAATGTGGCCGTGGCAGGGAGAAAGGGGCTTATCAGACTTAGATAAATCAGAAGAAATTTTTTTAAAAATCAACCATAGGGCCCAATTGATGCAGACTTGGTAGGAATGTGCCTTGAGTCAGTATTTTCAAATTTATTCACAATTTTTTTACATTTGTCAAAAAATATGGTCGTGGCAGGGAGAAAGGGGCATATTAGACTTAGAGAAATCATAAGAAAATTCATTAAAAATCAACCGTAGGGCCCAATTAAACCAGACTTTTCAGGAATGTTCCTTAAGTCACTCTTTTCAAAATTTGTTCACAAATTTTTACATTTGTCAAAAAATGTGGTAGTGGCAGGGAGAAAGGGGCTTATCAGACTTAGATAAATCAGAAGAAAATTCTTTAAAAATCAACCATTGGGCCCAATTGAAGCAGACTTGGTAGGAATGTGTCTTGAGTCACTATTTTCGAATTTATTCGCAATTTTTTTACATTTGTCAAAAAATATGGCTGTGGCAGGGAGGAAGGGGCTTATCGGACTTTGAGAAATCATAGGTATGGCAGGGTAAGGGAAATTCCGTGCATTGAAAATTATACTGTACTGTGGGTTGTAATGGAGATACTTTGTTTTCTTCTAAACTGTTTGGCCTAGAACCTTGAAATTTTGTGTAAGACCTAATTTCATGAATGGCTTCCAGAATACAAGAAGCTGAAGATAAGAGGAGATAATTGCTTTTCAAAAAGCAATATTTTGTTTCAATATTCATGAAACCCTATGTTGTCGGTGATCATTACAATCATTTGCTTGAAAAAATTAATACATTCTATATAGGGTTTTGATATAAGTAATAAATTTGGAAAGCTTTTACTATCTATTTCTGTAATCAATATCTCTGGCTGGCCCCATGTTTATCTTATGTAAACAATTAAGAAGGGATTATAAGCCTAGCTTATCAGATGGTTTGTCCTCATTTACTATATACTTTCAAATCATATACCAAATCTTGCTTATAATATCATAAAAAATCAATTTTAACAGATCAGTACGCTTTGAAAATTAGCCCTATATTGTATATTGCAAAATAATGAAATAATTATTGAAAAAAACTCAACCATTATGCTAATTCATACCCAACTTTACAGGATCGATTGGAACAAAATTATTACTTAATTGTTTCCAAACAGAAAGTCCTTATAAGTTTCATGCCTTTGAATTTGACAAAATTGCCATTATCACTCTTGTCATCTTGATTCAGGTGAGCGATTTAGGACCATCATGGTCCTCTTGTCTTTGTTTATTGTCGGTGTTAATGCAAAACCTCGCACCCACTTCTTTGTTAAAGCTGCAGTTACGAGGGTTTGCAATAACACCGACGATATGTAGCCTGGCGGCATGAATATTCCGAAATGAAAATGGCTTGTTTTAAAAAGGCAGAATAAAAGAGTGTGATGGAAGGTATTCAAAACCACAAAACTTCCATGCTCCTGTGTGAGAGGTCTCTAATTATGCCCCGTTTCGAAGAAAATGGGGGTATATTGTTTTGCAAGTGTCGGTCGGTCGGTCTGTCCGTAGACCAAAACTTGTCCGGAGCATAACTCAAAAAGTATGTTAGGTAGAATCATGACACTTTACAGGTGGATAGATCTCATTATGGAGAGGTGCAGTGCACAAGAACCATAACTCTGCCGATCAAATTTTTTGAGTTATTGCCCTTTGTTGATTTTCAAACTTGATTCTTGTCCGGAGCATAACTCAAAAAGTATGTAAGGTACAACCATGAAACTTTACAGGTGGAGAAATCTCGTTATGGAGAGGTGCAGTGCACAAAAACCATAACTCTGCTGATCAAATTTTTCGAGTAATTGCCCTTTGTTGATTTTCAAACTTGATTCTTGTCCGGAGCATAACTCAAAAAGTATGTTAGGTAGAATCATGAAACTTTACAGGTGGATAGATCTCATTATTGAGAGGTGCAGTGCACAAGAACCGTAACTCTGCCGATCAAATTTTTTGGAGTTATTGCCCTTTGTTGATTTTATAACTTGATTCTTGTCTGGAGCATAACTCAAAAAGTATGTAAGGTAGAATCATGAAACTTTACAGGTGGATAGATTTCATTATGGAGAGGTGCAGTGTACAGGAACTCTAACTCAGGCAATCATATTTTTGAAGTTATTGCTCTTTGTTGATTTTCAAATTTGATTCTTGTCCGCAGCACAACTCAAAAAGTATGTAAGGTACAATCATGAAACTTTACAGGTGGATAGATCTCATTATGGAGAGGTGCAGTGCACAAGAACTGTATCTCTGCCGATCAAATTTTTTGAGTTATTGCCCTTTGTTGATTTTATAACTTGATTCTTGTCCGGAGCACAACTCAAAAAGTATGCAAGGTAGAATCAAGAAACTTTACAGGTGGATAGATTTCATTATGGAGAGGTGCATTGCACAAGAACCATAACATTGCCGATCAAATTCTTGGGGTTATTGCCCTTTGTTGATTTTTATACTTAATTCTTAACCTTGCCTATATCTCATGTCTTTTTACACATACAGCCTTGATATCTCCTATCAACTTCGTTCACATTTGACCATGACCTTGGACCTTGTTACCTTGGAGTTTGACCTACTTTAAAAGAAATTAAACATGGCATATATCTCATGACCTATTACACACACAGCCTTGATATTTCACACATAGACACCTCCTACCAAGACCTTTCACAATTGACCATGACCTTGTGACCTTGACCTTGTAGTTTGACCTACTTTTTAAAAACTTTAACCTGGCCGATATATCACATCCTTTTACACATACAGCCTTGATATTTGACGCATGGGAACCTCCTACCAAGACCTATCACATATGAATATGACTTTTTGACCCTGACCTTGGAGTTTGACCTACTGTTAAAAAAAATAAACTGGACCTATATCTCATGTGCTATTACACATACAGCCTTGATATTTCACAGATGGACACATCCTACCAAGACCTTTCACATTTTACCATGACCTTTTGACCTTGGACTTTGACCTACTTTTAAAAAAACTTTAACCTAGCCGATATATCATGTGCTTTTACACATACAGCCTTGATATTTGACACATGGACACCTATGACCGAGACCTTTCACATTTGACCATAACCTTGTGACCTTGACCTTGGTGTTTGACCTACTTTTATAATACAATAACCTGGCCTATATTTCATGTTATTTTACACATACAGCATTGATATTTCACACATGGTCACTTCCAACCAAGACATTTCACTTTTGACCATGACCTTGGACCTTGACCTTGGAGTTTGACCTACTTTTAAAAAACTTAAACTAGGCCTATATCTCATGTCCTGTTACCTATACAGTCTCAATATTTTACACATGGACACCTCCTACCAATACCTTTCACATTTGACCATGACCTTGGCCTGTGTGACCTTGACCTTTGAATTTTACATTCTTTTAGAAATCTTTAACCTAGCTAATCTTTAACCTAGCCTTTATCTTTTGTCCTATTACACCTACAGCCTTGATATTTCACACATAGACACCTCCTACCAAGGCCTTTCTTATTTGACCATGACCTTGAATATTGCAACCTTGACCTTGGAGTTTGACCTACTTTTAAAAAAACTTAACCAAGGCATAAATATTATGTCCTTTTACACCTACAGCCTTGATATTTCACACATGGACACCTCCAACCTAGACCTTTTGCATTTGACCTTGGCATTTGGCCTACTTTTAAAAACTTTAACCTGGCCTATATTTCATTTTACTTTTACATATACAGCCTTGATATTTCACACATAGACACCTACCAAGACCTTTCATATTTGACCATGACCTTGGACCTTGTTAACTTGACCTTGGTTTTTGACCTACATCAAATGTAGGCCCTTGAGGGGGCATAAATGTTTTACAAACATCTCTTTTTAATCCTTTCCCAAAAGACAGAAAAATATAGTTACAATTTAAAAATTGCTGCCAAAATGTACAGTATAGCAAAGATAGTGAGACAAAATGGAAAGTGTTGATCACCGGCATTTTCTTCTTTTGTCCCCATGTTTTTCTATGACTTTTATTATGGGCGTAGAAAACAGTGCTTGTTTTAGAAATATTTATTATGGTATTGTTGAATTCGTAAATACTGGAATGGCCTCCATAAGAAGCTTTTTTTTGGTTTCACGCCAATTTCTGCTCAACACTTTCAAAGTCTTGAAATAATAGAAGAAATTCGCAAGGTCAAACACATACTGAGTCTGAAATAACCACGCCTCTATCAGAAGTGTTACCAAGAGAATGGATTGAGGAAGTCTACCCTTAATGGATTTACATGACGTCGAAATTATTCGGATGACGTCGGAATTATTCTGACGACGCCGTATGCATTCGGTGGTGGAACGTTCTACCGCCGAATGTTTACGACGTTGCCCGAATAGGTTCGGATACGTAACGAATGTTTACGCCGTCGACCAAATGGGCTCGGATGCGCAGCGAATGTTTACGGCGTCGCGTGAATATCATTAGGGGCGGACTTCCTCAAAACGATTCAATGGCGAACAACAAATTTTAATAGCGCCATAAGTGAACCACGTTTCAGTAGTATGCCGATGTAGCCCTCCCTTAACCTATTACCAAACAACAAAAGTTTAGGGTGACCCACTTCAAAAATCGCCACAAATGGCAAGTGGGAGTTATTTAAGATAGGATTTGTTTGAAACATGGCATAGAAAATATTGAGACTAACTAAGAAACTGCTGATTATCAGCAGTTTCTTCTTTTGTTTCAATGTTTTCTATTAGGGACGTTAATACCAGGTCTTGTATTCGTCTTGTATACGTAACCCTTCCTCAAATTAGATATGGTATTGACGTCCTAAGTAGAAACAGTTCGTGAAAATATTGATAAGCTATTGCTGATTCATAATGGGCGATCTCTCAATTACCACCAATGTTTTCTCTGCTGTATCCACTCCTAAACATCTCCTGTCTTTGGTGTTATGTCGTCTTCTTCCAAAGCTCTTTTTATACTCGACTAGTCTAAAATAGGCCTATGTGTCGTTAAGCAAATGGTTAATTTCTCGTTAACGTAGGCATACCGCTACGTCAAACCACGTCATTTGCGTATAATTCATGAAGCGAATAAAAACGTGTCATGTTTTGAATTTACGTGAATATATTTTACGCTCGTGTTGTTTTATGTAAAATTACTTTACGTATTTCGTGTATTGTTTACAATATGGTTGAGAATTCTGTGTTTTGTTTCAACTAAGACTGTTTTGGATATCAAATCGTATTAAACGAAGGTAAGCTAATTCAAGTATTATATCTTTAGAAAACTTACTCTCTTAAGAACAGAGCACATTCTCTCTTCATTCCATTATGACAGAATGATGCTCTGTTCCCGCGGGGTCATTTCAAGTCTAATCTGGGGGCCTTGGCGGGATTTCGGTATCCAATTATTGGCTATACACGACAAAACAATTTAAAAGACTGATACAAACTTTCATTGGCTGACGCTTCAAATTACCGGCTTCGGCCAAAAATGGAAGCGATGTAATCTAGCCTATACGTCATGATTATACAAGATAAAAGTGAATGATTTTGATTCGATAATTCAAATGATGTGCTATAATTAGATTATGACGACCAAATAGGCTGTTTGTGTACCAAAATCTGCAGAGGTCATATTTGATGGTTAATTGATAGACCTCGGCTTTGTAGAGTACAAAAAACTAAGTTCTGATGAGAATCTTTGTAATGAGCTGGCAATTGGACAATTCATTAAACAGTACAATGAACTACCTCAAATACTTCCAGTTTTCTTCCTCTTTATAAACCAATATTTTAAAAATGGCAAAGAATTTTGTACTAAAAATAGAATTGGCTTACTCTTTTTTTATGTTTTGATGAACCGTCAGTGTTGTTATAAAATCTCGTAATTACGGCTTGAATCAAGCCGTATTTACGATGTTTTATAACAACATCTACGAAATTCTATTTGTTTGTCCGAATTTACGTCATGATTAACTGGATAAAATCGTTCCCTATTCAGTGAGAGGGATAGGTTCTGTACATGTAGAAAATTGGACATACGAACATTTTTCCAATCAGTTAATTCATTCAGTCCAAAGCTACACTCATGGGACATAATTATTCGCCACCCACCTATTTTTCATGGAAAATTTGAGTGATTTTCTAGACTAGAACTGTCACAGAACTTTTATTCTTTCACTTAGTAGAAAAACATAGATATGACTCAAAACTATAAACATTTTCGGATTAAGTCTGCTTGAAATTTCTTTTGGAATGTCTCAAAGACACGGTTGCTAGGCAACATTAGAAAATCAGTGAAAATTTCTGCCAATGCTTCATAAACCTGTTGCCATGGCAACAGATAGTGACTTTTTGGTAACTAAACAAATGAAAATATGCACAGCATACTAGATATAAAAGTGACAATTTTTTTTATAACATTGGATGGCTACTTACAAAGTACTGCAATTTTATTTGACAAAGTTGCCATAGAAAAATGCAACGCTCCATTCACTCCTATGTTAATTTTGCAACAAAAATAAAATTTCAAACATTTGTTTCTCAAAGGAAACTTTATGGATATTGCAGCAAACATAATATTTAAATAGTTTATCTATTGTAGATCGTTTTTTCATTAAATCATATCTTTAGTTAAACTTATGTTACCATGGCAACAATGTCATGGAGGCTTGTCAGAAATTTTCACCAATTTTATTAAGTTGCCTAGCAACCATGTCTCTGAACCATTTGAAAAAGGTTTTTATACAGATTTTGTCTGCAATTGGCTATACTTTAAAATTGTGTGGTGTGCAAGAAAATGAGGATTTATCATCAGTTTTAGTCTAAAATTATGCGTAAAATTTAAGCAAAAATCAGCAGGGTGGCGCATAAGTATGTCCCTTTACTGTATATAGGTCTAATGTATGTCAATTTCATCTGAATTCTAATTTTGTTTCTTGGTGAGAAAGATAATATTGTATATAGACATCAGCACCGCTAATCTTTTTAAATATTTCTTCTGTTTCAGTATTCTCGCACAATGAGATGTGTAATCAGCTTCATTGTAGCTAGCCTGCTGTCGCATGTTGTGCACTGCAGTAAGTAGCCATTTCCCAAACGACACCAATTTAGGAAAGTCCCACTTGAAAGCTGATGTTACTCCTATTTTGTGTTTTGGTTCTGAGATATGGGGATATGAATATTGCAAAGATATTGAACGAGTACATATTGAATTTTGCAAAAGAGTATGCGGATTAAATCAAAAGACAGCTCATTTTTACGCTCTGAGCGAATGTGGCCGCTATCCTATTTATGTCACCTACATGACACGTTGTATTAAATTTTGGCTTAAACTTATAGAAATGCCTCAAAACCGTTATCCGAAGCAATGTTATTTGATGTTAAAAAAGCTTGATGAAGGTAAAAGAATAACATGGGTATCAAAAATTTAAAAAAAATGTTATAGTATTACTTATACGAACACGGCTTTGGACTTGTATGGCTGTCCAATGAAGTAGGGGATCAAACCCAGTTTTTGTCTCAAATTAAACAAAGGCTTAAAGATTGTTCGTATCAAATGCTACACCAACAAATTAATGATTCATCGAAAACAATATACTATAGAAATTATAAAACATTATTAAATGTTGAAAAGTATTTAACATTAGATCTTCCGTATCACAAAAGGACCTTATCAAATTTTAGGTGCTCAAGCCACTGCTTAAATGTTGAAAAAGGTAGACATGAAAATGTAGATTATGATTTCCGATTTTGTAATTTTTGCTTGTCACAAAACTTATATACCGTTGAAGATGAATATCACTTTTTATTATTATGTCCGAAATATACAGATTTAAGAAATCTTTATTTTAAAAGTGAATGGTTAAATGCATACCCAACAACGGATTTATTTTATAGAATTATGTCAGATGAAAACGAAACAAGCATCAAATCATTGTCCAAATATTTAGTAGAAGCTTTTGAATTTAAAAGAATATCATAATGTTACACCTTAGATATTATGCAGAATAAGATTGTAGTTTATTTTATGTGGTTAGTCATTCTATTGAAATTAATTTTGTAAACTGTTGTAATATGGGCCAGTGGCCTAAGAATTACTGATTAAAGAATTTGTTATGTTATATGTTATGTTATGTAGACGACAGAATGAATGTTACTACAGATAAAAGTTGTGAATAATATAGCACAGAAAACATTGAGGCAAAAGGAGAAAATGCTGATAATCTTTTGCCTAAATATTTTCCCCGTCCTACTCTACTAGGTACGTCAAAACCAGTGAGCTAGGCCTTGTTTGGGAAAACTTATTTTTCATCTATCAGAGCTAAAGAATAAGCAAACTTTCAGAATAAAATCATTTGGGATATTGATAAAAGAACTGTTAAGATATTTGAGACCCATAGGGGTCCAGATCAGTATGCGCCTTTGTGCAGTTCATGCGCGGATCCAGAGGGGGGGGGGTCATGACCCCCCGTGGAATTTGGCGAAAAAAGGGGTTATCAAAAATATTGCTGGTTATGTCCCATATAAGCTGCGCCATTCGTCCCTGTGTGCCACGACAAACCATTGTTATATTTAGTCCTTCATGGTATGACATGTATCTGCATGGATCCAGGGGTGGTCAGGCGCCTGAACCCCCCCCCCCCTGAAATTTGGCGAAAAAAGGGTTAAAGATCGGACCCCCCCCCTGGGGAAAATACCTGGATCCGCGCTTGCAGTTTAATCAGAATCCATGTTGTTGTGATGTAACTTCTCCATAATCGTTGGTAGAGTTCTGTAACCCATCAATATTGATCCTGGTATATTAATGAATTCATTTGATTTGACAATATAAGATTTTATATTCGTAAATTACACATTTAAGCTTTTTCATAAAATGATTCAGACATATTTTTCTTGATTTTCCATTTTACATCCCCGTATTATGATTTTAAAAGTCCCCCATTTGTTTTATCTATGGTTCTGTTTAATTTCTTCTTTTATAAAATCAGAAAAATTTCTACTTCCGTAAAAATCCTTACCTAAAGCTTTCCTGAAAATTACGATTGTCAGAATGCAGCTTGGTTTAGGCCTTAGCTGCATTTGCGAGGTTTTGATGAAAAGAAGCTCGATATAGGAATTCCAGGTATTTCTTTATTTTCCCCTCTATTTCAGGGTTATCTCGGAGTGATCTACGACAAGCTATCAGCGGTGATCCTGTATCGTCGCACGTACGTGATGGTATCCCTGTACCACAGAACGTCAATCTGGCAGACTTTGTGGACATGGGTATCGCTCTGCCGGACACCTCCAGCAGCCGGATCGCATCACAATTTGGGCCACAACCAGGCTCGAACATGGGACCTCCGCCTTCCGATAGACAAATGCAACCAGCGAGGTCGGTGTCTACTCAAAGAAACCAGTTACCTAATCAGTCTATGAGCATGAACTCTGGTCAGATGCGACCTGTTGTTAGAACAGAGTCTGGTCAAGGCCGAGGGTCGTCAACAAGATCCATGAGACGGCCATCGGGACAGGCCACGGGCTCGAACCAAGGTCGCAACTCGCGAAGAAGGCAGTCACCGGGGCGGCAACGGCCGAGGAATAGACAAAATAACCGACGACCTCGAGTAAATAACCGAGGCTCTCGCAGAAACCAGGCACAAAACCAGGGACAAAATGCAGCGCAAATTCCCACGCAAAACCAAGTAATAAACCCAGTACAAAATCCGACACAAAATCAAGCACTAAATCCGGCACAAAACCCCGCACAAGGTATGCCAGTGTCTGGACAGCTGACACCGAGTCAGGGCTCAGACCCGTGTCCTAATGGCTCCCCAGTATTCAACACCCCGGATAGATCGATGACACAAACACAATTCGACCAACAAATGTTGAGACCTGCTCTACAGATATTAGTACAGGGATGTGATTCACACAGTATGAAGATTTATCTACACTGGTTACTTCTACAGAGAGAACGATTGTTTAATATTTAATAAACATTATAAATAGCAATTAATTTTGGGCTAAAAATAGATTCAGTTTACGTTATGTTTCGATAGACCGTCAGTGTTGTTATAACATCTCGTACATGTAACTACGGCTTGAATCAAGCCGCAGTTATGAGATTTTATAACAACACCCAAGAAATACTAATCTTTGTCCGAAATTACGCCACGGTTAACTGCATAAAATCGTTCCCTATTACCGAAATGATTATATTTTTCGGTCGGGCTTATTAAAGGGAAAAAAGAAAAATGTTTCGAAAAGGCCCGGCGATTTTTTTTCTTGATTTTTTTTTTATATTGGATAATTGGATAGCTCTATTTCACTATATTATCAAGGTATCGGTCGTTGTTAGATTAGACAATTATAAACACACGGTAAGGAAACTACAGAGACAGAGCCATTGGCTCTGCCGCTTAAATTCTCTGGGGGGCTTCCGGCCATGTGTGGCTCTGTCTCTGGGGTCGCGATTTTTTGACAAAAACAGGAGAGTGTTCAACTTTGTTGTTCATTTATTTTCTTCTGGTGCTTAAATCGAAAAACCGGGAATGTCATGCTCCCCAAAGACCATTTATCTGCCTGTTCTAATTCTGTGAGCTTCAAAGTCGGCAGGGTTTTTACAGGATCATTGTCGTCGTGGGTCGACCCTATGTGATTTTTTCTTGTTTACATCATGTATTCATGTACATTTCAACGGTAAATAGCCAATTGCTGCAGCCAAAACATGTGATATACTAATCGAGGGATAATCTCGATCAGACATTGCTTTCACATGTAACAAAACCTTAGAAATGATTGGCAAACGTAAAGTTTGAGCAATTTCTATCGGTGGCTGTCTCTGGCGGCTGGCTCTGTCTCTGGCGGCTGGCTCTGTCTCTGCGTGCTTGGTGAAAAAAATAACCTATCACAAAATGCGTGTCGAAGTAATTTACTCACACACTGAATAGATCATATTGTGTATGGCGAATGGTTCAGTCACCGATTAAACCCTTTGCAAAACCTCGAACATTCACCGTTGTTCAATTTCAAAGCTACAATTAAACAATGTCCTTTGAATTATCAAAGATCAGCGAGTCTAAATTGACGGGGGAAGAGGGATTTCGATTTATGTAAATATGTGACTCGGAACCGAACATCCTGTGATAAAGACATCGTACTATCTGGAGACAGCTACTGAACTCTCACAGCCACCGCGCATTATTCGCTTTTATTTAGTGGGAAACATGCTTCTCTTCCAATTTACATGTATTGGAATATACACTAACCTTTCGTCACGGCTCATGATTCTATGTAGTACTGTACTTAAGGCGACAAACTGGGTGTTGACAAAGAAACAATTACACGATGGGTAATCCACGTGATTTGGGGAAGGGTCCACACCGAAAAATTGTCTGTTTCAAGTATATTTTGTTCTATATCTCAGTTTAAACTCTACGTATTTTGACGAGAAATTGCACCATACGCGCCTTTGAGAGGGTCATTCCTGAACCTCTTTATGCATAGAATTCCATAGTTTCATTAAAATGCAACCAGAAAAACATTCATTTTGAATGTTTGGAGAAACCATGGGGTTTGATGCGGAGTGAGTTAGAACCGGGGAATGTCCCTCTCAATGACGCGCGTGCGATGCACTTTATCTCGTCAAAATCCGTCGAGTATTAGCTGAGAAAATACACAAAACAGACTTGAAGCAGACGATTTTTCGGTGTGACGCATCCGAAAAGTCAGGGACCTGTTTCATCAAAACATTTAAGAAGTAATTTTGACTTAACGATGTCTTAAATATCGGTTAAAACAACAATCGCATAATCCAGGGGCTCGTATTTTCAAAGATCTTACGACCAAGTTTTTGTATAAAATGTGTAACAAAACATCTGAGTGCATGAGAAATTAGATTGGACCAATCAGGTTTGTTGTTACAAGTAACTACGCAAAAATTAAGCGTACGAGCGTTGATAATACGGGCCCCAGGTCTTGATAAATTGGCGATACGCGTTTCTTATCCTAAACTTGTCATAAGTCATCGGTAAGACAAAAAATGCGTCTTAGAAATGAAACTGGCCCTTGTTTTTTTTGTGTGTGTGTTTTTTTTTTTTTTGTTTGTTTGTTTTTTTGTTTGGTTTTTTTTTTTTTTTGTTTGTTTTTTGTTTTTTTTGCACCAATATATCCGACATCCGACGATTTAATCCTTCCCAAGCAAGACATTTTTCTGGTGCATTGCGAGATAAGAAAATGGCTCATAACCAGCATTTTTATATTTTTTTTTTCTGACAGATTTCAATGATAACTATTACATATTTGATACTTCGGAGCTATGCGCAGATACATACATTTCTCTCTCATGAGGGGGGGGGGGGGGGGGGGGCGCCCATCTGCATCCTTGCATGTCTGGACATCATTTTGAATTGAAGCAGTCCTAAATAAGATGTAAACGGAGGGCATGGGGTTGGGATGATAAAGCATTTCAGTAAAAACCCGCGTAACAGAGGAAAACGAATACACATTTTGTATGTTCGAACCCCATCATAGAAATCCCGGATCCGATATATAGTTTCACTTGCTTCTTCTGCATACTTAATGCCAAGCTTTCGTGAGAAAGTGCATATCAGTTATATAAACGCGCTTATTTCTTAAAACATTTCTAATCTGAAGCCAGCCACACCACCACCACCATCATCATCATCGATTCGTTCATCATCTGGCGTGCTAGTTCGCATAGAATCTCTCAATTACTCCAACGCACTAAACAATAGGCTGATATGCCTGTTCTATTTTAAAGTTTGCACTTGAAAAACCGTATTTACCGTTGAAATGTACATGAATACATGATGTAAACAAGAAAAAATCACATAGGGTCGACCCACGACGACAATGATCCTGTGAAAACCCTGCCGACTTTGAAGCCCACAGATTTAGAACAGGCAGATAAATGGTCTTAGGGGAGCATGACATTCCCGGTTTTTCGATTTTAAGCACCAGAAGAAAATAAATGAACAACAAAGTTGAACTGGCCTAAATCATATGCCCTATTACACATACAGCCTTGGTATTACACATATGGAAACCTCCTACCAACACCATTCACATTTGACCATGACCTTGGACCTCGTGAAATTGACGTTGGAGTTTGACCTACTTTTAAAAAAACTTAAACCTGGCCTATATCTCATGTCCTTTTACACCTACAGCCTTGATATTCCACATATGGACACCTCCTACTAACACCGTTCACATTTGACCATGACCTTGGACCTCGTGACCTTGACCTTGGAGTTTGACCTACTTTTAAACACTTTAACCTGGCCTATATATCATGTCCTTTCACACCTACAGCCTTGATATTTCGCATATGGACACCTCCTATCAACACCGTTCACATTCGACCATGACCTTGGACCATGTGACCTTGACCTTGGAGTTTGACCTACTTTTAAAAACTTTAACCTTGCCTATATCGCATGTTCTTTTACCCATACAGCCTCTATATATGTTACACTATAACACCTCCTACCAACATGGTTCACCTTTGACCATGACCTTGACCTTGTGACCTTGACTATGGTGTTTGACCTACTTTTAAAAAACTTTAACCTTGCCTTTATCTCATGTCCTTTTACACCTACAACCTTGATATTTCACATATGGGCACCTCCTACCAACCCCGTTCACATTTGACCATGACCTTGTGACGTTGACCTTGGAGCTTGACCTACTTTTAAAAAAAATAACCTGGCCTATATCTCATGTCCTTTTACCTTTACAGCCTTTATACTCCACACATGGACACCTCCTACCAGTTGACACGGTTCACATTTGTCCATGACCGTTGACCTTGGAGCTTGACATATGACCTTTTTATATTGACCTAGGAAATGACTTTTCTTTGTGACAAGCTCTTGTTAGGGCGAGCTTTATTGTCCGCGGACAATTCTTGTTGACTTTACATGACATATATGTGAAAATTATCGAATACTTTTTCTTTTCAAAATACATGTACATAATATAACCTACATACAATTTCGATTTATACATATTTTTTACAATTGAAAAAACTAGTTAGTAAATACAGCATCACAAAGTTCTTCCTTGCCCCATAAGCTGGTGTGTGCCTCTTACAGAGCTCGTCATGTGAATCAGTGTTAGACTCGTATTCCTTTAAAGGTTCCCCAAAGGCTCTATATCTTCAATTCGGCTCTCCAGTCTTTCGGAAGAGAATTTAAGGTAGATCACCTCTAATGAGATTTACGCGACGTCAGAAAATATTCGGGCGACGTCGTAAACATTCGGCGGTGGAAAGTTCCACCGCCGAATGTTTACGACGTCGTCCGAATAGGTTCGAATACGTAACGAGTGTTAACGAAGTCGCCTGGATAATTCCGACGTCACGAGAATCTCATTATGGCTGGGCTACCTTAACAGTGATGTTCCGTTTTAGAATGACCTTAGCTGTTGTGTGGAACTCCTTTCAATCAAATAATTTGTGTCTTTAAATTGTCATCAAATAGCGTAATTTGTGTGCTTTCGACATTTCAAAGACCGAGGACTGATAAAAAAAATTATGAAAAGAAGAAAACGCTGCGTGAGATCACCTTTTCCTTCGCTATGATGTTTATGTACATATATACAGTTGCATTTGCACATATTTGAGTCGGCATTGTGTCACTACAGCTACACTTTATTTCTGTGGAGAAGTCTGCTATGGTGGAATAAATAACATGTCGGTGAAACCTTCTAAAACAGCGGTCCTATACGGCAGTCAAAATAGGCCCGCATAGATTAACATGATGCAGACGACATTTAAGTGAATGAAACAATATATCGACGTTTTACAATGAAAACCTCGTAACTGCAGCTTGTTTTAAACTGCAATTACGAGGCTTTCGTTGAAATGCAGCGACATTGTCTTTCTTTGGTAGAAAACGATGTTGGAAATGAAGAAAATGGCTTGTAATAAGTTTTTTTTTCAATTTGCACCATGTTTCCCAAATCCACTTCTTGTTGAGCGTCAAAAAGCGCCATTATGTGGGAATGGGTTTAAATAGAAACGTTTACAATTCCTAGCATGAATCATTGAGAGGAAATACGAAAACGCTGATAAGATGTCAGACTCTTCTTTTCCATCAATGTTTTCTTTTCTTGTATCACAAATGGCTGTTGAAATCAATGATTGTTATGGAGACATTTAGGTATATTGTATATCGCTGCTTTTCACCAAAAAACCTCGTAACTGCAGCTTAACACAAGCTGCAGTTACGTTTTTTGTGTGTAGTTGAAAATCGACAATATAATGTACATGGGTACATGGATGCACTAAGGCGTTTACTAATGAGCTCAATGATAGATCAGGCTTGTGAGCAGAGGTGCGCGTCAACACAAAATTTATGTACAATTACTAAAAGAGGGATAACGCTTTTGAATATTGCTGAAAATCGGAAATAAATGAGGTAAAAAGATCAGTAGCCATTCTTAAGGAACAAACTGGAGGTAGAACCTTTGGCTTGTGAAGATGGGAATGTGTAAACATGTCTTGAAAAAAGGTCTTTTATGGCATTTGAGAACAACATGGACCCATAATAGCCTGTGCATACACACAGTCTAATCAGGATCTATGCTGTTCTCTCAGAGGTTGGTTATGACATATGTCAATAATTATTATGTGTTAGCATCATGGGACGTTGTTGGAGTGCATTTTGACCATAGGCTTATCTAGAAACTCAGTTTTTAAAATGCTTTAAAGGGCCTTTTTCCAAATTCTGTCTAAATCATGTTCAATGAAAAACAAAGGAGGACGTTTTAGTGTTTCTTTTTTCCTTCATTTATTAATAAATATCAATCATTATAATATAAAAAGCACATTTTTACAAAAATATAAAATGGTTTCAAATCTCATTTATCAGCGAACATTCAACACATAGCAAAGTCAATTATATCGTCGTTGTTATTGCAAAACCTCGTAACTCCAGCTTAATCTATATGGCGTTGCGAGGTTTTGCAATAACACCGACGATATAGTTTAAACATACTTTTTTTATTTACTGAAAAAAATATAGTGTATTTGGGCAACAGTAAATAAAAGGGCATAATATAAGGTATGCTACCTACTTTGTATATGCAATTACTGTGGTTTTGTAAGAAAAAGGTTATTCAATTCAAAGCTTCAATAATGCTAATAGTCAAAGTTCAAAGCATGGTGGTAAAAAGGCATAATGCCTTTTTAGCTTTTACACTATACTATCAATTCTTTCTGGTACAAACTTTGCCGCAAAAGCAACATTTAGATTGATTTCAAAAGAATGTTTTTTTTTTTAATTTTACCAGTCAAACGCTTCTTTATTCATAAGATTAGTTAGATATTACTGTCAAAAAGTCGGTTCAAATTTTCTGCATGTCTAAGAAACTGTTATTTACATGTATAGATATAGGTAACATATGGCACAATAGTAAATGTACATTCGTAAGAATATACAAAACACAAAAATACGAAATGCTGGTCAAACGACAATTTTCTCCAGGAAAATGAATAAATAATTTGACAGATCTTTTTCAGCTTCTTTATATTAGCCATATTGTTTTGTTTTTCCCTTTTTTACATCGAATTTTATATCTATTTAATCAATCACATCAGTCACATAATCAGCAGCAAGTACCGTATTTTTAACTTGCCTCCTTCCAAAATACATGTATCTGCAATCTCATAGTGAGAATAAATATTCTATTCAAATGTTTAAAAACGAGTGTGAGAAAGCTTTAGCTAACAACTTTTTTCGAAATTCGTCCATTTCATGTTGAATTGTTTGGCATCACTGAATGTTTCTGTTTATAACATACAATTACTGGATCTTAAAACAGGTTGGATTTCTTTAAAATGTTACAGTCTATCAGCTTACAAAAGCATTGTTACTACAAATTCTTTAATCCTTTCCCAAACAAGACATGAAAGGTGCTGCAAAGGGTAAAATGTATATTGATAAAGAAGGATTTTGTATGTTATAGCACAGAAAATATTGGGCAAAAGAAGAAAGTGCTAGTTATCAAAATTTTCTTCTTTTGTCTAAATGTCTTCCAAAGCCTTTTCTTCCAGGGACGTCAGAGTCAGGTCTAGTTTGGGAATGGGTTAAACTATACATGTAGTTATGATGCTTTGGGACGCAAGCAGTTAACTAACGTTTTCAACCAATCATTCGCTAAGTTCGAAACGACGTAACTACAACCTTTTCAATCAGTAGGTACGACATTTTCGCACATAGCCGACGATGAATGTTAACAAAAATCTGTTCAAATTTTAAAGATACGTTCTCTGATGTATAACAACAGATCTAAATAAAGCATCATGTCCGGAGAGTTACATCGCTCGTCCTGCGCATGCGCACGGAGAGCTGGAATGAGATACTGTCGGTCGAACTCATTCTGTGTCATACTGCTGTCGGGAATCACGAAAGTTGGGATAACGAATGGACACCGCCTAGCTCTGCGACCTTGACCTCGTCGAGAGCCTCGTTGTGAGTTTACTCTGTCCGCCATTCTGTCGTTAATGAGCGGTCTCGTCTGTTGTGGTCTGCCTTGTTGACGTGGTGGCTGTGGTTTGAATGGTCGGACATTAGACGCAGTGTTTCTATTACCACTCACGATAGGTCGTCCTTGCTGGTTCTGAGATTGACCTCTTTGGATATTTGACGTTCTCGAAGACTGAGTTGGTCTTACTGGAGCTGATGTGTCTTGTGGGAATGGTTGTGTGTCCTGAACTGTGGTTGGTCCGACTTCTACAAAATCTACGAGATTGACGTTTTGTGGTTCTGGTATACCGTCTCTAGGATGTGAAAACACCGGACTGCCACTCAGAGTCTTCCGTAAATCACTTTTTGATAATCCTGAAACGGAAGAGAATGAAATAAGTTCTCAATTGATACAAGAGCAGACTAATATGAAAACTATTTCAAACCAGGAGTTTTCATACATGTCTTTAAACTCCTTGATTCAACGACCAAAAGAAAAATATACATTTGTCGATAATAATCTTAATAACATCAGAAAGGTATCTGTTAAAATAGAGATATCGTTTCAAAGTTACAGAAATGTGGTCATTTCTTTTTTGCAATGGCAAGTGTAATTTCTGTATTCAAATTCTACATAATGTTTATTATTTTCATTAAGACACTTATAAACTTTTAATCTTCAGTATCGCTAAAGAGGTGATAATAATTTGATCGCTCTTATTATGGACAAGCAGTGAACAAGTGAAATATAAAACCTATATTTTCAGACGCGATGGATCACTTGAGGAATTTTTATTTTGTATTTATGCAAATAAAAGACAAAGTGACAATTCAGACTTTTTTGTCATAAAGTTAACTTTTATTTTCATCTGAAAGAGAATGTCTTCTTATGGAAATTCTAAAAAATTCAAGCCAAAATATTGCGCCATTTACGAGAAATATATATTTCTATTTCTGTGTTAGAATTAAACAAAATGTTGTGGACAATAGTTCAGATTTATATGGAATTTGTAGTTTCTGTCTCAACTCTAAAGGCTTGCTTTTCGCCTATCAGCAACAACTTGAAAAAACTGAGAGCATTTATTCTCATTAGATCAACCAAATTTGGCAACAAGACATACTTTGAAAAATTGAAATGCAAACGAAATGTCCCTTTAAGGTATTTCATCCATCATTATCTACAAAATACTTAGTGAAACTTCGGGCGTCATCCACGACAACGGAAATTTACGATGGTATCCCTCGTTAAAGTCCGTTGACATGGATGACGCCCGATATTGCACGACGTGTTTGCTATTTAATGATGGATTGTAATCCTTAACCCATTCCCACACAATGACTCTTTTTGACTCCCTACAAGATAATGGCTTTGGAAAATATTGTGGAAAATGAAGAAATTGCTTGTCACAAGCAATTTCTTCATTTCCCACAATATTTTCTACCAACAAAATAGAGTATGTTTGAAAATTCTTTGGCATTGAACATGTCGTCTGCAGCTTCTTTCAATTTGGACATGACTACAATTTTGTCGTTTGGTAATGGGTTAACTATTTCAGAGATCGTGAAGAAGTAATTGTGTCTACTAGATCTAGTGCGTCTGCAAGAAAATGGCTTCCATACTTACTGGACTCTACTAGATGAACCAACAACACCGCAAACACGAAACTAAATATTATCTTCATTGTGGTGTATCTGAAATGATAAGAAATAAAGAGTTGTTAGTCAGTAGAACTAAGTTAACTTTTTGTTATAAAATATTTTCCATGCAGAGCGCTCTTTCAAAAGTGGTAAACTCGGAATGAGATAACCATATTGAGTATCAAAGCAGCTTGACATCACATCCATAAATATTCCAATCACAGATGAAAATTTGTACATTAAACAAGCTTTCAGAAGGTAACAATTTCAATCAGCATCTTCTAGAAAACAGGATCAACACAACAAAATTATGATCGACTGACAGAATAATGATAAAAATGCAAGTTGTTATTGTACAACCACATGAAAATTAGACCAGAATCAAGACGTATTTATGAAAATAAATTAAATAAATGCACATTCTTGCAATAGTACAGATTCCAGTATCACCATACTTTGTTAAATGTATTGATATCTCATGACTCTTCGTTTAGTTTTCCAAATGCATTAAATTTATTTTTGGTTCGAATCTAAGAAAGTTGCTTTGGCAAATTTCGTGAAGACATACATGTACTTGTTTATAAAGTATACTTTTGAAGGCGAATATTGTTTTCCGTTTCCAATTCCTTTTCTTATCTGATTATTCATTAAAAGGGAATAATTACCTATTATATTCAAATTATAATCCAAATCGAAAAGCACAAAAAAACTTTTATCCCTTTGTTTCTTTCACAAAGAAAATGTTGTAATGTTAACTTGCGTCCCAAAACGCCCAAATAAATACCTACAATCACGTGATCATAAAAATGTTATTCACGTAAAAAACTGACACATCATACGTAGGCGTCAAAAGCGTCGTAACCACAGCTTGTAAAAGTTGTAGTTACGGCATTTTGACGTCGACGTATGGCATGCTCCCCTCCTCTTGATGAATAAGTAGCGTTAAATACGTTATTGACGTTGTTTGAACGAGCCGTCGTGACCCGGGATAAACAATTAACACGAAATTAGCTCACATCATACTTAGAATAGTTTGTAAACTACTTTTGGTCATGACGTTACGTTGACGTTGTCGATTAAACTTCAAATTAGCGTTAATTTTCATTTCGTAGTTTATAATTGATTGCTGTTATGCTAATTATGAAATGTATAAAAACATACTTTATTTTTTTTTAAGTTTATGGTGTACTTTGTGCTGGGACTCAATTGTGTCTGCAGTTTTTTCCATGTTGCTTACATAGCATTTTCATGATATGAAGAAACTGAAAGAGAATAGCGTTGATCTTGATCATATACTGCACACTTAGGCGCGGGCTAATCTGGAGACAGTACGAACTCAAATCGCTGTTTAAACAAGCTGCAGTTACGAGGTTTTCGTTGAAAAGCGACGAAATGTTACAAGGCTTTCCCCTCCCCTTTTCTATACCAGAGTCCGGTTTCTTTTTACTAGATTTCGCTGCTCACAGACTTGGGGTCTTCTTTTTGTGACATGTCGCAAATGCAATTAAGGTCATGGCTTTAGTAATAATGAGTCGCGCGGACTAATATTTTTCATGTCAGTAAATACAAGGGCTTAGGACAATACTATTGTAAATGCATGATACGTTTGTAATCACTAACAGTATTCTTGACACCAAGTCTTGGAAATGAAGGGACTGTCACTACCAGTTTCTAATTGGTTATTGGTCCAGCATCCTTTATGTTGACATATGTCCAGTGTGAAAACATGCATGTAAACAAGAATATTTACGTCAAATTACAGCTTTTTGACACGATTTTTTTTAAATTGACAGCGCATTGTACCAGGCTCAAACTTATTTATGATAATTAAAATTTTTGTCATTGCAAAAAAAAAATATTGTCAATATCGTAAAACAAAGAGAATGAAAAATCCCCGTCGCGTTAAAACCAGAAGTGGGAACTGCGACGTACGAATACAGATACAGAAAATAAACAAATAAATGAGCCGGGATCTGGAAATACGTCCCTTATAGCATTTGAGAACAACATGGGTCCAGATCAGCCTGCGTACACACGCAGTCTGACCAGGAACCATATTGTTCTCCAATAGCTTCCACATGGTCTGTAGCAACCATTTGAGAGTAACATGGATGCTGGCTAGACTGCATCAATGCCCAGTCTGACCTTGAACTCTGGCTGTCTCAAATGCTATAAGGGACGTTTTTTCCAGATCCCGGCTCAAATCTAAAAGATGTGCTGCGTCGGGTACTTACAAATTCGTTAGTGGGAGGTCAAGAATCGGTACCCACAGCTGTATCAAACTGTAGAGGAAATCAGAAGCACATTTTGCTTTTTATCGATGAACTACGGTGGGGATTGTGCATGATGGGATGGATAACGAATACGGACAAAATAATCTCGATTCTGGTAAGATTTTTTGCAATAACTTCCCTATTTGTGCGTCAATCTTCAAAAGGTTTGTTGCATGTACCCGCCTTACCGAGCTCTTTCATCGGATGTATGACATATTAGATAACTCGTGGTACTTTTTCCAAAATATTGTCCCAACCGTCCAGAAAGCGAAATGGAATAACTTTCTTATTTTAGCGTCAATTTTTATGTAGTTTGTTGCATGTACTCCGTCTTACTGAGCCCTTTTCTCATCTATGTATTACTTATCGGGAAACTCCTTGTACTTTTCTCAAAAATCGATCCCAACCGATTAGAAAATTGACCTGGATTTTTTGTCGTTTTTCTGATCGGTTGGGATCAATTTTTGGACAAAGAGAGATCCTGCTTGTTATGGCCAAGTTTGATCAAGATTGATTGCCTAACTTTTGTGGATGCTAGAGTGTAAACACCCCAAATGTTGACGGACGGACGGACGGATGCCGGACAAAAAGTGACCACAATAACTCACCTCGAGCACTTCGTGCTCAGGTGAGCTAAAAATTGAAAGTCTAACTCGGAAAGCAACTCAACAACGTGAGTAGCCTAAATGGAAGGACAGGAGATCGTTTTCTGATGACATTTCGTTAGCGAAGACGAAACGTTTTTATGACGATCTCTGACATTGTTTGAGGTAACGTGCCCATTAACCAATCAGAATCCGTTTTATTTGTCTCGACATTTAGGCCACGTCACGTCAAAATTGTACTGAAACTCATGTTTAAATAGAGACTGCAAAAAGTGTCTATCCTAGTCAGCCTGTGCGACCAGCGTAATCTGACATGGAACTTTTGATTTGTTAAGTGAACCCTTTCCCAAACGACAAATTTTAAGATCAGCCCAAATTCAAAGAAGACGGGATTTGTGTGAAGTGTAGCCAAGAAAATATTGAGACAAAAGGAGAAAAATGTTGTTCTTTCTTCTTTTGTTTCAATGTTTTCCCAAGCATTTTCTATTAGGGACGTCAAAACCAGGTCTTGTTTTGGAAAGGGCTAAATAGTCGATTTATTGTACAATTCAATAGGTTATACAGCACCGGAATCAAATAGTGCATGCTCGTACATATGCTTCAATTTTATTAACAGCCAGGTTAATCCGAGTTTTCTCTGACGAAATTCGCTCTTTGATTTAAATGAGCGACACCAACATATCAAAGAGCGAATTTCATCTGAGACAACTCGGATAACAGCCAGGTTAGACCAACGAGAAGACAGTTAGCCCCTTTTTAGCATCGCAACATACGTAACCCAACCTTTCTTGCCTTACATCCACGTTTGGTTAAGCTTGCATGTTTCAATGCCATATACTCTGGGTCTCTGGCGCAGATCAGTTTGCTAAATGCACAAAATCAGGACAATGGCCATTGATTGCATTGATCATTTTCAATGGAATTTCTTTTAACAGCATCCAACATAGCGATTAGTGAATGTAACCATTTCCAACTTTTCTATGAATAAAACACTTCATTTTCGTTCGTGAAGGTATAACTAATTGACGTTTAATTGGTTTAAGAAATAGGACAGAGCCATATTTGGAAACGATTCAAGGACGCGAACTTTGTGCACATGCAAAGTCCGTAAACATGTAAACATTAATATCAATCAAAATAATTAAAAAGACGCTTAATTTAGAGTAACAGTGTTGTTACACAACATTTTCTGTATTGTTGCAACTGCTGCAACTGTCTCCCGGTAACGGGTTTCTTAATTCTTTTTCAAATAGCAAAATTTCAGAATGTTACAAATGGAAGAAATTGCAGACAACAGTAAGCCTACAATTTATGCTTAAGGTAACAAGAGGACCATGATGGTCCTATATCGCTCACCTGAACCAAGATGATATGAGCCACAGTTATGTTTGAATCAATTAATATTTGTGACATTAAGACTGAAAACAAACTTGTGGTCATCAACATTATGTCCCTGTTTCCTCTTTATAGGTCAATATATCTGGTTGTAAAGAGTGAAAACAAGAGGACCATGATGGTCCTTAATCGCTCACCTGACCCAAGTCTGAGCCAAAGTCTTGTTCGAGTCAATTAATATTTGTTACTAAGACTGGAAACAAACTTATGGTCACCAATAATGTATCCAAGTTTCATCTTGATTCGTCACATACTATATGTGGTTGTTCGAGTAAAAAAAGGTCAAAAACAGCAATTTCATCAAATTCAAGGGCAGATAACTCAGCAACTTCTTGTCCAATTACACTGAAATTCAAGATTATCTAGGATCTTATGTTGATCAACATTGAACATCAATAAGTTTTGTCTTGATTGGTCAATATTTGTCTTTGTTAGACTAAAAACAAAGTGGAAACAGCAATTTTGCGAAATTCAAGGGCACATAGATCGTGACTTTCTGATCTGATCAAACCGAAATTTGAACTTCATCTTTAGATCCTATGGTCACCAACATTTCATCTTAATTAGTCAATAATTGTAGATGCTAGAGTGTACTAAAAGTCGAAAACAGTTGAAAACGAAAATTTGGTCAAATTCAAGGGCACATAATTGATGACTTTCTAGTCTGATCAAAATGAAAACAACACTCATTCAAGATCTTATAGTCCCCAACATTGTGTGCAAGTTTTGATTTGATTGGTCAATATTTATAGATGCTGCAGTGTAAACAAAGTCAAAAATAGTCAAAAACATCAATTTTGTCAAATTCAAGGGCACACAACTCAAGACTTCCTTGTCTAATTTTATTGAAAATCATTCTCATCCGAGACCTTACAGTCTCTAACATTGTGTCTAAGTTTTGTCTTGATTGGTTCATAATTGTAGATGCCAGAGTGTAAACAAAGTCAAAAATATTTGAAAACGGCAATTTTGTCAAATTCAAGGGCAAATAAATCATGACTTCCTCGTCAGATTTTACTGAAAATTTAACTCGTCCAAATTCTTATAGTCCACAACATTGTGCTCAAGTTTTGTCTTGATTGGTCTATATTTGTAGATGCTAGAGAGTAAACAAAATCGAAAATAGCTAAAAACGGCAATTTTGTCAAATTCAAGGGCACATAACTCAAGATTTCCTGGTCCAATCAGACTGAAAATCAAACTCATCCACGATCTTATGAATACCAACAAATTTTGCCAAGATTTATTTTGATTGATCAATATCTGTAGATGCTAGAGTGTTAACATAGCCAGAAGTAGCTATTTTTGACGTTCAATAGCACATAACTCCTGAGTTCCTGGTCCGATCTGACCCAAAATCGAACTCATCCGAGAACTTATGGTCATACATGTTTTGACCAAGTTTGCTTAAGATTGATCAATATTTGTGGATGCTAGAGTGTTAACAACAAAATGTGGACAGACGGACAGACGGAAGGACGGACGGACGGACGGACACCGACAGACAAAAAGCGACCACAATAGCTCACCTTGAGCACTTCGTGCTCAGGTGAGCTAACAAAGTCAAAAACGAGAATTTTGTTCAAGGGCAGATAACTCAGGACATTCTGGTCCGATCAAACCAAAACAAAAACTCATCCGAAATCTTAAGGTAAACACGAATATACACGTATTTCTACTTACCATTGTAGAAAAAGAGGGTAGGTGTATTGCTGGTTGTCTCTAATTTCTCATTATATTTGATATAGTTCCAAAATATTTCCTTATGATAGAAAACCCATAATGTCGCCATTTGGAGATTCATAAAACATCGGTTTTTTTTCGAGGGGCGTCGTTACGTATCCTTTAGCTATTCTGGCGCGGTCGTAAACATTCGGCGGTGGAGAGTTACACCGCCGAATGTTTTCGATTGCACCCGAATAATTCCGACGTCATGTGAATCTCATTAGGGGTGGACTACTTTAATAGGGAAGTCAAAAGTGTTATTTAGGAAAATGTAAATCGAACTTCGATATTTTATGTGTTACAGTATGACAGGTATTTCTGTCGTGACATGAATTTTGCCTTTCCCACAATGGAACAAATGGTATCAATTTGACAGAGGCTGTAGATAGTAATTCATTACCACAGAGTGACGCTTTTTGACTTGACACAAGATAAATACTTTAGAAAACATCATGGAAAATGAAGAAATTGCTTGTAGCAAGCAATTTCTTCATTTCCCACAATGTTTGCTACCAAAAAAGAACTCACCTTTGAATTTGGAATGGTCTAAAATTCTGTCTTTTGGTAATGGGCTAATACATTAATACGACGTTAATGCATAAAATAGTGTGTGTATTTTATAGTACATAAAGTATTGAGACAAACAAAGAAATATAGCTTATCGTTTTCTTTCTTTTTGCTTCTATTTTTTTTTTTTTTTTTTTTTTTTTTTTTTTTTTTTTTTTTGTTTGTTTGTTTGGGGACATCAAGAACATAGTTTATTTAGCATAAAACAAATTTCGATATAATGCACCTTCGTTTAAGAGTTAGCTACACAGCAGCTTATTTTGATGTCCTTAGTATTACAAGCAATCCGTTCTCATTCTTCTTCTTTTGCCTCAATGTTTTAAAAAGATGTTTCTATGAGCCAGGGCTTGATTGAGATGTAATTTTCCATATCGATGCTTTTCAACGAAAACCTCGTAACTGCAGCTTGTTTTAAGCTGCAGTTACGAGGTTTTCGTTGAAAAGCGACTATCATGCATTTCATAGTTCATGGAAAGACAATAACCTACAGCATAATGTTGTTCTATATTTTACAAACAATCCTTTCACACCAAAGGTATTTGTCGTGACATTATTTTGATTTAGTGGTTAACCTAGTATCTAAAACTGAAATCATTACGCATACAATTACGGTGGTCATGTACATTAGAAGGTACAATATTTGAGGTATAGACTTCAATTCTAGCTCATGAAACCCTTCCCAAACGTCTAACATTTAGACCAGTCTAATTCAAAAGCTGTTGAGGACGTAAAAATATACTAGTCAAAACTCCTAACCGGCCACTTTGTTTTTCGATTTTTTGAAGTTTTTACAAATATCTGATTGGAAATATGTTTTCTTTTATGGAAAGGGTGGCCATTTGAGGATCATCTCGCACAAACGTCGCGTGTTAAAAAATTAATGTGACTCTCTGACATTAAGAGAAAGACAAGGACCCCCATTTTTGAAAATCACAAAAAACTGAGAAATTCGACAGAAATTCAGATTTAGGACGACATAAAATCTTGATATTCTTGATTATTTCTATCAGCATATCTTGTAAATCGACAAAGAAACATTATTTTCGAGGAAAGAATTTAAAGTGTCCGATGATTGGCAAAATTAAAGTCTTGTGCCGAAAGAACACCTTACTATTAACCAAATATCAAAGTTTCTACAATTTTCCAACATAAGAAGTGTTTTTATTTCGTCTTTTAAATTGGATATTTTGGTCTTTTCCGATCTTTGCCGAAGAAAATACGCTAAACTTCCGACTTAAAATCATGACGTCATACTGGCCACTGAATGACGTCATGGCGGGAAAAACGGGCAGTCATGGGTCATTTCCCGGAAAGTCTGAAATTTCTGAAAAAGTTAAATGCCCGACTTTTCTGTCATAAAGCGACTTCCCCAGTCGATACTCAAAACACGGAATTCGTCCTCAGTAAATGTTAGAAAAAAATGTTAAAACATTCAAAGAATAGGTCGTAAGTGAATTAAGGAATGTGCCAAAGAACGGTTTAAGTTTGTCTGTATTACTCTTACGATCGAGAAATGGATAAAAACTGAGACTTCGCTATATGACAGAAAAGTCGAACACATTATCTTTGTCAGACACCTCATGCTCTAGATTGGGGGCGGAGTCAAGCCATTGATGACGTCAATCCGTGGCAATTTTACGGAAATTGCCGATCTTTATTTTCTCGAAAATCAGTTTTTCAACGATGTAAAGAAAAGCAAATAAAACTTTTGAAACAACCAAGTTTGGTGGATCTTTTATAAAACACGTTAATTTAATGATTTTCTTCCAATATACGATGAAATAAACTGCCAAGCTTGGTAGCCTTTTATTCTATTCAATATTGCCCAGATATGAACCGATTTTCTACAAAATACCCCTCCCACCAATGTTAAAATCGGTGAAAATCAAAATTAGGGGTATAGTGAAACTTTTGTCAATTTGAAAACATTCAAAACAGTATATTGCCAAGGCTTTCTTCTCTTTTAGTTCAAAAATGATTATTCTATACAGTGACTAACAATGATTGTGGTCATCCCGTCACTAAATATGCAATTCGTGATGGAAAATAAGTGGCCGGTTAGAAGTTTTGACTAGTATATATGTTCAAAAAGATTAATATGTGTTCATTGTACCATTGAATATTGAGACAAAAGGAGAAAATGCTGTTTATCAGCGTTTTCTTCTTTTGACTCAATATTTTCCGTACAATTTCTAGTAAGAACGTCAAACCAGGTCTTATTTGAGAAAGGACCATTCCTAAACGCGAACGTTTAGGCTTTTCATCGTTCATTCACTGCTTTTCAACAGAAACCTAGAAACCGAAGCTGAACACAAACTGGAGCTACGAGATTCATGTTGAAAAGCAACGTAATAAAATCAGTTTTAATGCAAACAGAAATTGACCTAATGTAAGCGCAGACCTCCTTGAAAGAACACAACAAAAGCCAGGAAAATGCCAAATCAGCATTTTGTTGTATTCTCTGAACTGTTTCGAGCTTAAAATCGTAAAGTATAAGGGTTTCTAGATGGAAAAATGGCAACAATAGAATTGCAATTACTATATGATACCATGTCTTGACAAATACGCTGAGGAAAAAATAACACAAAAAGTTTAAGTTTTTCAAAGATGTATTTCAAATCAGAGAAAATTGAATAAATAACAGAATCACACAGACAAACAAACAAAACATAGGATATGTGTAAAACCAGTGTAAGTAATCATGAATTTCCTTATATTCCTACGACAAAATTCACACAGATCCCTTAAAACGGTCTTCCATTGGTAATGCAACCAAGATTACTGTTGATAAATAAATTAGTAAGGCTCTGAAAAACGTTCCTTATGACATTTGAAAACAACATGGATCCAGATCAGCCAGCATATATGCATAGTCTGATCATGATCCATGCTGTTCTAAATAATTTCTTCTTTAAGCCTACTCGTTTCAATTTGTCAGAACGCAGCATGGGTCGTTATCAGACTCCATTATGGCACAGGCTGATCTGAATTGATATGATTTAAAATGCCTTAATGTTGCAGACAACAAACTAGATGTTGATAAAGATAGAGTTCGTGCAAAATGTAGCAAAGAAAATATTGATGTAAAAGGAGAAAATGCTAGTTATCAGCATTTTCTTCTTTTGCCTCAACGTTTTTCCAAGCCCTTTCTTCAAATGACATCAAACCAGGTTTTGTTTGGGAATAGGTTAAGGGTCTTTTTTCATATCCTGGCTGAAATCTTCAATAAACAAACAGACATATAGACAGACATACAGACAGACATACACTATGGTGGCTTTATTGAGGGCTTATTGTCAAAATATTGCAAGTACATGTTGTTGCTTTTATTACAAAAAAAACAAAAAAACACTTAACTAAAGATTGTTTAAAGCTGTAAATACAAGGTTTTGGAAGAAAACAGCATATGTAATCAATATTCACAAAAGTTTTACATTAAGCCCTTGTAACAATCTCTGGAATTTTTTGAAGAATAAAACTGGTAATTTATAAACAAAACAAGAAATAATAAAGATACAACAAAGACACCACCTTTATACATGTACAAAATTTGATTACAATCTTTGTGGGTTTTCAAGAATCATGATAGTTGTAAGTTCTTGGTCGATAAAATCACTTAAGCCATTTCCAAAATGACACAATTTTAGACTTGTCAACATTTTAAGGTTTAGCAGAGGCTTAATCCTTTCATAAACAAGACCTGGTTTTAACACTGAGAGAAGTCAGCATTTTCTTCTGTTTCTCTCAATTACTTCCAGAACTTTTCTCGAACCAGAGCATATAAATAATACATTGTTTTGGAAAGAGTCAGATATGCTGATATCCTATGCTTTTTCCCCATGACTCACATAAACCATCCTCGGAAACCCCGCGGTCATAGCTACGCTACATCATGTAGCGTAGCTATGACCGCGGGGTTTCCGAGGATGCACATAAACAGAAAAAGATAAAAGCAGAAATGTACAATAAATTTTTAACCCTAGGCCCCTCCCCCAATAATCCTTGAATAAAAAGAAAAAAATGTATACAAAAACATAGATTTTATGACAATATTTGAGCAACCTCAAATTAAATATTCAAAACCTCTGAGTTCTAATATAGAGAAATAACACAATAAATCGTATATAACCAATGATTTGACAAGATAAAGTAATGATAAGAAATCTGAGCTATCATTCATTTTCCACTTTTTAATTCCTTATGCGTCTTTTACAGTTTCTTGAGGACACCATTTTTTGAATGTTTGTCAGTACCCTTTAGTCTGTCATTTTGTAGTCTAGTGGTATCACTTATTTCATTCTCATTATCTTAATTCATCATTAACCCTTTCCCAAACGGCAAAATTTCAAAGTGGTCCTATTTGAAAACTGCTGAAGACAACAAAAGGGATGTTTTTAAAGATTGTATTTGTTTATTAGATAGCACTGAAAACATTGAGACAAAAGGAGAAACTGCTGATTATCAGCAGCTTCTTTTGTCTCAATGTTTTCCCAGGCCATTTCTAAGAGGGACATCAGAACCAGGTCTTGTTTGGGAAACGGTTAAGAAACTATAATCTACAGTAATGGGCTTAACTCTTTCCTTAACAGGAACTGGTTTTGATATCCTCAATAGAATAGGCATGGCAAAACATTGCTACAAAAGATACTGATGATCAGCATTTCCTTGTTTTCCCACAATATCTTCTGTCATATATTGCATATAAAAATATTTCTTATTTGTCTTTACCAGCAGTTATCAAATTGCTACTCCTCCAAGTTTGTGCTGTCTGGGAAATGGATGATGTTTTCTATCCATCATAGGATACCAAACACTTTACGCAATTTTACCTGCAACTTCACCACTCAAAATAGAAATGAGCCAGGATCTGGAATACCGTCCCTTATAGCATTTAAGACAGCCAGGTTTCAAGATCAGGCTGTGCCTAGATGCAGTGTAGCCAGCAGCCATGTTACTCTCAAATGATTGCTACAAGCCATGAGGAAGCTTTTGGAGAACAACATGGTTCCTGGTCAGACTGCGTGTATACGCAGGCTGATCTGGAACCATGTTGTTCTCAAATGCTATAAGGGACGTTTTTCCAGATTCTGGCTCAAATTAACCCATTACCACACAATGACACTTTTTGACTCCCAGCAAGACAATGGCTTTGGAAAACACTGTGGAAAATAAAGAAATTGCTTGTCACATGCAATTCCTTCATTTTCCACAATGTTTTATACCCAAGAACACCAACAAATTTTAAATTTCATTCATTTGAAATTGTCATCTGCAGCATCTTTGAATTCAGACCAGTCTAAAATTTTGCCGTCTGGTAATGGGTTAATGTAGTCCACAACATCGCATTCATACAATGTCGGAATTTTTCATGAGACATCGTTTACATTCATTCATTAGGGCCATGTTGTAAACATTCGGCAGTGGAATGTTCTACCGACAAATGTTTTTAACGTCCCCCAAATAATTCTGATGTCTGATGAATCTCAATAGAGGATGACCACTTTAATGAGATTATCTGGAATTTAAAAAAAAAGGAAAATTGTAACCTCATTAATTGCTGTTGTAACTGATAACAGCTAGAGTTGCACAAAGTAATTTGTATCTACAGATCATTGGCTGGAATACATGACTGTTTATAGTTCAACCTTGATATGTATAGGTGTTGATATTATACATTATAACACATTTCCGTAAAATGCATATATAGCGAAAGAAGAACTGCATCGGGTTTTATTTGACCAATAATGACTCTATGTAATTATGCTTTGTGTATGCGCCAAAACGTCACGTAACGTCAAGGTAACGTCAAATGACGTCATCAATGACGTCACTTGACCGCCAATGCGTTTCCTACGCCGAAAACTAGTTCATGCATAATTTCCACAAAATAACACATTTCGAATGTGCTCTGGACTACATGTTATGGCAAACACCTCGGCGCTTTGCGCCTCGGTTTTTATCTACACATGTAGTCCGTCGCACATCGGGTTTTATTTGCGCAATGAAGACCGCTTAACTTGTTATTATTTCATAAATAATACTCACAATTTTACATGTAACAAAATAATTTTCTTCAATCTTTACCCCTGTCCCATTGAATACATTTTGTTTTTTTGTGGGTCTCAAAAATGGTCAAATAATAATAAGACATACCCAACAGAAAACATCATAAGGGATCGAACCAGCGACCCCTGGTTAAGATGTCTAGGCATGTTACTATTGCACAAAATCATACACTTAATGGCTATAGAAGGACAAACAGGAGTGGCCTAATTTAACATGCATTTACTATATGTAAAATTGACTAAACGCCAATAGACAGATTGCTCCGCTCAACATAGAATTTAAGACAAACAATGGGGATGTGATCGTAAATAGGGAATGATTTTATCCAGTTAATTGTGACATAATTCAGACAAACAAAATAGTATTTCGTAGGTGTTGTTATAAAATCTTGTAACTACGGCTTGATTTAAGCCATAGTTACGAGATTTTATAACAACACCGACGGTTTATCAAAACAGTAAACCTAGTCTATTGTTAGCACAAAATTCTTTGCCATTGGCATGTCGATTGTTTTGATTGTCAGTCGATAAATCGAAACAATAACATGTACAAGGAAGAACAATTGGGGCATGACATTTTTCTGATCGTCTATTGGCTAATCGATGTTTTTGATAGACAGTCGGCGTTTGGTCAATTCAGCCACTCCCCTTTGTCCAACTATACAGAAGCATATTTTGATTTGCAATATAGATGTAGAGAAAAGAGTGGCTGTTCAACAATAAGCTATGTCATTTATATAGGGATATCAGGTTATTAATTTGATATTATAATCATGTAATAAGATAAATAACTGATGTAGGACAATGTATCTATTATTGCTTATCAGCAATATAACTTATCAGGTTGATTGTCAGAAACTGCATGCTGATATCCAATGTAAATGGACAAGTTTATAAGCAGAGTTAACATACAAAGCTCACTCAGATTTGTAGAACTATAAAAGCATTTTTTCTCCTTTTCATGTCGTACCTTTATGAATTCATTTCTATCATGTTGATAATGACTATTTCATTTCGATCTAATAGTACATGTATAAAAACGAAAGTCTGGAAAAAGAAAGAATTCTGAATGTCTCAATTCTCAGTGTCTTTCTTTGATAATAGGTCATAAAAGATATTAAAAAAATAAGTAATACATGTATTTATATACAACCTTCAAATAAATGCCATCATAAAGAAAAAAACCCTTCAGAAAATTATACAACATAGGATATGTAGCGCTTTATAAATGTCCATTATTATTATTATTATTATTATTATCATATGTGAGTGTAGAGCTTGCTTAAGTATTCTGTTAATTATATTTAAATTTCATAGACTAGTCAATATCAAGAAGTCGGACATGAAAAAATAAACATAATTACATTTGTAACATGCAAAGGCTCAGGGCAAGGAACAAACACCGTCAATGCAAAGCTTAAGCTCACACTGACAGGTGTTTATTTCCCCCTATATACTATAACAAACCATCATACCTAAATTCGACGGTCTACCTCATTTGCATATTGCACTACAACGTTCCACGAACGTTATACATTTAAAAACATTTTGATTCAGAAACACAGAAAACATTGAGTAAAAGATAGAAATACTAGCTCTGAGAATTTTCTTCATTTCTCTCAATATATTCAGCTTTCCCATTTATGGAACTTCATATATGAATACATACCAGTTTCAAAAGATTTATACAGAAAAAGAATAACTTATATCCAAAGAAATGCAAATAATAGCAAATCATTGAAAAAATACTGATTTACAAAAAAAACTCCTGAACTAAACAGGCTTTCCAAGGGACAACCATCAACCCATTACCAAACGACAAAAATTTAGGGCGGTCCAAATTGAAAGATCCTGCAGACAACAATTTTAAATGAATGAAATTTAAATTTTTGTTCTCTTTTTGGATGGAAAAAATTGAGGAAAATGAAGAAATTGCTTGTCACAAGCAATTTCTTCATTTTTCACGATATTTTCCACAGCCATTATCTTGTGGGGAGTCAAAAAGAGTCACTGTGCGGTAATGGGTTAACAAAAGAAACAAACATCAACTCATTTGGAAACATTCACAAAGTATTGTCTTTGTGAACATAGACTTTTACATTCTGTATCAAGTAGCATATTGTTGCTTTTCCTAAACAAGAGCTGTCCGAAGACAGCGCGCTCGACTTTCTAAGTTGCTTAGTATAAAGGGGACATAACTCCAAATATAGTGGAGCCAGGGTCATGGGCCCTAATAGTAAGGTAGAGGGTGTGATGGTGAATAAGTATTCCAAGTTTGGGTTGAATCCCTTTGATAGTATGGAAGTTATTGATGAAAACTTTAACCTTGGTTGCAACGCCGACGCCAACGCCAACGCCGACGCCCGGGTGACAGTATAAGATCTCATTTTCTTCGAAAAGTCGAGCTAAAAACATTGTTGTTCATTTAAAGCATTAAGCTACTTAACGTTGAGGTCTTTGAATAAAACATTTACATGTATAAATTTTGTTATCTGCAATGGATTTCTATTTGAAGAGGCTAGAATAACTAAGAAATGAAACCATTTAATGAAAATGACCTTAAACAAACCTTGAAAGATATATCACAATAATATTTCATTGGAAGCAATACTTTACAATTTTGTAATGTAACAAACATCAACATAACCCATGCCTACATATTGTCGCTTTTTGACATCCCGAAAAAAGGCAAGATAGTCTTTGGAAAACATTTTGGGAAATGAAGAAATTGCTTGTGACAAGCAATTTCCTCATTTCCTGCAATGCTTTCCACTCAAACAGGCCATCAAATGCAAAATTTTGTTTACTTGGAATTGTTGTCTGCATAATTCTTAAATATTGATCAGTTGAACACTTTGTCATCTGTAAATGCGTTAAGAACCTCTAAGAGGGTTTAGCACATCATTGTTGTTTGTACATGTATATATGGAATCAAAACCACTGGACCTTTTTTCTTCCAATACAAGCTCTGGTTTAGACAACCCTAGAAGACATTATCTATTAATTCCTGAAGGAAATAATGATAACTGTATCCTTCTTTCCCTACAAGGACTTCTGTGCTACAATGTCTTTGTTTTTCAATAATGACTATTTTGTGCTCTGTAACACCTATGGTTTTGGATCAATCTAATATCATTATTGTATTGTTTGGGAATGGATATAAAAGCACAAAAAATCACAGTTCCTCATCGGAAATTTCATTTAAATCCAGCTTTTCTGGTGTTGCTCCTTGTTCCATGTGTCGTAATGACCGCCGAGTTCTCGTCGGTGTCAAACACGGCGGTGACGGGGGAGACGAACTTGAGCTTCCGGGTGACGTCCGTCCGTTCTGATTGTCTGGCGTGGGGGAAATAGCTCTCTGTATGCTTGTGACTAGAGTACCCTGAAGTGAAAATATAATTTACTTTAATACTCTTTCTAATGAAAGAAGCAGATTCTATTGTAAATATGCATATAAATATTGATTCAATCAAAGGATCTCTCTGTCCCTGAGCCAACATTCTACCACAGAGGGGCCCTCAAAATAACGCGACATATCCGGAGTTCGACTCATCTGAATTTATTTTATTTTGATTTGAATGACATTTGATCACTCTATTGTTCATCAAAAGCATTCATTATTGAAATATAGTAGGAAAAGGAAAGAAATTGCTCAAGACGAGCAATTTCTATCCTTTTCCTACTAAATTTCAATGGCTATATTTATTTCATAATAATTTTGTTCAGACTTTTTAAAATCCATTGAAAGGACGGGACCAAACATTTACTTCGGCTTAAGCGGAAATTTGACTTATTTGATGTTGATAACAAGTGTCGACTGTTCTGTATTTTGAAAAGTCATCACCCCTGTTATCTGTAGTTCTGAATCAAAATTTTCTACAAGTAAGACTTTTGTGTGATTGAGAACATACCTGTATTTTGATCAGACTGCATGTATGTGCATGTTGATTGGGATCCATGTTGGTCTTAAATTCCAAGAGTACAAGATAAAAGGGTGAAGAGCATTTGTTATTTCTATTCAAAACACAATGTTGTGGGTACTCATTGGAATCATCATGATTAAACAATTCCAATAAGTACCCACAACAAAGGGTTTAATGAGCAATAAATAAAATATTGCATTAAAAAAGCCTTTACCCTCTCTTATCAGCAGCTTTGCCATATCATTTATACCTTAAACAACACCTTTACAACTGGATTATATTATTCTTGCAAAAGATCTTGCATTTTTCAAGAATAAGTTGTCAAACATTGTGAAAAAAACAGCAATTACTACAATATTCAAAGTAAATAAATGTAAAAAATAATATTCCATACCAACGTTGAATCCCGTCCTCCGAACATGTCAAGGAAATTTCCGATAAATTCATTTGATCTGTCACTCCAGTTGTCTATCCACTCTCTCCCTTTGTCCTTCAATTTATCAACCTTCTGTGAAAACTGTATCTTTTTCTCCTGTAGACAGCAAAGTACCTTTCTTATTTATCATAAAATTAACATGTGCAAACCCTAATCCTTTTGGCAAATTTATTGAAAACTAGACAGTCCTGGCGGCCTGGAAGCGCTCCACAGGCCTGATTGTTTGTCTTGTTGAATGCAATTTCAAAGATTCAGGCTGCACAAACAAGCAAATGCATGACCAAGCTGAAAATTACAAGCAAGTAAGATCGTATGGTCAGTAAGATTTCTGTGAAAGTTCTGTATTGATTAGTTAATACTAATAGTTGTAAAAGAGCAAATAAAGCCGAAAATGGCAATTTTGTCCATAACAAGGGCAAAAAACTCATATAAAATTCAGATCAAGCTGAAAATTACACCAAGGCAAGATCTTATAGTCACCAACATTCTGTCCTAATTTTGTCTTGATTGGTCAATATTTTTGTAGTTGCTAGAGTGAAAGCAATGTCAAAATAGAGCCTGAAATGCCAATTTTGTCAATTTCAAGGGCACATAACTCATGACGTAAAATTCAGATCAGGCTGAAAATTATACCAAGGCAAGATCTTATAGTCTCCAACATTCTGTACAAGTTTTGTCTTGATTGATCAATATTTGTAGTTGCTAGAGTGAAAACAAAGTCAAAATAGAGCCGAAAATGGCAATTTTGTCAATTTCAAGGGCACATAACTCATGATGTGAAATTAAGATCAAGCTGAAAATTAAACCAAAGCAAGATCTAAGAGTCACCTACTTTCTGTCTCAATTTTGTCTTGATTGGTCAATATTTGTAGTTGCTAGAGTGAAACCAATGTCAAAATAGAGCCGCAAATGGCAATTTTGTCAATTTCAAGGGCACATAACTCATGATGTTAAGTTCAGATCAAGCTGAAAATTATACCAAAGCAAGATCTTAGAGTCACCAACATTCTGTACAAGTATTGTCTAGATTGGTCAATATTTGTATTTGCTAGAATGAAAACAAAGTCAAAAAGAGCCGAAAATGCCAATTTTGTCAATTTCAAGGGCACATAACTCATGATGTAAAATTCAGATCAAGCTGAAAATTATACAAAGGCAAGATCTTATAGTCACCAACATTCTATAATAGTTTTGTCTTGAATGGTACATATTTGTTGATTTAAGAGTAAAATTTAAGTCAAAACCAGCTATTTCTGACATTCAAGGGCAGATAACTCAGGTTATTCTGATTCAATCCAAATTCTTTAAAGGAATCTGAGAGAGGGCCACCCAAGGATCATTCTTGTGAAGTTTGATTGAAATCCATCTGGTAGTTTCTGAGAAGAAGATTTTTAAAGAAAAAGTTTACGGACGGACGGACGCACGGACGGACGGACTCACGCACGACGGACACACCACCATGACAATAGCCCGCTGGCCTGTCGGCCAGTGGAGCTAAAAATGATTATGACTGAAGTCAACTGAATTTTACATATTTTGGTCTTTTGGGGGTAGACAATATTGTGGAAAACAAGCAATTTGTTAATTTTCCATAATATCTTGAGGAGCCTTTATCTTGTTTGGTGTCATAAAGCAGTAAAGCACCAATATTTGGGAATGGGTTAACCCTTTCCCAAACGACAAAAGTTTGGACTGTTTCAAATTGGAAGCTTCTCCAGACAACAATTTGGGTTTAAAAATGATAGTTTTTGTGTAGAGAATAGCCATGAAATATTGAGGTAAAAGGAGAAAGTGCTGATTATCAGCACTTTCTTCTTTTGCCTCAATGTTTTCCCAAGTCTTTTCTATTAGGGACGTCAAAACCAGGTCTTGTTTGGGAAAGGGTTAAAGGAAGATATTCACTGCAGCCAAGTACGGACATAATTAGGTCTGATGCCCTACCAACAATGAGTACTCACAACATAGGGTTTGATGCATAATAAAAGAAATATTGAATTTTGAAAAGCCTTCAGTCCCACTTATCTGTAGCTCTGTAATATATATAGTCACACTGGCTATGTGTGGTAAGATGATTAACCCTTTCCCAAACAACAAAATTTTAGGGTGATCCACTTCAGAAACTGCCACAAATGACAAAATGGAAGTTGTTAAAGATAGAATTTGTGTAAAATATGGCATAGAAAATATTGAGACAAAAGGAGAAACTGTTCCCAAGCCTTTTCTATTAGGGACGTCAAAACCTGGTCTTGTTTGGGAAAGGGTTAATTTATTGATTGATTTATAATTATTGGGGTTTAGCCCCATTTTCAATTGAAGCACCTAACTGTGGATTCCTGGTATTCCTCTTACCAGCGCTACTACAATATCCAAACTGAGCCTCCAACTGCTTTCTCACCTAGATGATTCACACATATTGGTGAGAGACAAATGAATTTTGTCAAATGTCAGAATGGATACAGCCCGACTCGGGGTGACGAGACGAATATGCCTACCTTCATATAACTGACATTGAGTTCCTTTGCCGTGTAACCTCGTTGTAAATTTCTCCGTACATACATGTCGTAATCTTTAATGATGCGAGCAATGATATCAGTGGTTGATATACCCTCAGTCCTTTCTGTAGCTAAAAACCTGCAATGAGATGCAATCTTGAATTAATCTTAACCCATTACCAACAACAAATTTTTAGATTGATCCAAATTCGAAGATGTTGCAGACAACATTTTCACATGAATAAGATTTAAATTTTTGTTGTCTTTTGGGGTAGAAAACACTGTGGGAAATGAAGAAATTGCTTGTCACATATATTTCTTCATTATCCACAATGTTTTCCAAAGTCTTTATCTTGAAATGTGTCAAAAAGCGTCAATGTTTGGTAATGGGTTAATATCTTGTAAATTGGATTTTACAGCATTTTAACGGGATTTCAGTCAAGCAAAAGCCACTGCAGTAACTAATCATATTTTTCACACACTAGTAATACCACAACATCCCATCTTAATCTCCGGCTGCTCATACAACTACCCACCCATTGCTTGGAGACAAATGATAGAAAAGATATTTTTTGAACAAGGCTATTGAACCAAGAACCCCATAGATCTATAAGTTTGGTTGAAAATCATGTCATAATCAAAATATCTTATTTGATAAGGCTAGAATTTAAAACTTTCTAAAACGTTTTAGTTTATTAACCCTTTCCCAAACGACAAAATTTTAGGGTGACCCACTTCAAAAACTGACAAAAATGACAAAATGAAAGGCATGAGAGATATAGAAGTTGTGTAAAATATGTCATAAAAAATATTGAGACAAAAGGAGAAACTGCTGGTTATCAGCAGTTTCTTCTTTTGTTTCAATATTTTCTAAAGCCATTTCAAAATAGAGACATCAAAACCAGGTCTTGTTTGGGAAAGGGTTAAAGGATGTAAACATACTGAAGAAATACCTACATTCCCCTGGCTTTGATATCTTTATATACATCTTCTGTATTACCAGCAGTGTAAGGTATGTCATCATGGGCAACAAAATCTATCTGTGGGAAATAAGTAAATATGAGCAAGATTCTGGAAAAAAAACGGCCCTTGTGGCAAATGATCCATGTTTTGATATCACTCTGTGCCTTAATGCAGTCTGATTAAGATACATGTTGCTGTTATGATGTAGCTACAATTCATGACAGAGCTGTAGGAGAACAACATGCACTGTGTGTTCACAAAGACTGATCTGAATCCATATGTGACCCGTCACGCTAAAAGGGACCTTATCCGAACTCCAAAAATCCAAATTTTGACGAACTTGTCAGAATCGGTACAGGTCAACCAGATCCCGTATGCGACAAATGAACATATAGTAAGATAGAGAAACATTTCCGGATTTAGAAATTTACATGAAAGTGAAAAGTGTCGGCCCTAGTCTGGCTGCGCGGACTGCGCAGACTGACTAGGGTTGATATTTTTCACACACCCGATAAAGGTCCCTTTTAGCGCGACGGGTCACATATCAATCCCTGAAAACCCTTATTGCAGATCCTAGCTCATATGCATGGGAAATGCTTATGCCTTCCTCATTGCGTTTACATGGTTAACTATATTTGGTTATATATCATATTTGACCTTGATATTCTACCTTAACCAACATTTTTACCTTGATATCACAAGTAATATATGTGAGAGGCCTATAACAAACTGTTCAAAGTAAGATATTATGTAAAGTTTTTCATGGACAAACAGAAGGGACAACTAGAGACACCTGAAGGTCTTGAGTTGCTCCACATGCCTGAATTTCTTTTAATATTTAATCCAAGTTTTGACAAGATTTTTCAATACTTGTGGTTCTTACAGCAAAAACAAAGTAAAAACAGCAATTATGTGGTCAAAGCAAAAAGAGAGTAAATGATTGACTAATATTTTGGGGATGTTAGAGCGATAATAAAATTGAAAAATGTGACTTTGCCAAATTCAAAGACACATAATTCAGTATGTGAGTTTATAATCAAGCCAAAAATTAAACTCATGCAAGATCTTATAGTCACCATCATTCTGTTTAAATTTTGTCTATATTAATCAATATTCATGGCTACAAGAGTGAAAAAAGTGTCGAAAACTGAAATTTTGTCAATTTCAAGGGCACATAACTCAGATTGTAACAGTGTGATCATGCTGAAAATTACACATAAGCAAGATCTTGTCAATAAGAGTCAATGTCTGGGAATAGGTTAAAGAAATGATTTTTACCAATCAGAGAGGGGAGATATACCTTATGTTTATCAAGAAAATCATCTGTGACCGTCCATGGAGCATCTTTAACAATTTCATCAGCGTATCTACAATGTCGTACTGCCTCGTATCTCTCTGTTTCATTCATAACAGTCCGACCTTTCATTTTGTGAGTAAGTGGGTCATTACAAACTGTTGAAGAAAGGTAAAGATATATTCATGCTGTTTGGGAAAGGGTTAATAATCTCATGAGAATATCTACAAAGTCTCAAAGCCTCGTTGGGTTTAAACCATTAAAAGACGGATAAATTGTAACTGACTTAAATTGAAAGATGTTGTGGACAACAATGTCACTTCCTGAAGGGAAACTATGCTGCCTAAGAATAATTTTGTTTATACTGTAAACAAATTATTAAATCAAACCACAAAATATGTATAGCTCACGATAATTGAACTGGCAGATCAGCCCTAGCCAATAGGCTGGGATGCCCTGCCAGGTCATTTCGCGTGAAGTATACAAGGAATGGCTCATATATCGGCTCCTTAAAAGACTCCTATCCTATCTAAGACTACAACCAAACTTAGCTTTATGGCTTATGATAATAGGAAAGTACATTTTGAAACAATTACCTCCAACAATAAGATATGCATTAGGAATGGCCATTTTGGCTTGCATCAACTGTCTGGCGTGACCTGAGTGGAACATGTCGTAAATACCATCAGCGTACACTCGTACCCGTCTTGGTGCTGAAATGTAAGAGACCAGTGATTAACCCTTTCCTAAATGACAGAAAATTGGACAGTCCCACTTTGAAAGCTGGCGCAGACGACAAAATAGATGTCCAAACGATGACATTTGTGTATGATGCAGTAGAGAAAACATAGAGGCAAAAGGAGAAAATGCTGATCATCAGCATTTTCTTCTTTTGCCTCAATATTTTGCCGAACCTTTCCTACTAGGGCCGTCTAAACCAGGTCTTATTTGGGAAAGGGTTAAACAATTATCATCATATTATGATAGAACATTATTTGACAACAAAAACATTAGAAGGATATAGACTATATCAGCATTTTTGGTTAGTTTTCTTGAACAAAGACCAAAATACGTATATATAGGTTAGATTAACCAGGAATCACTACAATTATGAGCTTCTCCAGACTATACATGGGCAAGTTTAAAAAAAATGTGACCAATCACTTTTTACATGCCACTGCTCTTACAGAGAAACATATTCAACCCAATCAAAGCTAAAAAGATGTGTTATTGTGTCTATAAACTGGGTACCAAGTTTAAAGAAAATTGCTTGACAAATAAAAACAAGAGGACCATGATGGTCCTATATCGCTCACCTGAACCTAAATGATATGAGCAACACTTTTGTTCAATTCAATTAATATTTATTACTTTAAGACTGAAAAAGAACTTATGGTCAATAAGGTTGTGAAAATCTAACTCATCCAAGATCTAAATCATGGTGCCAAACATTGTACAGGGCTCCAGATAAGAGGGGGTGGTGACTTTTCAAACTGCAATAATGCTGTCAGTGATCATCCAACCCTATGTTGTAGATACTCATTTGTATCTTCTCGTCGAGATGATTCAAATGAGTACCCACAACATGGGATTTGAATTCGAAAAAACAATGTTAGTATGTCTTCACCTCCACTTATCTGTAGCCCTGATTGTATCCAAGTTTTGTCTTGATTGATAAATAATCGTAGATTCTAGAGCGTAAAAAAGGTTGAAAACAGCCGAAAATGGCTATTTTGTCAAATTCAAGGGCACGTAACTCTTGACTTTCAGATCAGATCAGACTGAAAATCAAACTCATCCAAGATCTTATAGTCCCCAACATTGTCTTCAAGTTTTGTCTTGATTGATAAATAATTGTAGATTCTAGAGTATAAACAAGGTCGAAAACAGCCAAAAACAGCAATTTTATCAAATTCAAGGGCACATTACTCTTGACTTTCTAATCAGATCAAACTGAAAATCGAAGTTACCTGAGATCTTATAGTCTCCAACATTGTCTTGATTGGTCAATAATTGTAGATTCTAGTGTGTAAACAAAGTCGAAAACAGTAAAAAACAGCAATTTTGTCAAATTCAAGGGCACATAACTCCTGACTTTCTAATTAGATCAGACTGAAAATCAAACTGATCCCAGATCTTTTGGTCCAAAACATTGTGTCCAAGTTTTGTCTTGATTGAATAATAATTGTAGATTCTAGAGCGTAAAAAAGGTTGAAAACAGCCGAAAATGGCTATTTTGTCAAATTCAAGGGCACGTAACTCTTGACTTTCAGATCAGATCAGACTGAAAATCTAACTCATCTGAGATCTTAAAGTCCCCAACATTGTGTCTAAGTTTTGTCTTGATTGACCCTTTCCCACACATTGGCGCTTTTTGATGCCCCACAAAATAAAAGGCTTTGGAAAACATTGTGACAAACAATTTCTTCATTACCCGCAATGTTTTCTACCAAGAAAGACCAAAAAATGTTAAATTTTGTTCAATGGAACTTGTCGTCTGCAACACCTATGATTTTGGACTAGGCTAAAATTTTGTTGTTTGGTAATGGGTTAATAAGAGTGTAAACTCTATCAAACTAGATAACTCTACTTATACTGAAGTAAAGTAGTGTCAGAGTTCCTTCCCTTAGATTAACTCTTTTTTGAATACAGCAAAAAAGTGGCAATTTTGCCCAATTCAAGGGCACATAACTCTCATCTTTCTGGTCAGATCAGACTGAAAATTGACCTCATCCAAGATCTTATGGTCTCCAACATTATGTCCAAGTTTTGTCTTGATTGATCAATAATTGTAGATGCTAGAGTGTAAACAAACTTAAAAACAGCATTTTTTGACATTCAAGGGCAGATAACTCCGCACTTTCTGGTCCGATCAGGCCCATAATCGAACTTGTCCGAGAACTTATGATCGTACTTGTTTTGGCCAAGTTTGATCAAGATTGAGTAACTTTTGTGGATGCTAGAGTGTAAACACCCCAAATGTTGACGGACGGACGGACGGACGCCGGACAAAAAGTGACCACAATAACTCACCTTGAGCACTTTGTGCTCAGGTGAGCTAAAGATATGTCATTAAAACATGTCAAAAATGTCAGGTGTGAAACGTTTTTGTGTGACACTTAACACTTGTACCAAGTTTCTAAGCTATGGTAAATAAAAGACAGTGACAGGATACTACAATAAGCACTTGTAATTCATAAAACAACATGTGTATCATCATCTTAAAATTACATTTTCATCTTATCTTCACTGGTTTAGGATGTGGAGCCTGTTTTATACAACACCCCTCTGAATTTTATGTCAGGAGTGAAACACTTTTATTTTTCAAAATGTGTTCTCACTTTTGTCTATTCAGCCAGAAATCTACCACTCAATTTTTTTTAGAAAGCCATCAACCTTGTGGGCATTCTGCACTCTACTATTTAGTGATTTGTGGGTTACAATCTCTCATATTGTGCAATATATATGCTGTCAGGAGTGAAACGCTTTTTTGGTGTCATTTTGCAAGATTGTGCACACAATTTTAGCTAAAAAGTAGTGAACATCAATTTAAAATATAATTTGGGCACTGCTTAACCATTTAGAATAGTTTTTAGCCACCCTAATTAAGAAATCTGGATGATATTCTGTAAAATTAGCTGTTATTCTTAACATTAAATGTCACACTTTGGTCACATTTTTTTTAAACCTGCCCACAAGTACATAAACGGGCTCATCTGTTGAAAAGATAATTACAAGGACAGATCTAGAGGGGGGTCAGGGGTCATGACCCCCCCCCCCGGCATTGGCCAAATATTAAATTTTAACTAGAACTGTCGCAAAGCGGACGAATACCCCCCACTAGGGCCTTGTCACTGAAAAAGTGCTATCGGTCAAAATGTTCTTGACTTAGAGCATGGAAACGGATTTTAAACAGAGTCCAACTGTGACCTTGACCTTTGACCTTGGTGACCCCAAAACAGTAGGGCACCTCCATTGGTCATGGGCAAGAACTGTGTAAAGTTTCATGATCCTAGGTCAACCGGTTCTCAAGTTAGAACACTGAAACGAAATTGTAAATTTTGACTACTCCCCTCCCCCATAATAAAAACTTCAAAGTGGCATAACTCTAAAACTAATGACTGGATCAAGATGAAAATTGCAGGTGCACAACTTCATATGATAGGAAACATCCTGATAAAATTTCAGAAACATTGGTCAAAAACTGTGGGAGAAGAAGAGGACACAAGATTATGTCCACCCCCCCCCCCTTTAATAACTTCAAAGTGGCATAACTCTGAAACTAATGACTGGATCAATATGAAAATTGCAGGTGCACAACTTCATATGATAGGGAACATCCTGATAAAATTTCAGAAAAATTGGTCAAAAACTGTGGGAGGAGAAGAGGACACAAATTTATGTCAACGGACGGACGGACAGACGGACGGACAACCTGATTCCAGTATACCCCCCATAACTTTGTTGTGGGGGGTATAATGATAGCTTTAGTGTAACGTTACATATCTAAGCCATCATTTGGGCTTGGACACTCCCTGGAAAAAAATCCTGGATCCGTCCTTGACTTAATTTAGTGGCAGATAAATCCAATGGAGTTATAACAAGTGCACAACTTAATATTATAGAGATACATTGTGGTACATTTGAACTTATTCTGATTCAAAATGAAGAAGTCAGGCTGACGTTAAATCACAGACCGACAACTTGGGTAGTGGTACATTCTGACCCTTTGGGTTATCAAATAGACACCATTTTTATTATTTTATATTTTGTCATCTGTACCATCTTACAATTTGTGTGTCATCCTCAGACGGGCACGCTGTCGACTCTTCCAATTGGCCCTGTTCATCATACATGAGCCTAATTCCTCCTGTGGGGTTGCTGCTCCCGCATCCTGCATCATTTGGACTGGTGCATATTTTTTTCATATGGGAAAGTCTAAATGGTCAACTCACCATGCCCAGCTTTGGCAGCATCCAATGAGATTTTTACAGTATAATCACAGTTGTTATTTTCTTGCAATGCTTCGGGATCATCTGAAAATGGGGCTGGACTGGAATTGGACCCTAGAGGCTGGAATGAGACAACAACAACAATAGCAATGAATTTTGTGCTAAAAATTTACTTAGTTTACTGTTATGAATTGATAAACCATCTGTATTGTTATAAAATCTTATTACTACGGCTTGACTCAAGCTGTAGTTACGAGATTTTGTAACAACAGCAACCGAAATACTATTGTTTGTCCGAAACTATGTCACATTTCACTGGATAAAATCATTTCCTTTCAAACTTTTCCAAAAAGTCAAACATTTATATTATTTATATGAAGACTGATGCAGATAACAATATGGATGTTGATGAAGAAAAGCTTTGCATACAATATAGCACAGAAAAAAAATGAGGCAAAAGGAGAAAACGTTGTATTTTAAAATGCTTTCCCATTTATTTTAATTGTGGACATCAAATGTGGGTCTAGTTTAGCACAGGCGGCAATCACATGACTTTGTTATGATATATTTTCCTCACTTATGTAAACAAACACACTCGGTAAGAACACATTTTCTTAAATTTTAAATCAAATACTTAACTCTCAGAATTGAGATACGTACCATTCGATGCGTCGTAATCTCCGGATTATTTTGATACCAAGATCATCCCTCAAATCCATGTCAAAGCTGAGAACATTCGTGCAAAGTGCACACATTTCTTAAGAAAATATATCACGGCATTTAGAAATACTTTGCACGAATGTTCTCAGCTTTGACAGGGATTTGAGGGAAGATCTTGGTACCAAAATAGACCAGAGAATATGACGTATCGAATGACACGTATCTCAATATTGAGTGTTAAGTATTTGATTCAAAATTTGAGAAAATGTGTTCTTACCGAGTGTTTTTGTTTACATAAGTGAGGAAAATATATCATAACAAAGTCACGTGATTGTCGCCTGTGTTTAGGGAAAGGCTTAACCTTTTATCAACAAAACCGTGTTTTTATGTTCCTATCAGAGACACATATGCGGAAAACACATTACCACATTTTGGGCACATGATGATCAGATGCCTTTTGACAGCCTTCAAGAATAATGGCTTTGGAAATCATTTTCAAGCATTTTCTGCATTTCCCTCAATGTTTTCAAACAAAAGGACCAAAAAATGTAAAGAAAAAAACTCCTTTGCAACATCTTTGAATTTGGTCAAGTCTAAAATGTTGTTGTTTGGAAAAAGATAAAAGGTTACTTACTGTAACAGAATCCTCATCCTTTAAAAATCCATTCATGTCTTTCACTTTTTTTATCTTACATCCAAACCACAAAATTATGACAAAACAATTTTGAGGTATTTCCTAAGTTAATCTTTGTTTTCAAAAGTAAAAGGATTAAGATTTACATGTTTCCCATATATAATTAATCAAAATGTGAGTAGTTTTTACACTTTGATCCTTAATTCACAAGATGAAAGACCAATGATGAAAAGTCAATTTGATAAGAGCAGAAATACTTTATCTCCATATAAACTATCTATGTTTTTACAGAGGTTTTACTGGTTAACCCTTTCTCAAATGGCAAGAATTTTGAATGATGCTGCAGACAACAAAACTGATGTTAATAGAATTTCTGTAATTGAAGCACAGTAAATATTGAGGCAAAATGAGGAACTATTGGCGATAATAGTTTTCTTTCACCTAGATGTTTTCCAATTTCTATCATATTAACCCTTTCCAAAACAAGTCCTAGTTTGACATCAGCTACTGAAAAGGCTTGGGAAAACATTGAGGCAAAGGAGAACAATGCTGATAACCAGCATTTACTTCTTTTGTCTCACTTATATTAAGGTTATTTTCTGGCCTATAATGTGCACAAATTCTTTATTCATTTTGTATCTGTTGGGATGTCTGTAACAGCTTTCAAAGTTTTGATGTTTACGAAAGGCTAAAGGTCAAACCAGGTTTAGTTTGAGAAAGAATTGATTTAACCCTTTCCAACCAAACAAGACCAGTCCTGGCCCCGGTTTCTCGAAAAAACTTAAGTACGATCTCATGCTCAAATCTGAGCACCATGCTCAAATTGCACGAAATCCACGTGAACTTCAATCGAATAACCTCCAACGTTGAAGAGTATCCCTTTGAAGTTGAGCATGTTCTCATGAGAATATACTTAAGTTTTTTCGAGAAAACGGGGCCTGGTTTTGATGTCCCTGTAAGAAAATACTTGGGAAAACATTGAGGCATTTTCTCCTTTTGCCTCAGTATTTTCTTCACTATATAGTCAATCCAAAAGTCCTATCTTTATTCACATCCACTTTGTTGTCTGCAGGAGCTTTCAAATTGAACCTAACTAAAACATTGTTGTTTGGGAAAGGGTTAAAAAATGTTTACTTCCAGCTTGAAGAAATTCTGTATAATGTTGATCTATATCTATAATGTTAATCTTGATCTATTCTCTTGTCCCAATTACCTCTCATTATAGCGGCAGTTCAATCTTTAAGATTAGAAATCCTTGAGGAAAAATGAGAAAATCGTTGGTGTAAATGCAAAACCTCGTATGTCGATTCTTGCAATGTTCAAAGTACAAACTTGTGTGCCAATTTTAGACAATTCTCGCAGGTTTTGAGACATTTTGACTGACCAGTATTAATGACACATTATTTGTGAACAATGTGTCCAAATTTCAAGTAAAACATTTCAGTTTGGGAAAAGTTATTACACTTTTTTCCCTCCCCTTGAAAATTTTCCAAAAACGAGATACGAGGTTTTGCATTTACAACGACGAAATGCTCTTTATCAACAGTTTCTTCTTTCCTCTCAAACGTAATTGAAGCCCATTAGGGTCATAAAAAATCAGCACTTGTTTTAGAAAGGAACAAAAGATTTACTCACAAGTTGTAGAGATTCTGTGTTAGGTCCTGTTCTTGATCTTTTGCGAGTTCCATTCATCTTTCACTATAATTGTGGAGTGTTGAATTTAATAAACCTGCAATGGTAAAGTAAAAATCCTTTCAAGTTTAACCTATTACCAGACAGAAAAATTTTGGACTGTTCCAATGTAAAAGGTGTTGCAGACAATTTCTCATATTTAAACTTGAGATCAGGTTTCAAATAGGCGGTAAACATGCAACCCCCTTGCACATCCCATGTTAATGTCTCCAGTGTACCCATTTATAACCTAGGGTAAGGAAGATTGCTTGAATAGGGATTTCCACAATTTCTAAATATATTTTTATAATATGTGAAGACTGAAGGAATTGGCAATGGATTCCTTGTACCCCTAACTAGTTTTACTTTCCCAGCCTCCAGCTGCTCTAGATTCCACTTAGGATAATAATTGTCAACCCATTGGTGGGAGAAAAATGTAGGTAAGAATAACATACTGCCAAGGCCAATGTATGTTAGTGTTCGACCTACTATTTGGACTAATCAACTTATTGCAGTGTATTTTAAAATTTCACTGCTACATTTCTCATAAACGAGACTCAGATGGCAGCTAGTTTGTGTGACGTCAATACATAACCATGCCCCGCATCTCCAATGAACCACTTGCGAACACTAAGTCAGATAGAGTCTGTATATTAAATTCACCTTGATTTAAACATTCAACGCGCTGCATGTATCTGAATGCTTATTTCTCGTAGAATCTACAATACAGCCTCTATCCAATACAAAGAGCAATATAAGATAAGTTCATGCTTATTGTCAGGTTTCAAACTCTAGAATCCTAAATTCCATAGCTCCCTTCCAATTACTATACCAGGGCACTTAAATAGAAAATGTTGAATTTCTTACAATAATTTTGTCCTAAATTCTAACATATTTTTTCATATTTTTTCCCTTATCTAAGTACTTGTGACCTTAATGCACTGAGTCATCAAGGATTATTAATTTCTTTATTTATCATATTAGCTTCCAACACAAACATTTTATCCATGCCACAGCACAATCTAATATCACTTTGCATTAAAATTCAAACTTGTAACCAAACTAATATACATGTACCTATATAATTTTGCTGTACATTGATTTTCAAGCCTAATGATAATGAGATAATGAAAATGACACAGGGAAAATTTGGACCAAGGTTGAAAGATGACTGGTCCGATAGGTCACTTATTGTAGGCAGATATCATTTTTGAACTTTGGATTAAGTAGTAATACCTAATTAATCTATTTACCACACATTTATCTGCCCTGAGAAATATTTTAAAGGGAAACGAATAGAACAGAGCAATAGATAAAGGCCAGGCCCCGGTTTCTCGAAAATACTTAAGTACGTTCTCATGCTCAAATCTGAGCACCATACTCAAATCAAATCCATGTGCACTTCAATTGAATACCCTTCAATGTTGGAGAGTATTCCATTGAAGTTGAGCATTGTATTCATGAGTAATTGTACTTAAAATTTTTTCGAGAAACCAGGGCCTGGTCACATACACAGTTCCTTGTCCACATCAAGGCAGAAGAATGTCCAAAGACGGTTGACCCATTCCCAAACCACACAATTTTAGGGTGATCCACTTCAAAAAATGTGACAAGTGACAAAATGGATGCTATTAAAGTTAGGATTCGTGTAAAATATGGCTCAGAAAATATTGAGACAAAAGGAGTTAACCAGCAGTTGCTTCTTTTGTTTCAATTTTTTCCCAAGCCTTTTCTATTAGGGACGTCAAAACCAGGTCTTGTTTGGGAAACGGTTAATGGCTTTTCAAAATGCAATATTTCATTCATTGTTCATAAAACTCCTATGTTATGGGTACTCATTGGAATTGTCTCATAAAGACCATTCAAATGAGTACCCATAAGATAGGGTTTAGACTTGAAATTAATGCCTGTACCACCTCTTATCTGTACCTCTGTCAAGTACATAAATTGTTTCAACCTTAACAATTACCGTAGTTATTCTAATAAACGCCAATATTCTAATAAACACCCGGGCGTTTTAAAATAATATATGATATTGAGATAATTATGGTACTTCAATTTATACACAGCCAAATTTCAATAAAATTTAATGCGAGTAAACTACATTCTAGCACAAGGTTACTTAAATCTATCTAGATTTTTCTAAGTTTTTACCATTTTGATAACAGGCTAACTGATAACACTGGTGGATACAGCAATGATATCATTTTGAGATAATTTGTTCAGCAACCCTAATTTTTCTAACAAGAATTTTTAACACTTTCCGAAACGATAAATATTTAGAGTTTGAGTTTATTGGGGTTTTACGCCGTTTTCAACTACCAGGGTCATATCGCGGCGGCTGGAGCATCTACCCATGGATTCCTGTTGTTTCTCAAACCAGTACTACCACAACACCCTTACCGAGCCTCCAGCTGCTCGCCCACTTAGGTTAACGATTTCAAACCCATTGGTGGGTGACAATTTTGTCAGAAAGGGTATTAGCCGCGGCCGGGTATCGAACCCGGGACCTCTCGAATGAGGGTCAAATGCGCTACCAACTGCGCTAAGGCTGCGGCCGATAAATATTTAGAACCAGCAAAAGTTTTTCCAGATAGCAAAAACAAATGTACCTTTATATCAAATCTTTATAATTTAAAGCATACTCTCAACTAACAAAATATCTGTATTACATTCATTTCCCTAAATTGTTTCCAATTATATGAATTTAAATATAACTATGTTGATGAGGACAGGAATTGTGTATTAAATAGCACAGAAAAGATTGAGAAAAAATGAGAAAATGCTGGTTATCAGCATTTTCTTCATTATTCTCAATATTTTCCCAAATTTTTCCTAAAAGGGTCGTCAAAACCATGTCTTGTTTGGGAAAGGATTAACCCATTACCAAACCATGACTCTTTTAGACTTCATACCAGAAAATGGCTAAGGAAACCATTGTGGAAAATGAAGAAATTGCTTATGACAAGCAATTTCTTCATTTCCCACAATGTTTTCTACCCCTAAAAACCAAAAATTTGGAAATTCCACTCTCTTGAAATTGTCGTCTGCAATATCTTTGAATTTTGACCAGTCCAAAAGATTGCCGTTTGGGAAAGGGTTAAGCTTGTAAGCTTCTATTTTCAACAAGGTCAAGATCAAAGTACTTGTAACCAAATAAGTCACTATAATAATCAACAGGCCAAACTTCAAGTAAGTAGGTGCTAAAAAGCACAAATTAACCCTTTCCTAAACGACAAATTTTTGGGGCGGTCCTACTCAAAAGCTGCTGCAAATGACAATATTGGTGTTGTTAAAGATCAAATTTGTGTAGAAAATAGCTAAGAAAATATTGAGACAAAAGGAGAAACTGCTGGTTATCAGCAGTTTCTTCTTTTGTCTCAATGTTTTCCCAAGTATTTTCTATAAGGGACGTAAAAACCAGGTCTTGTTTGGGAAAGGGTTAATCCTCAACAAAATCATCATAGATTTTCAATGTTAAGACAAAGCAGCCATACAGTCATCTCTAAAGAAAATAAAGGCTATTGTTTCCTTTCTCACAAAGTTTCCATGAATGCAACCAGAGTACCATCATTTCAATGCTGTATGCCAACTTTAAACCTTTCCCAAATGGTAAAGAATTAGAATGTTCCAATTCAAAGCTGGTGTTGACATCAAATTGGTGTTTAAAAAGATAGGATTTGTGTTCATTGTAGCTAAGAAAATATTGAGGCAAAAGCAGAAAATGCTGGTTATCAGCATTTTCTTCTTTTGTCTCAATGTTTTCCCAAGCATATTCTATTTGGGACGTCAAAAGCTGGTCTTGTTTGGGAAAGGGTTAAATAGGTTGGTTTCCAACATGTGGGCATAGTGGAATTTTGGAGTAATGGTGCAGTCACACTACAGCGTATAGAGCCAGTGTATGAGAAACAAACGTATCAAATATTTTGAAAAATTATCTATGTTTACACACAACTTTTCAGTGTATGATGTTATTCTACGATAAAACAATGGTTAGAAAAACAAAAGTCCTAGCATATCTTTGACGTATGAGTATCAAACTCTTAGTATATACCGACTTATGAGTAGCGTACATCAGTGTATCTTTCACGTACGAGAAATGAATGTGGAACGTCATACTAATGCATAATGAGCGTAAACAAAGGTACTATAAAATGTGTTTCTGGAGGGATGTGCCTGCACTTCCTGAAGTATCTGATCTTCATTCTCAATGCAAATATAAATTGGTCATAAGCATAGAGAATAAATTGACACAATTCTTCTTTTTCTTCTTCTTTTTCTTCTTCTTCTTTTTCTTTTTTGTCTTCTCCTTCATTTTCTCCTTTTCATTCTTCTTTATTTTCTTCTTCTTCTTCTTCTTCTTCTTCTTCTTCTTCTTCTTCTTCTTCTTCTTCTTCTTCTTCTTCTTCTTCTTCTTCTTCTTCTTCTTCTTCTTCTTCTTCTCTTCTTCTCTTCTTCTTAAGCATTCAAACTGCTAACTGTACAAAAATCTTTGTGATAAATTGCAGAACACCAACCTCCATATTTGCATTGCTGGTACTCAACATATGAGAAACATACTCGACATATGAGTAAAATACTTCCACCGTACATCTAGCCTATTCATACGCTGGCATACACTGAAAATTTTAGGGCATGTTCAAAAATTATTTTGGCCCTCAGAGTACATAAGCATAATACGGAGGTGTCCCAGCATATCATAACGTATAACAATGTACCCCTAGCGTAACTCCAGGGTATTTCAGGGTATACCAGTGTTTGCCCAAAAAATCCATAAGATACTTATACGCTGGCTCCATACGCTGTAGAGTGACCCATACGCTGTAGAGTGACTGTACCTTAAGTGGTCAAGGCCAACATTTTGCCGTTTACAAACATGTTGACAAAGTGGACTTGCCAACTTATTAATATGACCTTTTACCAACGTTTTGGCAAACTGGATTCATGTTACAAAGCAGGTGGCCAAAGCCTACTTTTAACCATTTGCTGACATGTCTGCAAAGTAGATTTGCCAACTTATGTTTGTTTGCTGACATGCTAGCAAAGTTGCTTTATGACGGCAGCAAGTGTAGATATCAAAATAAAATATGCATTAGCAAATATCGATCACAGCACAGAAAATATTGAGGGGAAAAGATAATTAGCGAATTATCGCATAAACATTTTCTTCTTCTTCTATTTAAACTTTTAGTCAAAGTGAGGCCATCAAAACCAGGGATTGATTGGGAAAGTGTTGGTTTCATATCATGATTGTTACAATACTGACCGAATTAACCCTTTCAAAAACAAGATTTTCATGTCCATGATAGAATATGCTTGGGAAAACATTGAGGCAAAAGAAGAAAATGCTGAGCATCAGCATTTTCTCCTTTTGCCTAAATATTTCCCAGGCTGTATTGCACACAAATCAATCTCCAGCAATATCTGCTGCAACTTTTAAGTCAACCATCCTAAAAAGGACCTCTACTGATAAGGCGAGAAATCTCCCTAAAAGGCTCAAATGGAAAAGTCATTTTTCAAAACATGCAAATTGATTATTATTTCGAACTGTATTGTTAGATATGTATTTAAATCATATGAAAACTGATTTTGTACGATCAAAACGATTCGACAGGTACAGATAACTCTTGGTTTCTGTACCTACCCCCAAAATTACATTTTCTTACCCCACCGTTATTCATTAAACCAGATTTAAGTTTTCTTTAGTTTTATAAGCAAAAAATTTTCTGTAAATGTAAGGACAATTGGTGTTGAAATCATAAACGATTTTTTTATCTGTCCTTAATGCGCATGCGCATCATTGAAACGAGTTTAAAGGCGAAATCTTCCCGCCAAAATTATGGCATATGGTATATGAGTACTATTTTTAGTATAAAAGTACGTTCCCCCCCCCCCCCCCCCCCGTGACCCAGCAAATCCATTTTACCAAGGAATCCTATGATCCAGTTACACAACATATGTCAATGGGAAGCTGGGTCAAGGGGGGGAACGATGTTAGCCAGCCTTGGGAAGGTAGGTATGTCTCGTTTTTGGCGGGAAAGTGCGTGTTTAAAGTTGTTTCAATGGTGCGCATGCGCAATACGGACAAAACCAAAGCTGCCATATGATGTCAACACCATTTATCCCTGTATCTGTAGAAAATAAACTGCAAATAAAAATAAAAGAATCTTCATTTTACCTCTTTGAATACCGGTAGTGTAAGAAAACGAAACCATTTAGGTGGGTACTAAAATCAAGAGTTATCTGCACCTATAGAACTTTTAAAATGACATAAAAATCGGTGTTTATTTCCTTTATTTGTCTACCTAACCATAAAGCTTAATTTTGTTTCTCAATTTGTTAGTTTTGAGAATTGACCCATCGAGCTGAGCCTTTTAGGGAGAATTCTCGCCTTATCCGTAGAGGTCCTTTGTTGTTTGGGAAAGGTTTAATATAATCTGTAATGAGATAAAATAAACTTAACTCAGTTTCATTCTTCATGTCATATAACAGGTTTACAAATTAGATTGATGCTTTCACTGAGTCACAATTTTTAAGTACATATGATTTGACCAAAGTCTTTCACATGCCAGATAAAACTAATTAACACATATATGGCAATACTTTAGACTACTCCAATTTGAACAAAACAAAACTAAAGAAATAGTGAAGCAAAGGGAAAGAAGATGTGTTTGATTTGTGAATCAAAAATGCCTCTGTATTGGGCAGGCCTTAATTTTATGGGCAAAATAGATGAACACCTTTAACATTATTCTCATATTATTCCTAACCCTTTCCTTAACAACATTTTTTGCCACAATGTTTTCTGTAGCCTTATCTATTAGGAGGTTAAAAGGCGTCATCGTTTGGTATTGAAAAGTATTAACCCTTTCAAAAGCAACAAATTTTTAGGGTCATCTGATTTGAAAGCTGCTACAGAAGACAAAATGGGTGTTAATAAAACTATTTTTTCTGAATAATGTAGCCTAGAAAAGTTTGAGGCAAAAGAAGAAAACTTTCTTCTTTTGCCTCAATGTTCTCCCAAGCCTTTTCTATTATGGATGACCCGGATGTCAAAAATTATTTGGTAAAGAAAACTATTAACACAAGATATCACTAAAGTTTACTGTTAGTGCTATCTGGCACATCGTCAACAATCTGTCTGTCCATGTAACAGCCTTCCGCAGACTGCTACCAAGCCTTATACCTTGTAGGGCCTTGGCCCATCCCAGCCAAATAATATGGAGGCAACTTTTTTCCCTATCTGACTTACAGAAAACTATAAGCCTATGAGAACCACTGACCGCTGTCACCTCAATACTAATCCCAAAGGAATGTTGATGTAGCTTAATTGCCCCCTAGAATTGTTTGTACCTGCGGGACACATTTCATATTATTCATTTTCTGGCTGGCTGTTCTGACACATTTTATGGGGACTCATTGTTTTAAACTTTTTTCCGCCGATCAGTCAATGGCACATCCTCGGGAGAACTCTTCCCCATCCCAAACACCTTCGGTGGCTTGATTCTTCCTCTTAACCCTTTCCCAAACAAGACCTGGTTTTGAGGTATCTTAGATTCTAAAAGAAAACACTTGGGAAAATATTGAAACTAAAGAAGAAACTGCTGATAACCAGCAGTTTCTCCTTTTGCAACAATATTTTCTATGCCATATTTTACACAAATCATATCTTTAATAGCATCTATACTGTCATTGTCATCTATATTGTCATTTGTAGCAGTTTTTGAAGTAGACCTCCCCAAAATTCTGTCGTTTGGAAAAGGGTTAACCCCTTTACGAAACAACACTTTGTTTTGGCACCCCGATAAAAATTGCATGGGAGAACATAGAGACAAAAGAAGAAAATGCAGAAGATTAGCATTTTCTCCTTTTGCCTTAAAGTTTCTGTGCTATTTCACACACAAATGCAATCTTTAACATCAATTTTGTTGTCTGTAACAGCTTTTGAATTTGACCACCCTAAACAGTGTCTGATCTAGGACGCGCGATTGCGAGAATCCCCGGCATTGCTGAAAGATCACGCATGATCTTCAATCAAGCGCGGGATGGTCGCGCAAAAAAAATCAAAAAGGAATATCAATAAATCTAGCCTTTGACAGCAAGTCACGTCTAACTATTTACATTTTTCTTCGAGCGGTATCATAAAAGTGACTTCCCTTATTGTTTACTACGGTTGAGTTTGATCGCAACCAGGGGTGTGGAATTCACATGCCCGACTTGCCCGACCTGGGTTTTATGGTGGACGGGCAAGGGCTTTTTTTCAAGTGAGCTTGTCCGTGGGCAAGTGCATATCAAGGGGATCAAAATGTGATAACAAGAGGGCCAAGATGGCCCTGTATCGCTCCACTGGCTTTTAGACAATTAGACTACAAAATTCTTCAAGGAATACAATAGAGGTCTAACCAAAGAAGATCCATGCTATGCCAGAATGAAATCCAATAAATGATTAAGGAGCATAAATGTTTTTAAAATTTTCTTAAAATTACACTATGTTTCATATAGCGAAAAAAAAGCCTAGCCCACAGCGGCCAAGCTTTTCATCCAATCGTGAAGGAATTTGGAAGAGATTCATGCGAAGTTTGGTAGAAATTGGTCCTGCAGTTTTGGAGAAGGAGATTGTTTAACAATTTTTCCAAAATTCAATTTAATCAAATCTATTAAAATTTAAGTTCTACACGGAATTTTTTTCATGAATTTAGAGGAGATTCATGCAAGGAAGATTCGTGTGAAGTTTAGTTAAAATTGGTCCAGTAGTTTTGGAAAAGAAGATTTTTCGAAAATTTAATTTAACTTAATTAATCAAAATTAAAGTTCTACACAGAATTTATTTTTTTTGAAGGAGTTTGAGTTTATTGGGGTTTTACGTCGTTTTCAACTACCAGGGTCATATCGCGGCGGCTGGAGCACCTACCCATGGATTCCTGTTGTTTCTCAAACCAGTACTACCACAACACCCTTACCGAGCCTCCAGCTGCTCGCCTTTTTTTTTGAAGGAATTAAAAAGAGATTCATGCAAGGATCATTTCTGTAAAGTTTGGTTGAAATAGGTCCAATAGTTTTGGAGAAGAAGAATCTTAAAAGATTTTTCGAAAATTTAATTTAATTAAATTAATCAAAATTCAAGTTATACACAGAATTTATCTTTTTGAACGAATTTAAAAGAGATTTATACAAGGAAGATTTCTGTGAAGTTTGGTTGAAATTGGTCCTGTAGTTTTGGAGAAGAAGAATTTTAAAGATTTTTCGAAAATTTAAATCAATTAAATTAATTTTAATTCAAGTTCTGCACGGATTTTATTCTTTTGAAGGAATTTGGTAGAGATTCATGCAAGGAAGATTTCTGTGAAGTTTGGTTGAAATTGGTACAGTAGTTTTGGAGAAGAAGATTTTTTCAAGATTTTTCGAATATTTAATTCAATTGAATTAATTAAAATTTATGTTATATACAGAATTTATCTTTTTGAAGGAATTAAAAAGAGATTCATACAAGGAAGATTTCTGTGAAGTTTGGTTGAAATTGGTCCAGTAGTTTTGGAGAAGAAGAATTTTAAAAAGATATTTCGAAAATTTAAATCAATTAAATTAATCAAAATTCAATTTCTTCGAGGATTTTATTCTTTTGAAGGAATTCGATTCATACAAGGAAGATTTCTGTGAAGTTTGGTTGAAATTGGTGCAGTAGTTTTGGAGAAGAAGAATTTTAAAAGATTTTTCGAAAATTTAATTCAATTAAATTAATTAAAATTTAAGTTATACACAGAATTTATCTTTTTGAAGAAATTAAGAAGAGATTCATACAAGGAAGATTTCTGTGAAGTTTGGTTGAAATTGGTCCAGTAGTTTTGGAGAAGAAGAATTTTTAAAGATTTTTCGAAAATTTAAATCAATTAAATTAATTAAAATTCAAGTTCTGCGCAGATTTTATTCTTTTGAAGGAATTTGGTAGAGATTCATGCAAGGAAGATTTCTGTGAAGTTTGGTTGAAATTGGTCCAGTAGTTTTGAAGAAGAAGAATTTTTCAAGATTTTTCGAAAATTTAATTCAATTAAATTAATTAAAATTCAAGTTCTGCACAGATTTTATTCTTTTGAAGGAATTTGGTAGAGATTCATGCAAGGATGATTTGTGTGAAGTTTGGTTGAAATTGGTCCAGTAGTTTTGGAGAAGAAGATGTTTAAAGAAAAAGTTTACGCACGGACGGACGCACGGACGGACGGATGACGGACACAGGGCCATGACATAAGCCCCGCTGGCCTTCGGCCAGTGGAGCTAAAAATGAAATTTTAATCTTATTTTTGCTCACGATCCGTCTGAAAAAATCCATTTCAATCAAATCACATTTTAATTTTAAAAGGTAAACATGCGTTTGAATTGTGTTCATTCAGTTTTATATGTTAACTGAAAATAGAGTTAAAATAAGTTTAAATATCATTTTCCTGTCTAGATGTTGTTTTTTTCTGGACAAGTATGGTTTTATATGTTAACTTAAAATAGAGTTAAAATAAAGTTAAAATATTATTTTCTTGTCTAGATGTTGTTTTTTTCTGGACGAGTAAACTTTGCCTTCGGACAAGTAGAAATTTGAGTTCCACACCCCTGGCAACAAAGACCACATGTTTGTAACTATAGTTATTCATACTATCTTATTCCCACTCTAGTAGCAGTCGAAATTGACCGCTGATTTATGAATCTTATTGAAACAAACTTTTGATTACATTCATTGATATGTTCATTGTGCGAGAAAAAATAATATCAATAAAAAATATCCACCTATGAAAAAATAGATATAGTTTTTTTTTCGAAGTGAATTAGATCTACTTACAAAGTAAATTTTAAAAATTGTTTTCGTTAACAGGAAAATTCTAATTTTATGTTTGTTGTCATAAGTATATGCATTTTCTTTGACAAACAATGGATCAGACAGGGAAAAAACGGCGTATTAACGATTTCTTTGGCCGTGAAACAAATGTGGATGACGAAAATATGTCGACCAACGTAATTGAAAGTGAGACGGCAGTAGTCAATTGTTTTGTTATTTGGTTAAGCAAACTTGAAGTCCCCCATTGTAATTACAGATCCCGCATGTTTTCAAAACTAATGCGGGAATTTCCCCCATGTTTTTCAAATCCTGGATCAGACACTGCCCTAAAGTTTTGCAGTTTGGTAAAGGGTTAAGTAAAGTGCTGGGCCTAATCCGAGTTTTCTCTGATGAAATTCGCTCTTTTATATGTTGATGTCGCCAACATCAGAGCGCACTACCATTCAAAAACAAAGGAAAGTTTGACACAAGTTATGGTGCTAAGTACTGCTTTGATCACCGTCCGATAAAACGCCTTAAAAGATACTGATCAATGAACTTTAAGACCAAAGAGTATTTCTAAAAGAGTTATAGGCAATGTTTTGCAACAACCCTCACCTGAACAGCCATTGTTTACAATGACATACTTTCCTTTGTTTTTGAATGGCAGTGCGCTCTAATGTAAATGGGCGACATCTACATATCAAAGAGCGAATTTCATCAGAGACAACTCGGCTTTTGCTTGACCCTTACATGATTACAGAACTTAGACTGAGTGTGTAAAATCTTGGGAAAAAGTTTTATTTTTATCCAACTTTTAACCCTTAATTAGGACTTAACACATGTGGACAACGTTGGCAACACATCAATCAATATAATCCGAGTCTTCTCTGATGTAAATACGCTCTTTGATATTTTGATTTTTCGCTATTTACATCAGAGAGCGTTGCTCTTTGAAAACAGCGGAAAGTTCGGTAACGTTACAAGTAATCCGAGTCTTCTCTGATGTAAATACGCTCTTTGATATTTTGATTTTTCGCTATTTACATCAGAGAGCGTTGCTCTTTGAAAACAGCGGAAAGTTCGGTAACGTTACAAGTAACTTGAATCTTTGTTTTTGTGTATCATATCGAATCACTCGGTAAAACACTGTAGGGTATAGATCAATAATTCATTTTTTGTCATACCTGACCAAAAATTTCATTTCAAATCGGCCTGCTGGATGAGTATAACCTTTGGTTTTGAATGGAAGGTCAAGGTAAACAAAGGCTGCTCAGGTGAGGGTTGTTGCAAAACATTGCCTATTAACCTTTTAGAAATACTTTTTGGTCGTAATTTTTTCAGCAGCCATAACAATAAATGGTTCATTTATCGATATCATCAGGGGTTTTAACGATAGCGTTTAAGATCGGACGGTGAACGATGCGCAACAATTTGTTGCGAACTTCTTGATTTTTTCAAAGAGCAACGCTCTCTGATGTAAATAGCGAAAAATCAAAATATCAAAGAGCGTATTTACATCAGAGAAAACTCGGATTACGTTACAAGTAACTTGAAGCTTTGTTTTTGTGTATCATATCGAATCACTCGGTAAAACACTGTAGGGTATAGATCAATAAATCATTTTTTGTCATACCTGACCAAAAATTCCATTTCAAATCGGCCTGCTGGATGAGTATAACCTTTGGTTTTGAATGGAAGGTCAAGGTAAACAAAGGCTGCTCAGGTGAGGGTTGTTGCAAAACATTGCCTATCCATCTTTTAGAAATACTTTTTGGTCGTAATTTTTTCAGCAGCCATAACAATAAATGGTTCATTTATCGATATCATCAGGGGTTTTAACGATAGCGTTTAAGATCGGACGGTGAACGATGCGCAACAATTTGTTGCGAACTTCTTGATTTTTTCAAAGAGCAACGCTCTCTGATGTAAATAGCGAAAAATCAAAATATCAAAGAGCGTATTTACATCAGAGAAAACTCGGATTACAATCAATAAAGAGCAATGCCGGTGCATTTTGTGTGTGGCAATCTACAAGATCAGAGCAAGATCGTAGCCATCAGGACATTCAATATAGTAGGCAAAGTCAAAAAGAAAATACTTTGTGAAATGTCGTTACCTTTATCTTAACAAAGAGCCAATTTTTCTTTTTATTTTGACAGCTCTGACTTGTCTTCTGCAACTTCCGGTTTAAAATGAGCAAAATCAGGCAAACGTAGAAAATGAACGGAACTGACTTTTTGGTCCATAAATGGTATTCAAGGGAACCAACTGCAAAAAAAGTCCATAAAACAATATTACCTGATTACTTCCCTTGTTCCTTTTTACCAGAAGTTCTTTAGATCATGCATGATAAGCAGGATTTAATCCTTTCCAAACCAAAACCTTTACTTGACGTTCCTGAAAGAAAGGGCATCGTAAAACATTGAGGCAAAAGAAGAAAATGCTGATGATCAGCATTTTATCCTTTTGCCTCCATATTTTCTGTACTATTTTGTACACAAATCATCATGATATCGTCAACCCAAATTAGCCTATAGCTCACGACCTGACAGAGCATCTCTATCCATTTAAGCTAGATATATTCTGCCAGGTCATTTATCTGGAGCTATAAGTCGGGACAAGTTTATTTTCGCGTGCAAAGACTTCAAAGTGACATTTCACATTTACATTGTATTTATTTTTTTTTAAAAGTAGGCATATGTCTTGATGCCAAGATTGTTTATTCTAATGCGTAGAAATGCTATCAGTTTTTTTAAGTTGTTATTTATAAGCGAAAATGCGCCATTAAAGTTAAGACAGAAATGACAAATTCTATATAAATCTGAACTGTTGTCCACAACAATTTGTCTAATTTTAGCACAAAAATATATATCTCTCGTAAACGGTTCAATAATTTGACTTGAAATATTCAGAATTTCCATAAGAAAAGATGCTCTTTCAGATGGAATAAAAGTAAAATTTATGTAGAAATAATTGTGAAATGTCACTTTAAGTTTAGCGTCTTAAGTAACAAAACTTTACCGAAGTGGGGTCATTGCATATATGCAGAAGTCTGCGACGACTAGAAAGATGCGCAAGTAGATTTAGAAAACACTGACGTAGGCCTACATTTTCTACTTTCAAAATCGCATGGGTAAAACCCCGACTTTTACAAATCCGATCGCTTATATTTGATAAGAAGGACCTATTTACAAAACTTTGTTTAATCATTTCCCGAACAAGACAGGGTTTTAAAACCCTTGATGGAGAGAGGGTAAGAACAAATTGAAGGAAAAGAAGACACGCTGATAAATCATTTTCATTCAATGTTTTCTTTACCAAATTTCACATAGTTTCAATCTTTATGGATATTCATTTTGTCTGCTGGAGCAGCGTTCGAAGTAGAACAGTCTAAAGTTGTGAAGTTTTGGAACGAGTTAACCCTTTCACAAACGACATAATTTTAGCGGCGATCCTATTCAAATGCCGTAGATGACAAAATCTTAAAAGGAAGGGATTTGTGTACAAATTAGCACATAAATTATTTAAACAAAAGGAGAAACTGCTGTTTCTTCGTTTGTCTCAATGTATTCCCAAGCCTTTGTAATTAGGGACGTCAAAAGTAGGTCTTGTTTGGGAACGGGTTAACCCTTTCCCCAATAAGCTCAGGTTTCGACCACCTGTTAAGTTAGTTGATTAGAAACCTTCGATCGAAGAAAATTGAGAAAAATGCTGACGGCCATAACTTCTCCCATTGAAAAAAGGATATAGAATTATGCCATATAAGTTGTTAACTCTGTTTTCGATGGGTTAACCCTTTCCAAAAAAGCGAAAAGTCTGGACTGTCCTAATTTGAATGAGGTATAAAAAATGAAAAAGGAAGTGTTTTAGCGTATTTATTTTTACAAGTCTACACACGCAAAATATTAAAGTTAGGCCTAGTAAAATTTTGAAAAGAGATACCCGTGTGTATGATCGTATTGTGGCATTTCAACGAAAACCTTGTAACTGCAGTTTGTTTTAAGTTGCAGTTTCGAGATTTTCTTTGAAAAGCAGCGGTCTTTTAAAAAAGTACGTAAACATACCCGGGTATTAACTCTTTCCCAAAACGTCAATAATTTAAGGTAGTCAAAGTGAAAAGCTGTAGCAGGCGACATTTTGGATGGTGATAAAGACGTGATTAATGTACAATATAGCTCAGAAAATATTGAGGCAAAAAGAGAAAATGCTGAACATCAGCATTTTCTTCTTTTGTCTCAATGTTTCCTGAAACCTTTTCTAATTGGGACATCGAAACCAGGTCTTGTTTGGGAAAGGGTTAAACTCTTAAACGTTTGTCATTAAATCCAATTTAGCAACCCCCCCCTCCCAATGTTCAGACAAAGGGTTTTTTGCCAACCCAATATGAAATTGCTTCCTACGGACCAGTGTAACATGTAGTTACAATATTTTCGAGCGTAGCCGTCTATTTGCTATACGTGTATTTAAATCTACTATCATTTTCTTTTCTTGGACCAGCAATTTCTTTTTTTATCCTACCATATGCGTTACTCGATTTCATGTACATAACGTTTCCATTTATCAATCTTCAAAACAATGTCATTCTTATTTGCGAGGTCCTTTGAAATCGTCGTGTGCTTCGCTGTTGTTGTTGTGGTGGTGGTGGTGGTGGTGAGAACGTGCAGTGTTTCTTTAATTTTGGCAAATATTTCGTTTCGACCTTACAACCGACTTCTGAAAATGTGCACATGGCCTGAATGCACTGCGCGAACCAACGACACTTGCTTAAACAAGGAACAGATATTCAAGATAACTTTAAATTGAATGCGTCACATAGGCCTATCAAATCGAATTAAAATGCAAATCATCTTATGACTCATGATAAACCTAACATATTTCCATAGACCATAGAAGCCGATAAGAAGGGGTAAAGGCATTCTAAATGTTAATGTCTCAGAATTCCGATAATCTTCGATATCTTTTTTAATACTTGACCAATTTAAATTCGGTTTGAAGCAGAGAAAGTGGGAAATGCCAGGAATAAGCTGGACGTGTTGGATTTTTGAAAAATCAACTGATAAAAAGTTATTGAAGGTAAACCAAAATTTTGGGTTATCTTCAATACCTTTTTTATCAGTTGATTTTTCAAAAATCAACCACGTCCATCTAATGCGTGACGTCTGTCTACATTCTCTGCTTCAAACAGTATTCAAATCGGTCCAGTATGCACACAATTATTGAAGATTTTCTGAAAATATTGTATCACGTGATTATCCACCGTGTATATAGCTCTGTATGGCCACTATGAGGTATACTAAGTGTATTGGCAAAGATGAATGAGGCATATGATTTGTACTAGTCCTTTAATTCCCCACATCGTGTGTAGCGATTATCTACAAATAGATACACAAGAAAACAATAAGAATCTCTTGTAACCAACAATCTACCTACTCTTCAACTTTGACTAAGACGACAAACCGAAATGACCCAAAATATTATCGAAGAGATAGAGCTAGTGATGTCACAAGTCGAACTGCATTTGCATGCAGCCCGACCTGTGTCAACACTAACTTCAAATGTTACCAAATTTATCTATCATAACCAGCGATGACTGACCAAAAACAGACTCCTAGACTATTACATCAAAATATAGTTTGTGCAGAATTTTCTGATAAATGACAAACATTTCTAGAAAATGTGTTAAATTGAAAATAAAACAATCTCTTAAGGCAATAAATGTTGTCATTATCATCAAGGCAACCTATTTTGGAAAATGAATGAGCACAGTGATTGTCAGGATCAGGCGGCGCAGAATGTGCAGCCTGATCCGGGGAAACACTGTACAATGGCAATAAAATGCAGAGTATCAATACAACCCGACCATATTCTAATAAACCAAACAAGCATATTGTATCAATTCTAGAACACTAGAACTGACGTGAATCTACAACGAGTCTACGACTACAGTGCAGAAACCTAAACAAATATTTGCAACCTTTAGTTACACAAGACCGAAAACATTGCTGACAATAATTTGCATTAAAATTCCCAAATTGTCCAAATATGTCAATGATTCTAGGCAACAACAGTGTCACATGTCAACTCAATGTAGACACAATATGAAACATCAACCCTAAAAACCATCTGCAGCAGAAAATGGCTGACCAAACAGCATGGATCAAGATCGGACTGCACAAAATGCAAGCCGATCTCTTGCCAAGTTGTTTCGTAACACAAACTCGGTGAAAAATGAATGCATACACTAGACTGTATACAAACCCAAGAATCTCTTCGTATCTCAATATGCAAAACACCTTATTGGCCAGATAAAGTGCGTTGTAAAAATGAGCAAATATGCCGACGCCATTTTAACAGTGCAACCCTTGCTTCAGTCAACGCAATAAATTGCAGGAACAACAAATGCAACATGGAAATTATATATGGATGAGTGTAGACTAATCATTGGTGCATTATATTACAGCTTGATACATACGGAACTTGTATCTGGATCTCAAACCAAACATTTTTTCAACACATGTAGCATTTCTTCATTCTAACGACCATGCCTTTTTTTCTCAGAGTCACGTGACCGGAAAAACCTTTTCGCACAAATATTTTCGATACCAAACGATTCGCACAAATCCTTTTTCGCTACTAATACAAATCGTAAGCGCTTTTGCCGCTTACATACCAGCCCTCTAATTGCAAAGTAATAGACTTTAATCCGATACTTTGCAATTACAAGCCTGAAAAAACATAATACTTGGTTCAAATTTCAAATACAATTATTTACAGTCTTATAAAGACAAATTGTTTAAATTACCAATGACAAATGCTAAATGAACAGTTGACAAATTATCAAGTGACAACTTCAGCTCATGGATATTCTTGTGTACAAGACAAAATAAATGCTTATTCTAGTTCAAGCATAACCACCAATTTATCGATTGGCCCAACTAAAACATTTGTGGCTGTTCTAACTTTGACCTGACGAACAAGACCAGCACGGTCTGGCAAAGTTTCAACAACCACTGCAAGTGGCCAAGAATTCCGTGGTGCATTCGAGTCCACAATAACGACAATATCTCCAACTTTGACATTTTTCCTCTGAAAGTGCCATTTTTGACGCTCTTGTAGAAGGGGTAGGTACTCTCGTACCCACCTCTTCCAAAAGAGGTTAGACATGAACTGAATTTGTCGCCATCTACGTTTACAATAATTGTCATCTTCATCGAAAATACCCGGAGGTAAATTTGTCTCACTTTTTAACAACAGCAAGTGATTAGGTGTGAGTATGTTTAGATCATTCGGTTGATCTGATGCGCGTGTAAGCGGACGGCTATTCAATATAGCTTCAATTTCACAGAGAAGTGTCGAAAGTCCTTCATCGTCAAGCACTTGCTGCTTTAGAGTATAGTTCATTGCACTCCGTACTGATTTAATGAGTCTCTCCCATACACCTCCAAAATGGGAACCCATCGGTGGGTTAAAGGTCCATTCAACATTATGTTGTATCATAGCACTATTTATTGCCGTAGAGTTCCATTCGCTAATGGCAGTTTTCAACTCACGTTCCGCGCCAACGAAGTTTGTTCCATTATCAGATATCATTTTCTTGACCTGACCGCGGCGCGCAATAAACCGTCTCAAGGCATTGATATAAGAACTTGTGTCTAATGAATATGCTAATTCTAAATGAACCGCCCTACTAGCCAAGCAAGTGAAAATAACGCCCCAGCGTTTAACTCTACTTCTTTTCATTTTGACTTCAAAAGGTCCAAAATAGTCAACTCCTACCCGCGTAAAGGGTGGTTCATCCGCAATCACTCGGACTCGCGGTAATGTAGACATTTTCTGTTGGCCAACATGTGCCCTTTGTCGTCTGCAATCAACACACTTCGATATGACTTTCTTAATAGCCGAAGGAGCTCTGATTAGCCAGTATCTTTGCCTTAAATTAGCCAACATGTGATTTCTCCCAGAATGCATAAGCTTACTGTGAATATCTCTTAAAATCAAAGTCGATACATGATGATCTTTTGGCAGGATCACTGGGTGCTTATTTGTACAGGAGATATTTGCGTTGTGCAGTCTACCACCCACGCATAATAACTTGTCTTGTATTATTGGGTCTAAGCCTTTCAAGCTACTTCTCTTCTTTACCTTAGAATCTGACCCTTGTAGGTCTTTAATTTCATCTGCAAAACACTCTAACTGAACAAACCTCAATATCTCTGATTCTGCTTCTTGCAAGTTTGATAAGGTTAACTTCCCAGGCAGAGTACCTTTCAGTGATTGACCATACTTCAACCTAACACGTTCTTGTAGCATGGACCTAATTTTCAAAATCCAGGCTACACTTCTTTTAAGACCATACCATGAAGAATGGTAGTTGATAAGCCTATTCATAGGTTCATCATTGACCTTTAACATAGAAAGTCCTACAGGGATGGCTTTCACCTCCGGATCATCATCATTTAGCTCTAACTTACCTTCGGGTTTACAAGACCATTGCTCATTATCTGACCAAAGAAAATCTGGAGCTTTTATCCAATGATTTAACCAATCTTTCTCAATGACTCCCATGCCTCTGGAAGCTAAATCTGCAGGATTTTGTTTTGTGTTAATATAACACCACTGATCAGGCTCTGACCCTTCATGTATGACTGTAAGTCTATTTGCAACAAATGTATGAAAACGACTTGATGTATTTCTTATATATCTAAGTACAGACATGCTGTCTGTCCAAAAGTAACTACTATCTACCATTATTTCCAACTCACGTTTCAGCATTTTGTCCGTTCGTACAGCCACTGTTGCTGCTGTCAGTTCCAATCTGGGAACGGTAACCTTTTTAAGGGGTGCAACTCGAGATTTTCCCATTACAAAGGAACAATGTATTCTATCATTTGTATCAACTAACCTTAAGTAGGTAACAGTCCCATAGCCTTTCTCACTAGCATCAGCAAAATGGTGCAACTGTACTGTTCGTGGTTGGCCAAAAGTTTGTGGCTTATAGCACCTCTCAACACAGTAGTTTGACACATCCTGAATGTCGCTTAACCAACGACGCCACATCCTGGCGTACTTCTCAGGAATTTGATCGTCCCAAGACAACTGTGCTTGACACAATTCTTGAAGTATTGTTTTGGGTCTGAGAACAAGTGGTGACAAAAATCCAAAAGGATCATATATTGAACTTACACATGATAAGATGCCTCTTCTTGTGAAAGGTTGATCTTTCAAGTCTATAGTGAAGTTAAAGGTGTCTGTCTGCATACACCAACTTACCCCTAGAGTTCTCTCTATAGGCAGACGCTCATAATCTAGGTCCAAATCCTTTATACCACTCGCCCTATCCTCTACTGGAATACTGTTCACTACCTCTCTACTATTGGAAATCCATTTGGATATGTTAAACCCACCTTCCTCAAGAATTGCTTTAACATCTTTTACCAATGATGTGGCTCTACTTACCGTGGATGTTGATTTAAGGCAATCGTCCACATAGAAATTCTTCAGCACAGTGTCAATTGCTTCTTGCTCAAATTTGCCCTGTACATCGGTAGCTGCCTTTCGAAGGGCATAATTTGCACAGCTCGGTGAGGATGTGGATCCAAATAAATGGACATTCATCTTATACTCGGTTGGGTTCTTACTTGTATCCCCTAAATCCCACCATAAAAACCTTTGATAGTTTCTGTCCCTCTCTGTTACTTGTACTTGGTAAAACATACTCTCTATGTCACCGGTTACAGCTATCTTTTCTTGTCTAAATCTTAAAAGGGTACCAACAAGGTTGTTAGTAAGGTTAGGACCTTGTAAAAGCATATCATTCAGTGAAACTCCCTGAAATTTTGCCGCACAATCAAAAACCACTCTGATTTTATCCTTTTTGGGGTGGTAAACACCATGATGGGGTAAATACCATACCTGTCCTATCGTGGGTATATCATCTCTCGACACTTTCCGGGCATAACCCTTCTTAAAGATATTACTCATGAATTCAGTGTACTTCCTGTGAAAATTTACGTCTTTCTCGAAACGCTTCCTGAGCATAATAAGCCTTTGTTCTGCTTGTTTCCTATTATTCGGCATAATAGTTGGTCTATTTGCAAATGGTAAATCAATTGAGTAATGACCTTCAATCCTCTTAACTGAATTGGTGACTACCTGAAGAAACTGTTTGTCTTCCCGTGAATTCTCAGGAACGTCATCTATGACTCTCTCGCAAAAGTCATAGTTAAATTGGTTAACAATCTGATCCTGTAAAGTGGGCTCCACTTTGATAAAATTTGAAACCACCTTACCATTATATGGTGACGTGTCTAATGGGCCATTGATCACCCAACCAAATATCGTTTTCACCGCAAAGGGTCCGCCATTCTGACTTGGGATAACCTCCCACGGCTCCATAGCCTTGGGCACATTGACTCCTATCAATAAATCTACAGGGCTTTCGATACGCTGCAGTGACACATCCTTCAGATATGACCAATTCTTCAAATCATCTGATGAAATCACATCCTTTTCACATACAGGTAACTTACCTTGAGTAAACACTACTGGCAAGTCAAGTGAACTATTTCCATCCAATGAACTAATTTCTAAACCACTTACCTTGTAGGTAGTGTATACACTTTCCTTGTTCATAGTAGAAAGACTAATTTTGGCCTTCTTACCTTCCAAATTAAGTGCCTTGACCAATCTTTCTGAGCAAAAAGAAGCTGTACTTCCCGAGTCTAAGAAGGCATATGTCTCTAAATACTTATCACTCGATTTAACCTTAACCCTAACAGGAACTATTGGCAATGCCTGGGTAACTTTCTCTCCAGCCCCCATATGAGTAGCAGAGGATGTGGCTTTAGGTGTAAATTCAGGAGTATCCACATTTAAGGATCGGTTTATGTGAAGTATAGAAGTGTGTAAACCGTTACAATACTTACACTTGTCCTTATTTCTACATTCATTCTTAAAGTGACCAGACTTAAGACACCCAAAACACAATCCCTTCGACCTCAGAAACGCAAACCTGTCCTTAATATCTTTCTCCCGTATTTTATTACACTCGTGTAGAGCATGATTATGCAGGTTGCAAAATAAACAAGGTTTTTGCTGTGCATCACTTACCTTGCTGCTAGAACCATTTTCTGACAGATTAGTGACAAAACTTTTGCTACCTGTATTGCCCTTTGCATTTGACTTTGATTTTGCCAAAGAGTTGTTTGTATTGGATAGTACCAATCTCCCATACACTGGGTCTCTGGCTTTAAGAGCTTCCTTACGTATGAAAGAGACAAGGGTTTCAAACTTTATCATGCCATTCTTTGACCTTACATCATATACAATATTTCTCCATTTATCATGCATGAAGTAGGGCAGTTTTTTGACAATTAGTTTTAAATTATCCGGGTACTCGATAATAGCCGAAGCGTTTGTGTCGCCAACCGCGAATAAGCATTCACGTAAGAATATTGCATACTCATCTAGTGCTTGTGGGTCATCAGCTTTGATGACTGGCCAATTCAGAGCTCTTTCGACGTATGTTCGCGCAATCACATTCTGATCACCGTAGCGATAAGCAAATTCTTCAATAGCCGCTTTAAAACCTTTTTCCGCGCTAAGATTTGAATATCCTACGACTAATTTGTGGGCTTCGCCGCTCGTAAATTGTAGCAAGAAATTTAACTTTTCTTCGAAGGAATCAGTGTTTGAACACACCCTTTGGTTAAATTGCCTAGTGAACCTTTTGTAATCTAAAACGTTTCCGTCAAATTTTAAAATTTCAGCCTTCGGTTTATTGAGCTCGCGTGTCACTAATAAATTGACATCGGTTTCGCGTGAATAATTCAAAGCGTGATTGTTACTGTCAATAACTATCTGTTTCGGCGTAGATATACTCTGTGATTTCAAATCTGTACTCTTTCCCAATGCTCGAAGTTCTTCTTCAGCTTCAATGAAACTCCTCTCTAAATAGTCTAGCGCCTTTTCTCTCGCGCTGCTCACCTCCAGCTCGGTTTTAAGATTCAATTCTTCTTCTTTGAACCGTACTCTTAGCTTCTCTTCTTCCAATTCCTGTCTCAATTTGACGGATGATGCCCTAGCCTTCAACTCGGCCTGTCGCTGAGCCTCCTTGACGCGTTCAATTGACACCTGTGATGCAACGCTTTGTTGGCTTGCTGCGTAGTTACTGCTAGGTCTTCTGGTGTTCCTGGTTACCCAACTTTCACATAATGATTTCACCTCTGAAAATTTTCTAGTCTCTTTTTCAAACTGCTTGCTCAATTCTTGTTGATCATCACTGTCGCTCAACATTATGCAAGCATCATTTAAATCGAGAAGATCTTCATAGTATGACAACCACCTTGAGTAAGTGTCCTGAATTATAGTATGATCTTTATCCTCTTCGATAAGTCTGTGAATGTCACTGGATAAAGTGTTGAGTTTCCTGACAGTCTTATCTCGATCCTTTAATTTAAGGTCCAGTTGATATGATCGACCCTTCTCGGTGAGAGCTCTGGATCTCTGATGAGAGTCTTCGGATTCTGTCCCATGAAGTTCCATAATGAACATGTATTGGCAAAGATGAATGAGGCATATGATTTGTACTAGTCCTTTAATTCCCCACATCGTGTGTAGCGATTATCTACAAATAGATACACAAGAAAACAATAAGAATCTCTTGTAACCAACAATCTACCTACTCTTCAACTTTGACTAAGACGACAAACCGAAATGACCCAAAATATTATCGAAGAGATAGAGCTAGTGATGTCACAAGTCGAACTGCATTTGCATGCAGCCCGACCTGTGTCAACACTAACTTCAAATGTTACCAAATTTATCTATCATAACCAGCGATGACTGACCAAAAACAGACTCCTAGACTATTACATCAAAATATAGTTTGTGCAGAATTTTCTGATAAATGACAAACATTTCTAGAAAATGTGTTAAATTGAAAATAAAACAATCTCTTAAGGCAATAAATGTTGTCATTATCATCAAGGCAACCTATTTTGGAAAATGAATGAGCACAGTGATTGTCAGGATCAGGCGGCGCAGAATGTGCAGCCTGATCCGGGGAAACACTGTACAATGGCAATAAAATGCAGAGTATCAATACAACCCGACCATATTCTAATAAACCAAACAAGCATATTGTATCAATTCTAGAACACTAGAACTGACGTGAATCTACAACGAGTCTACGACTACAGTGCAGAAACCTAAACAAATATTTGCAACCTTTAGTTACACAAGACCGAAAACATTGCTGACAATAATTTGCATTAAAATTCCCAAATTGTCCAAATATGTCAATGATTCTAGGCAACAACAGTGTCACATGTCAACTCAATGTAGACACAATATGAAACATCAACCCTAAAAACCATCTGCAGCAGAAAATGGCTGACCAAACAGCATGGATCAAGATCGGACTGCACAAAATGCAAGCCGATCTCTTGCCAAGTTGTTTCGTAACACAAACTCGGTGAAAAATGAATGCATACACTAGACTGTATACAAACCCAAGAATCTCTTCGTATCTCAATATGCAAAACACCTTATTGGCCAGATAAAGTGCGTTGTAAAAATGAGCAAATATGCCGACGCCATTTTAACAGTGCAACCCTTGCTTCAGTCAACGCAATAAATTGCAGGAACAACAAATGCAACATGGAAATTATATATGGATGAGTGTAGACTAATCATTGGTGCATTATATTACAGCTTGATACATACGGAACTTGTATCTGGATCTCAAACCAAACATTTTTTCAACACATGTAGCATTTCTTCATTCTAACGACCATGCCTTTTTTTCTCAGAGTCACGTGACCGGAAAAACCTTTTCGCACAAATATTTTCGATACCAAACGATTCGCACAAATCCTTTTTCGCTACTAATACAAATCGTAAGCGCTTTTGCCGCTTACACTAAGAATGTTTCATAATATCGGTCTATTTATTGTAATCATTATTTTTCCTTTTCCTTCAATGAAAGATGTTTTTAAAAAGACTCCCTTATAGTTATTGACAAAGTAGCAATGGTCTAAGTTCGTTTCCCATCGTTTTAATTTAACAGTAACAGTTCCACTGCCATGGCGCAGTTGGTAGCGCGTTGGCCGATGCGCAATCATGGGGTCCAAGCTTCGATCCCCCATCGCATGGAATATCCTTACGGAAATCTGTCACCAAGACATGGGCGAATAATCATAAATTGGTGAATAATCTTTAACCTAAGTTGGGTGGGCAGCTGAATGCCAAGAAAAAATGTTGTAGTACTCGTGAGTGAAACGACAGGAACACATAGTAAAGTGCTCCAGTTGCCACGGCATGACTCGAATGAAGTTCAAAAGGGCAACTAACCCCATTTCATCATTCAATCAGTATATCTGGCAATGCGGTAAATATATTTTTTCAAACATGTTTTCTACATAGCTTGAAATTAACTTAACCCTTTCCCAAACAAGACCTGGTTTTGAAGTCCCTAATAGAAAATACTTGGAAAAGCATTGGGACAAAAGAGGAAACTGCTGATAACCAACAGTTTCTCATTTTGTCTCAATACTTTCTATGTCATATTGTACACAAATTCTATCTTTAAAAACTTCCCATTGTCATTTTTTGGCAGTTTTTGAATGGGTCACCCTAAAAGTTTGCCATTTGGGAAAGGGTTAACATCAAGAGAGACAAGTAAGGTTTTCGTAACAACTAGGTTTTATTTCGGGTCAATAATTATAATCATGAATTAAATACATTTTAATTTCAACAACACATTAAAATTTAATTACATTAACATAATTAAGAGCGTCATTAATTAACATCATTTAGACAAATAAGATACCAAAATGTACATATAAATGCATGTTTATTCCCTCATGAGAGAAATGCTTTTTGATATAAACAAAACATTTTTAATCAGAATTCTCTTTCACTTGTACACGGTAAGGAAACTCCAGAGCCAATGGCTCTGCTATTCAAATCCTCTGGGGCGCTTCCGGCCATGTGTGGCTCTGTCTCTCGATTAGACATCCCTTTCCCATGTCACAAAACCTTGGTTGACAAAAAATAAAATTTGAGCAATTTTTATCATTGGCTCTGTCTCTGACGGCTGGCTTTGTCTCTATGTGCTTGGTTAATCCTCACAAAATTCGTGTCGTAGCAGTATACCTAATTGACACACACACTGAATAGAACATATTGCGTTTGGTGAAAGATTCAGTCACTGAAAAACGCTTTCCAAAACATCTTTAGAACACGGCCGGATGCGCCCCCAGAGGATTTTGATAGCAGAGCCATTGGCTCTGTCTTTGAAGTTTCCATACCGTGTGTTGTCTGGTCACAATATAACGTGAGGTCTTTACGAAATGTACCTATGTAAACTCCAAACTAGGCCTACTGTTATTATTTGCATATCGTCGTTCACGTTCGTAAATGCCGTAACTACACCTTATTCAAGCTGTAGTTACGACATTTTCGAAAGTAACCAACGATATGATGGGTCGAATCTTGCAGGTGTCTTACACCAGGAAGATTTGGTCCAACGCATGCAATTTTGTATTGAGATTATGACCGAATTTTCATTGTTTACATATAGGTAGGCCTAAGTTTGTAAATATGTACCGAAATATTGTGACCGGACTATACATATTGTTGCTTTTCAACAAAAACATCGTATCTGTAGCTTGTTTTAAGCTGCAGTTACGATGTTTTGGATGAAAAGCAGTCATATATTCATAATAATAATGCGTAAGTTTGAGCTGTCACTAGTTCTTTGGCATTTTTTGGAACATATTCTACTATTGATACGAAATAATAAACTCAGCAAAAGTTCTAATCGGTCACCTTATACTTTGCGTCATAAAATCAATAAACAAACGATTCCAAAATTTTTATTCTGGAATACTGTTGAAGAAATCAATTTCCAACATGACTGTTGCAATTCGATTATTTTAAGACTTTTTAGTAAGATCTAACAACAATTCTTAAAGGGGTACCCTCGATTTCAAAATTCGCATTTTACAAGAAGAGCAGTGTTAGTAACGTGTGTGGCCACCGTTAGCTTCAATAACAGCTACACACTAGCTTTCGTGGAGAGGATAATGTTAAGACAGTCAATCACAATCAAATTCGTCACTCCGATACTCACCGTGACAGCGATAAATGAGCACACATCCGTCGGCAAACTGATGCAAAGTTGTGGTCTAATTTGTTAAGAAAACGTTGGCCAAGGCAGCCCTGGTAAAGAGAAGGTAACGTCACGCCAAAACTAGGCGGACATTTCGATGACGTCTACAGATAACAGCACCTGAGTGGGTGCTACCAACAAATTCCAACACTTTGCAGCCTACTGTGCACATTCTGGGGTGTAAGTTGCGTTCATGTTGACCCCGCAGTCAACCTAAAGTGATTGAAGCCGGGAGGAATCTGTTCCTTTCATTTGATAAAGGAAAATAATGGTCCTGGCGATGTATGGCAACTCGTCGCATCCGTCTCCGATGGCGAACTACAGCACTTCCGGTGGCCTGAAATTCCATGTGTAAGGCCTTGGTGGTTAAAATATGCCTACGTAAACGTTCTGGCGACTTGAAAATGGATGGAAACAAATTATCAAAACTGCACAAAAGAAAACAAGCCTCGACTGCCACCTACTTCCGGTTTTCTCTGCAACTAAATTTCACCAGTCGTAAACAAAGGCCCCATGAAAGCATTCCGATGGCCCTGCCTCGCACTTCGTGTGTCATTCTGGTCATGTTATGTGTTTTTCTGACTATACAGTCGATAGAGACTTCACGTGTATAAACTGGGCCGTGGCTTTTGTTGCACGAAAAATTTTCACGTGCAAATCGGGAAAACGAAGTATATGAACATCTTTACCACCCCTCAAAGTTTCAGCGCTCTCAAAAATACGCATAGTCAATGATATGGACAAAAAATAACACATGTAAAATTTTACACTAATTGGTTGATAAATAATCAAGATATTGCAATTTTAAAAGTGACCGATTAGAACTTTTGTTAAGTATATATACACTTTCTACTTTTGTTCAGGTCGAATTAAATTGCACCTTTTCAAGAACCCTTTCATAAATCGTAATATTTAATTATCTAAATCCAACCGTTTTAGTTTGAAAACATTATAGGCAGTTACCCCTAATGAGATTTGCGTGACGTTGGAATTATTCGGGCGACGTCGAAAACATTCGGCGGTGGAACTTTCCACCGCCGAATGTTTACGACTGTGCCCGGATAAGTACGGATACGTAACAATGACGTACGAAAAAGTCCGATTTTTTATGAATCTGAAATTGGCCCCATTACGGGTATTCTACCTTAATGTAAACATAGGTGATCACTTTTTGCTAACCTTTCACAAAATTTAATCATCTCTGGAGGAAAAACAAACCCAGCGAATGCTCTTTGTTACGATCCACAGTTTCATTACCGCGTGTGTACACGTAGACCAAGTCATCCTGGCGTAGGTAGGCGATGGTCTCGAGCACGCTATTATGCTCAATGTGGAGACTGTCGTCCTGAAGGTTGCAGGTTTGAGACGCGATCACCAGGTCCTCCTGGTTCCCGTCCTGCTCGTGCTTGATCGCATGCCAAAGGGTCAGTCGACTTGACTGGTTCCCTGGTTTACTCCTTACAAAATGGAGGCGGCTGAAGATGAAGTAATAGCCCGGCTCATGTATGATGATCTTCGTCCGATCTGGATCTAGACTGACTGTTCCCAACTTGCCATTATCGCTCCAACGGATCCGGATTTCACCTCTGACTATAAAACAAACATTAAAAGTTAATTTGAATGAACAAACATGCATAATTTACCTATTGCCAAACATTGACTCTTTTTGAAATCCCAAAAGAAAAACAAGATGGCTGTTGGCCCTAGGTCGCTCACCTGAGAAGGTGTCTTATAAAGGATCAGATTTCTTACAGGTAATGTAATAAAGTAGATGCTATGCCTCTGATAAGCAGATTTTTGCAAGAAGTCCCCTTTTTCTGTGACAAGGCTTCAGATTGAAAAACAAAGAAAAGTGCCTCTTAGCAATATCATAAGTAATCATGGTAATGCAAATATGAAATTTGTCAAATTTGGCTCTGTGGTTATGGAGAAATTGCTTCTGACAGATTTCATGTAATTTCTCTTTTTCTGTTGCCATGACAACCAGAGTTTTTAATGTATTTCATTTTTTTTTAGCAATTTTGAACAGGGACCTCCTAAGGAATATTTCTGCCCAGTTTGGTTTTGACCCTGTAGTTTAGGAGGAGATGTCATTCAAAGATATCATAAAGATTTGGTTGAATTTCTCCTTTTCTGTTGCCATGGCAACCGAAGTGTTTAATGGATTTCAATTATTTTAGCAATTTGAAAAGGAACTACCTAAGGAATATTTCTGCCAAGTTTGGTTGAAATTGGACAAGTAGTTTAGGAGGAGATGTTTTTCAAAGATGCTATTGATATTTAGTCAAATTTCTCCTTTTCTGATGTCATGGCAACCAGAGTTTTTTTATGGATTTCAATTCTTTTAACAATTCTTAAAGGGGATCACCTGGGGAACATGACTGCAAAGTTTGGTTGAAGTTAAAGAGGAGATGTCTTTAAAAAAAATGTTGACGGACGACGCACGACGGACGACAGACGGACGCCGGACCACAGGTGATCACAATAGCTCACTTGAGTACCTTGTGCTCAGGTGAGCTAAAAAGCTCTAGAAAATATTGTGGAAAAATTAAGAAATTGCTTGTGACAAGGAATTTCTTCGTTTTCCATAGCGTTTTCTAAATTTCTACCTCAAAAGGACAAAAACATGAAATTGTCATCTGCACCACCTTTGCCATGGACCAGTTTAAAATTTTACCGTCTGCTAATGGGTCATTTCGTCCTTGAGCGGCATAAAATTGACTGCTCCAATTTCAAAGACGTTCTAGACAAGGAAATGATTTAAAATGATGTATGGCATACACACTAGTGCAAGAATTTTGAGAAGTTCATATACAATGGTGTTGAACTCGGCCAAAGCAAGGGACTTTTTTCGCTACAACAAGGTATAGATATTTTGCGTTTAAATGTGAGTTTATAGATTTTTTTCGAATGACAATGAACGTGTTCTAAAAACAGACCGGTTTGTATTGACAAACCGTCGGTGTTGTTATAAAATCTCGTAACTACGGCTTCGATAAAGCGAATACATTTTGTTGGCGAAAAAACGTCCCTCGCTTTGGCCGATTCACCACCAGTGATTTAAAGTGACATTTCACAGATATTTTTTCGTTAGTTTCACTTTTATTTCATACGAATATTTTGAAAATTTCAAACCAAAGTATTGCCCCGTTTACGTGAAATATATGCCTATAATTTCTGTGTTAAATTTTTAAGAGATTGTGGTATACAGCAGTTCAGATCATGTACACTTTAAGACACTTCCAACGCAACACTTACATTTTTCATCATAATTAGCTAGATAATACAGTATATTTTATGAAAAATTCAGCAAATATAAATCAATAACATTTACATGTTTTCTGTAAATTTCATCAAAATTGGTTGATCCAAACATATAAAATATTAAGGTTTTCTACCAAGACTCAAATATGAAAAGTCACAAAACCCCATGCGATTGAAGAATTCAAAATAATCAAAGCAGCCCCAATCTAATCATGCTCATATCTCGAACTCTTGCTTCATAAGATCTCATAACATGCTTTCAAGTGTGAAACAATACTAGAATTCATGTGCGCCTGATTTGTTTTAAGAAATAATGTTTTGCAATTGTCAGCATAGCGTCAAATCATCCAATTCGTCACCAGAGATTAGTTTTTCGCCTTTTTGCTCCAAGATATGTTCAACAACTGGTACAGGTACTTAAAGGGACGAGTGAAGAACTATCCCGCAAAGACTCATCACAAATTATGCTTTGTCAATGAGAAGGGGTGCCTTCGTGTCATGTAGGCACATGGCGAACACACAGAATATTAGCTGAATGTCATAAACTGTACTGATGTTGCATGAATAACATGAATTTACGTTATCACCTTGCACGGTTTTATTGCAACTTTTTGTTTTCTAGACATATTATATGAAAAGCAAATTTGATAATTTCTACTCAATATTTCTTCATGAAAATTTCAGATATTTAGCCAATATGAATGAATCAAATTTGGCGAAAATTTGATGAAAAATGGTTGGTTAAATTTTAAGTTATTTACAAAAAGGCAAGTGTTGCGTTAGAAGTGTCTTTAAGTGTATAATGTAATTTGTCATTTCTGTCTCAACTTTAAGGACAGATCCTCCAGTTGTTACTGCGCAATTTACTGCGCATACCCTAAATAACGATATAAAGCTGTTTCAATAGCTTGCCATTTTCAGCAAATGTATTGTTTACATTTAGTTAATGTTTGGTTGATAAATGACAAGACCCTTTTCGGTTATTTCAATTTTCTCTGTTTGGTCAATTAAAGTGTAATAGTACTCGGATGGTACATTTTGCTTTTTGTTACGCGTTCAACATGTGGCGTTAGCGATAGGAAACGGAACAACAAAAGCAAAATGGTGTCTTTATGAGCTAGTCCGCTTCAGATGGACATAAAAGATTACACTTTTTATTATCTAAAGCTTGTAATAAGGAAGAAAATGGATAAAAGTAGTGACACAATTTCGGACAGAGCTGCAAAAAGTAAACCAAATTTTACTTATAACTAAGAAAAACGCTTGGTGTGATATATTTTTCTTCTTTTGTTTTTGTAGGTATGACCAAACACTATGTCTATACCAAAAAAGAAAAAATTCTTACCGCTGGAATATTTTTTATTATCAGAAACGTTGCGAAATAAGAGCAATTTCAGCTACTTTTGAAAGAATGTTTTCCTAAAAATTTCAAAATCATCACTAAATTTTCCAAAATTGATACTCATTTAGACAGAATAAAACATATCGAACACAATAAAGATTTATTTATGTAACCCTAGTCATTTCAAACACCTTTTTTGTGGGTATTTAAGTGACACCCCATTTTTGCAATTTTAGACAAGAGTAGTCTCCCTTGGAATCCAATAACTTTTTAATTCGCTTGGTGACCTATAGTTTTTAAGTCATTTTTTTACTTCTCATATATTTAAATATCAGTACAGAAAAAATAAAAAAAATCTTACCGTAGGAAATAAATGGAGGATCTGTCCTTAAAGGCGTTTTTTTCTTATCAGCAACATCTTAAAAAATGATGGTATTGATACGCGTTAGAATAACAATGGGGAACACGTTTGCAGTTCGATTTCTTTTCTATATATCGCCGCTTTTCAACGAAAACAAACTCGGGATTGCAGCGTAAAACAAGCTGTCGTTACGAGGTTTTTTTTGAAAAGTGACGAAATGTTTTCAGAAACTAGGCATTGCAAATTAAGAATTAAGTCGTCGTTACGGATCCGAAATTATTCGGGCGCGGTCACAAACATTCTGTGGTTCCACAGCCGAATGTTTTCGACGTTGCCCGAATAGTTCCGACGTCTTGCGAATCTCATTAGGGGTAGACTACCTTAAGATATCTTACCATTCTTTGTATCCTCGCCTTTCACGTAAATAAATGTTCTTTTTGACGTGATTTCCTAAAAAAAAAAAATAAGTTCATTAACCCTTTAGTAAACAAGACCTGGTCCCAGTTTCTCGAAAAAACTTAAGTATATTCTCATGAGAATATGCTCAACTTCAAAGGGATACTCTTCAGCGTTGGAGGTTATTCGATTGAATGTCACGCGGATTTCGTGCGATTTGAGCACGGTGCTCAGATTTGAGCATGAGATCGTACTTAAGTTTTTTCGAGAAACCGGGGCCTGGTTTTGATGTCATAATGGGACTAGTTTGGGAAACATTGAGAGAAATTGTTCATGATCGGGATATTATAATATGTTCCAGATGCAATAACACACATATTTATGAATTATGATTATTCCTCCGTTGTATGAATCTCGAAATGGCCAGGTGTTGATTATTTTCAAAGAAAGTTTTGACAGACCTACAAGGACAAGGGAAAGCATTGGAAAAACAAATGAAGAAAATCAGTTATTGCTTGTATGGTCTCAATTGTATTTTCCTCGATATTTTCATTTATATCTACATATTTTCATTTACCGTATATGATTTACAATTGTTCGAATTTTTAGAACATTTATTTGAAAAAAATAAATGAAATCAAACTACCTTAACTGCCCACGATGTAAAGCTTTCTGTAGTATTAAAACAGCACTGGTCTTGATCGTTCACTGTTAACACGCCTGCCATTTTACTGATTCTATCTCTATTTTGCCATGTTATTTCATTGCACTTGAAACAATGTCTTTGATTTGATTGCAACGCCTCATATTCCGATTTTGACTTGTCGTTTTCTAACGTCTTCATAGCCAAATACGGTAATCCGGCAAAATTCACGAATAAGAGTAAAATATTGAGCAATACTAGAATTAAGAAAGAATAACGCTTCAAGCAGAAAGACAGAGTTTCACAGAAACTTGTTGGTGTCGGTACCCGAATATTCCGCGCGTAAGCTGAACCTGCGTCTGTTTGCTGGGTGTCGTTATTTAAACGTTCTGGGGGCGTTTCTGACAATGAAGAATTGAGCCTTTTACGAGATAATCCTATCACCGGTTTTTCATTGTATAATCTTACTTCAGTTTCATGACGTGGAACCCGTATGTCATTTACCTCGTCATAAACGTGCGGCATGGACCTATTACACGTAACACGCATGCCGCTAAGTCCATCAACGCTGTGTGAACGTGGTTTATTTTGTTGTAAAACGTAAGGATGCACTGACGTGTTTGTATTGAAATTGTGTCTATATCCTAGCGCGCCTTCAATATTGCTCGTACTTTGACTAGGGTACGTAAATGGGTTATAAACACGTTTAGAAAACGTTTCTTCGTCTCTCTCATCGACGTCTTCCATTGCATAATCATGGTCCATACACATGGTAGTGTGTGAGCGATGGGGAGCTACATGATGAGGAGCACTTTCTATCACTGAATCACTCTGACGTCGACCATACTTGGCTCGTCTAGCAGCTAAAACTTTACGTCTTTCCATTGAGTATGCCGCCTCTCGTTCACGTTCTATTGCCCTACGGTTAGTACTAGGTTCATACGTCAGTGACGTTGTCACAGATGGCGTCAATGGCGTAGTAACGGATGACGTAAATGACGTCATCACAGACGGTGTCAATGGTGTCGTCATGGATGGCTGAGCATCGTCTAGACTTCCGAGTCTAAAAATAGGCCTGTCGCCGAACTGTTTGACGTCATTTGGTGACGTCGTGCGAGACGAATCGTCAGATACGTTAGTGAGCTGTGTAGTTGTTGACGTATTTGACGTTTCAGACGAGAAACGTGGTCTCTTTCCGCGTGCGTTCTCCATCTTTTGTTTGAGTAGTTTGATTTGTTTACACGTATGTTGTAAAGCATCGGTCGGTTGTGATAGAGTAATCACCATCTGAAAAAAAATATTAAGGTAGTTCACTCTTTATGCGATTCATATTACGTCGGACTTACTCGGGCGACGTCGTAAACATTCGACGGTGGAACGTTCCACCGCCGAATGTTTACGACGTCGCCCGAATACGTTCGGATACGTATCGAATGCGAAACGACATAGCACGAAATCTCAATAATACGTTGGCTACGTTCGATAACGACGTAACTAGCTGTAGGCTAGCTATGACGTTTTTAAAGGTAAACGAATGGAAAAGTGGTTCGAAGCGGATATATTGATAAATTTTTTATCAAACGGCAGAGTTTCAGACTAGCCCGGGTACCCGTCTGGCCATTTGTTTCCTTTTATTTTCAAAAGTGACAGTGCCAATATCACGGTGGATAACCCACGTGACTTTTGGGAAGCGTTAACACCGAAAAAATCGTCCGCTTCAAGGTATGTTTTGTTCACTGGGACTACAAAATTAATCGGACACTCATGATGGCAATTTCTTTTGTATGGTCTAAAATTATGAAAAGGAAAGAAATGCTGGTAATCATTATTTTCTTCCTTTACTTCAATATTTTCGAAAGCTTTGCTAGTGAGATTCGTCGAAAAACACGTCATTGTTTGAATTAAGCTAACAAAGGATTTTCATTCCTCGAAAGAAAAAGGAAAAAAGGCCCTTTCTAAACACGTAGTATCACCGGCAGTATCCAATATATGCTCGCGCATGCGCTAAAAGGCTTTCGGGATTCAAATGGTTCATTGAAAGGGTATTTTTGGCCAATGCTAGGTTCCCACTACCGATCAAATCAACTCTATCAAACCCGATCAAGCGATCGAGTACCGATCAAGATCGCTCGGCATGGGTGATCGGGAAAAGTCGAGATGATCAAGTTTGGTCTGCATCGATCGGTAATCTTGCCAATTTGTTTTGATACGTCAACAACTCGTGATGCGAACGAGTAGAAAACACACCGAGAAGTACTCGAGTATCGATCGCGTAGAAGATCGAGCTGATCGGGAATCAATCGTGTAGAGATTTGGTGTGGTCGGTAAGGTATCTTTAACCGGGATTTGATTGGATGAACAGATTGAGCAGAAGTCGAGTTGGTCGGGTGCGTTCGGGAATTACTAATACAAGTCGAGGTGATCGAGCGCATCCAACTGCAATGGCGCAACTCGATCTACTCGATCGTTTAAATTTACTCGATCAAACCCGATCAAATGACTTCTTCTCGATCTCTAGTCGATCGAAACCGACTTCTATACCCGATTCGATCGTGTCAAAAGATGAAGCAGAGGTCGAGTTGTAGATCGGGGTGTGGTCGGAGATCACTCGAGAACAAGTCGAGGTAATCAAGTGTACGTTTAGTGTAGGTCGAGATAAAATTATCAACCCGATCACACTCAATCTTCAGACCCGATTGATTCTCGATCAGGTCGATCTTCTACCCGATCAATATACAATCGCTTGTCGATCATTTTTGTATGCGATCGCACTCGAGTATTTTTGCATGTCAAAAAATATCGAGTAGGAAGCCCGAGCGATAAAGATCAATTTCGGTCACTCCGACCGCTCTCGACCACCCTTGCAGACTAAGCTCGATCTGTATTCGATCGCTTGATCGAGTTGGTCTGTTTGGCTGTGGGAACACGGGGTCGTGTGGTGATAAACGTGTACAAACATAACCTGATCCCGCGCAGATTATATTGACAGAAATATGGAAGCTATCGGAAATATTGTGTCACGTGAATCCCCGCTCTGAGACATAACACGTGCGATTGAAATTATGGTATTCAATGACTTACATAATGCTTTAATCGTTCTATTTAATCGTTCTATTTGAGTACTGAATGGTGAGCAAATAGCTAAAAAGTACATTTACGTCACATTTAAATTACATGTATGTATTTAGTTTAAACAGACAATATTATGATATTATCATGAATATGTGATAGTCACAGACAAAACAAAAAGATTTTCATTCAGTACACGATATTTCCCGACCATCTACGACTAGAATAGAATCAGCTCGATCTGGTCGTGTATAGATCGAGGTGGTCGGGTCTTCATTGTGTAAGGCTCGAATATAGGTCTGGGTTATTGGGTTGAAATCGGAAATACGGTCGTGCTGCAATCGGGAGAGAATCGGGATTGCTTGTGCGGGGATCTAGTTGATCCACTTGAGATCGAGAAGAAGTCATGTACATACTACTAGGTCGGATTAGATCGGTGAAATTAGGTGGACGTGTTGATCGAGTAGTTGATGGTAGTGGGACCCTAGCATAAGATCTAAACAAAACGATAGATAACGATCGAGAAATGTACAAATGCTGAATGCAGAAAAGGTTAATATGCGCAGTATATACGAGTTTTGATATCATTTTTCAAAAATGTAATTACATGAACTAGTTTCTTTCCGAAAATTATTTATAAATTCATGGAAGACGGGTTTGTTGGTTTTGAGTGGACAACTTTCCTCTAAGACCCCCCACACATAACAGCCTCCGGAAGTCGTAGACAAAGAGGCAAAAGGCGAAATTTTTAAACCGGGGACGGTTGACTTTAAATCCAATAAAATAACCATCTTACCGCTAATAAGTTATGCGCGAATTTCCCATTTCAGTCAAATTTCAGCCTTTATGAATTTTAGAATAAAGGGTGTCCTTATTAAAAGTTTAATATTTCAGAACAGAATGTAGCATTTACTATGAAATTTAAGAGATTTCTAATGGTGGTAGTCGGCATACGCAAATTTTGAACGTATTCTGTAGATTCTTTAAAAAATATTAGCCTAACAAAGATCTGAGTGATGCGTTAGCAGTTTTGCCGAGTATTTGTACAGCTAGTAGATTAGGAATTTACAATGTCAAAAAAAACTATATGAAAACTTACTGAGAAGGAGAAACTGAGGTGAGCAGTGAAAAATATCGTCGCTTTTCAACAAAAACATCGTAACTGCAGCTTAAAACAAGCTGCAGTTACGAGGATTTTCGTCGAGAAGCATCGATGCCATAATGGCTTTTGCGATAATCTGGGATGTAGATAAGTCCATGTTGCCGTGAACCCGTGTCTTACAGGTGACAAAAGTATATGCAAGAACAACACTGATCTTTGTAAAAGTTCGCGTTAGGCCGTGGGTCCAGGCTGATCTTGATAGATGTTAGTTTAAAAAAACTTAGGGACGCTCAGGACTAATAGATACCGGCTTATATGTTTAATGCTGTAGTTACGATTTCTTTAGAAGAAAATCAGCAATGTGTTAAGATTTCTCATTTTTTTGGGAAATGAAATTTTGGTTCATTTGAACTTATTTACATTGGGACAATATACTTAAGAACATACTTTTTACTTAACCCTTTCCCAAACTTTCCTGACTGGTTCAATGTCTAAGGTGACCCCGGCGAGCAAAAATGTGTTAAAAAGTGCTTGAAATATGTAAATAATGACACAGAAGACATTGGAAGTAGAGGAGGAAATGCTGATCATCAGCATTTTCTTATCTTCTCCCGGTGCATCCAATGTTATCCTGATTGGGGACGTCAATAACAGGCGTTATTTTGGGAAAAGGATTTAAACGTACTCTATATTCGGAAAGGTATAAAATACATATCGATGCTTTTCAACAAAATCCTCGTAACTGCAGCTTGTTTTAAGCTGCAGTTACGAGATTTCCGTTGAAAAGCCACGATAGTTAAAGCAGATTAACCCTCACCCTTTCCATACAAGTCTAAGCCTTGTGAGCACATGAACATGTTTTGAAAAACTTCGATGTAGAAAATGTGTTTGACCAAATTCAAAACAAATGTAGACTAGAAAATACACTGTGAAAACAATACAATAGTAGAAGATTTTTTCGAAAGATTTCTGCTCATGGGATTTTTAAACACAAACCGTATGCAATAGAACAAATGCTGGGCTATTAAAGAAAAAAGACCTTACATCGATCTATTCAACAGCATTTATGATTCATGTCTACTTCCTTTTCCAATCGTGAGTTTGCTATCTCTAAAATTTTACTTTTCCAAAACGAGAGAATTTCAAAACTGGGGAAACTCAAGATCGTGCGCGAATCGGGTGTTGGCGAGGGCCCGAGCCCAGGCCCCTTCGACTTCGTAAAAATGACTTATCAAAGTATTTTTTTAGGAATTTCTCATAGGCCAATGCAGTCACCCGTGTGGTGGAAAACACGCCCCCATTGGAAAATATGTCTGGATCCGTGCATGAAAATTATGCAGATGATTAAAAGTAAACGTTACTTAAAGTGGGAAAATTGTAGCCTATACTATAAAGAAACTTGAGAAAGCAAAGAACGAAAAGGAAAAAGTGTTTGTTTTAAATGTCATAACCAGGTATTATTTGGATAAGAGTTAACTATAAGGTTCCTAATTTATTTAGATTTCAAAAAAAAATAATACATGTAGACCTACAATAGATATCCCTTGCCGAAATGTAAATATTGACTATCCGCTTATCACGTATAATATCAAAACCTATGCATATGTCTCGAGAAATTGAATGTAGGACGTTTTGGCCACGGACGTTTTTATGGCGCGCGAATAGGGTCTAAAGTCAATATAGCGCTAGACCGATAATTAAAATAGGGGTAGACCGGTAAAAATAGCGGTCTACCCTTATATTTTTACCGGTCTACCGATAAAAATATCGGTCTACCCTTAAAATAAGGGTAGACCCCTATTTCAAATAACGGTCTAGCGATAAATTACCGGTAGACCGATAGTTATTTTTGACCCTTCTGCTCGAAATCTCATTAGCCAATCAAATGGCTCGTTACATCCTCAACCCACCGGGAATATCAACGACCGTATAATACAAGCTCTGTGATTGGCTATCGAAAAAAATAGGGGTCTACCGATAAAAATAGCGGTCTACCGGTAATTTTATCGCTAGACCGTTATTTTGAATAGCGGTTTACCCTTATTTTATGGGTAGACCGATATTTTTATCGGTAGACCGGTAAAAATATAAGGGTAGACCGCTATTTTTAAGGGTCTACCCCTATTTTAATTATCGGTCTAGCGCTATATTGACTTTAGACCCTATTCGCGCGCCATACGTTTTGGCCAGGACGTTTTGGCCAGGACGTTTTGGCCACGGACATTTTGGCCACAATATTTTGCAAAGTAGGACCTTTTGGCCAAAAAAATTTTTTTTAAGGAAAAATAGAATTGAACCAATTAAATTCTTTTCTTAGTTGTACTTTGATATTTATAATAATATCATAATATAAAATAATATATAATAATAATGATGATTATTTTGATAATTAAATTGATATATTTATTTCTTTTTTAGTAAATTTGGTGCTCTTGTTAACTCAATTTGTACAGAAAATACCATGCCTTTTGGCCAGCAAAATATAAGTTTGTATGAAAAATAAGATAATAAATGGATTGAAAAAATAAGGAAAAATGGAAAAGTGCAATTAATAGATGAAAAAAATATGCCAAGAACGAAGATGTGTGAGAAAAGGGGAAAATTTGTTAAATATTCTATAAACTTTTGGCCAAATATTTTTTCATGCGTATATGGATTTTTTTTTATTCTCGCTTTTACTGATTATTATCTTAAAGTATTTTTTTATCATGATTAAAATTTAATTTTTGTTATTTTGCACTTATTTTTCCCCCTTTTTACAGTCAGGATACAATTAGTATTTGGGGACTGGGCAATCTTCTTTTGATTATTAATGTTGTTTGTTATAATCAATAAAAGCATAAGCCATTAATTCTGCAAACTAACTTTGATCTTCATGTGCCAATCTTTTTTTAATTTATTGGTTTTGATTGGTGATTGATTTAATTACCAATCAAGATTAGGGTCAATTAATTTAATTGAAAACATTGCAGAAAATGAAGAAATTGTATTTTTCAAGAATTTCTTCATTGTTAACAATGCTTTCTTCCAAAGACATCAAATGTGTTGTGCATTTTCTTTACAAAACTCTTCTCATTTTATGGTTAAAAGTTCATTTATTATCTTATTTTTCATATAAACTTATATTTTGCTGGCCAAAAGGCAGGGTATTTTACTGTATAAATTGAGTTAACAAGAGCATCAAATTATAAAATATATATCAAAATATTATCAAAATGTCTAAAAGTACAACTAAGAAATGAATTTAATTGGTTCAAATCCATTTTTCATTAAAAAAAATTTTTTGGCCAAAAGGTCCTACCTTGCAAAATATTGTGGCCAAAACGTCCGTGGCCAAAACGTCCTGGCCAAAACATCCTGGCCAAAACGTCCGTGGCCAAAACGTCCGTCCACCCGAGAAATTACATGATAGAGCATCTCTAGCGATTAGCTAGAGATGTCCCTGCAAGGTCATTTATCGGGAACTATAGCCTGCAAGTAGACCTGTATAACCCATTACCAAACGATAAAATTTTGGATCCGTCCAATTTCAAAGATGTTACAGACGACATTTTCAAGTGAATGAAATTTAGTGATTTTTTGTCTTTTGTGGTAGAAAACATTGTGGGAAATGAAGAAATTGCTTGTAACAAGCAATTTCTTCATTTTCCACAATGTTTTCCACAGCCATTATCTTGTAGGGAGTCAAAAAGAGTCATTGTGTGGTAATGGGTTAAAGGAAATTGTGTAAAATATAGAATCACACCTCTTGCGACATTTTTGCACTACCCCATGGACATGCAAAAGAAGTTAAAGAGAGATACCCTCGTCGATTGCCGGGCGTTATATGTGGCTACGGAAATTAACGAGGGATACCGTTGCCAATCTCCGTGGCTAAGGACGACGCCCGAAGATGTACGAAATGTCTCGTATCAATTGATGGGTTGTTATCCTTTAATACACCCAATGAACGACGCATTTGATGTTGCAAAATTAAGCTCAATTTGGTCTATATTTATACACCATTTCCCAAAAACACAACTGGTTATGATGTCTCTAGTTATGCGGATTTTAGAGAGAGTTGAGGAAAGGGGAAATGCTGATTTTTCCTCACTGGTTTCCATGCCCCATTCTTTTGATTAACCCTTTCCCAAACAAGACCTGGTTTTGACACCCCTAACAGAAAAGGCCGGGGAAAACATTGAAACAAAAGAAGAAACTGCTGATAACGAGCAGTTTCTCCTTTTGTCTCAATATTTTCTATGCCACACTTTACACAAATCCTATCTTAAATAACACCCATCTCGTCATTTGTGGTAGTTTTTGGAGTGGACCACCCTAAAATTTTGTCGTTTGCGAAAGGGTTAAGACATTCTATAAGCTCATATTACGGATCATGGAAACGTTATAAGAGAGTAACATGGGTCTTGATCAAACTAAGCGTAGGCACATGCTGATCAAGATCGATATTGGTATCAAACTCTACAAGCATAGGACTCCTTTTCTAGATCCGATGTCATAAATGAAGCAGATTTTGTTTCGGGTGACAACACAAATTTGATAAAAGGTCAAAATCATATCGGACCATTAATCTCACCACAATAGTTACCGCAATTAACGCCAATCTATATCGAGATAACGTTTTGATAATGATGATACCTTCTTTTCTGAGAAAAAGGCCCATTCTTGCTATAATTATTATTTTCTTAGTAAACACGAATTAGTACAAGGGGCGGTAACTAGTGGACCTATCAGCTCGAACATGCGTTAAAAGGCTTCCAGAGGTCAAACGCTACGTATGGTTAAAAACATATTAAGGCAAAAGCATAATACAATCAAAGTGCTGAGAGCACTGTAATTGGACGTCTCTGATTGGTTGAGCGGGATTGTACATGAACGAAAGATATTTTATTCATTCTTCTGTGTTTAATTCTTTAAGATCGGTTTCGGACATACGAAATCGGCTTTATTACCAGAAAACCCTTCTCATAATTTAAATTGATTTGATTGCCGTTTCAAGACAACTGATTTGTCTCTATGAATAATCACTATTAATTTCATTACCCAATTCAATTAAGGCCATGTGATTAGCACTTCTGTCTTCTTGTTTGGGTTAACTATGAGTATTATCGTCAGTTACACCTTTTGTTGATTTTATAAAGGACGATACAAAGCAATTTATTCAAAATGTAAGCCAACGCGGTACATAAATGAAAGCCGCGATAGCTCACTTGGCAGAGCACTCACCTTGTACTCTTTACACATGTCTATATCTGGAAGGCCCTGGGTTCGAATTCTACTCAGACATTGTTCTTTTTTATCATTTTTTTTTACTTTTATCTCCACCATCGTTAGGGAAAAAACGACCGCAGTGTTTTAGAATCGATCTAAACACAAATTCAACGACATAAAGAAATGAAACGCCGACCATTTACATACAATTCCACCCAATCAATCAGGGACGTCTAAATATAGTGTTCCAAGCACTTTAATTTTTATTCGCGTTTAGAGTAAAAAAAAAAAAAAAAAAAAAAAAAAAAAACACACACACAAAAAAAAAAAGAAAAAACACGGCAGCAGTTTTCCCTGGTTGTGGTTACAAAACAAATTCAATACATACTTTTCCTGAAACAAAATACCAGATGAATTGGAGCACCTAACCATGGATTCCTCATACCAGTACTACCGCAGCATCCTTACATCTACAGATGTGCATACAAAGAAGAAATTGGGAACGTGCCGTCGGGAAAATGGTAGTGGAGTACAATACGCAATTAAAATCTTCACATCATCATCAACAAAAAAATTGAGAATAGCAATGTCTCTATCTGTAAACATATTCATACGATCATCCAGGTACCATCGTCACTGTTGCAGATCTATTGCTTCATCTTCTTAGCTCAATACACCTTAGCTCAATACACGTAAACGGTTCACTAAACGTACAAAACTCGATCATAGACTAGTAATAATCATTGTTGTCATGATCATTGATCAGTATGTAAATAGGTCATGATACTGTCGAATAGCAGTGATACAGGTGCTGGAGAAAAAAATAAAACTCCTAAGAGCAACTATTTTTCTGAATAGGTGGATATCACTAGCGTCTCATCTGAGGCTGTTCAGATGGAACCCCGATTTGCCATCGAGTCGAACCCGAGTTGCGAAATGAACTCACTCCCCGATAATCAATTTTAAAACCCTGTTTCAAAAATACGTCTCGTGGAAACCCCGTTCCTTTAAATATATCAAAGACTTAAACAACAACGATCAAAGAAAAAGAATTTCTCATACACAATACGTGCATCAAATTGAGTAATCATCCTAAAATGTCTCTTTTCAGTAAACACATCAAGAAAAACAAACGTTTTAACAAACTTTATACAGAAGAAATAATCCGAACTGGTTTCGAACCAACGTCGTCCCAAATTTCATACTGAAAAAAGGCTGCGATGTTAATCCTTTCCCGTTTGAGCTATCGCTGCTGATGATGATATAGGGCGTTTGTTTACTTTATAAACATAGTGTATGCATGTATCGCTTTCTAAAGATCTTGCCCTTTACACAATTTTACGAAAGTCAAATCACTACAAGAAAATGGTCAAATCGAAAAAAAGATCGTAAAGTTGGTTAAGACGTGACATGAATTGGATCGGCCAATGAATCTTATAGTGTTTGTTAGAGAACACATAGAAGACAGGAAAAGATATGACAGTTTTCCTGTATGGTCGCAAAATCTGTTTTGAATTTCGGTCAACTGGCAATTGAGTCTGAGAAAGGGTTTTTTGGTAATGAAAACCCATTTCGCCTGTCGAAAAGTGGTTATAAGAATTGGACGTCCTTTCGGACGTCCAATTAAAAATTGAAAAGGGTATGTTGTGAAAAGCGACAAGGGATAAACTCATGCAAGTGATGTATGGAAGTTTCCAAATGGTACCATTATGCCTAGAAATCAGTATGGTCAATCAATGGATCATGGTTCAAAACCTAGCTTGGCCACTATCCTTTTTGACATTGTGCAAAAATCATTTGTCTATCACATAAGAGCGATTCTGGCATTAACGTTGGGCGAGTACCTAGGGGTTATTGTGTTTATAGAATCTACTGGCATGACATGCCAGAAAAAAATAGTTAGGGGAAACAGTCGCTACAATATAACTGATAAAAAAACAACATTCAATCAAACACTTCGTGAATCTTCGGGCGTCATCCGTGAAATCGGAAATTAACGTGAGACACCCTTGTCAATTTCAGTACGTCATCCCACTACGGATACCGCCCTAAGATGCAAGAAGTGTTAATGATGCGTTATAATACTCAGGGCGGTCGAAAACTCTTAATGATAAAATGCTACCCAAGAGTCTTTTAACCCTTTCCCAAACAAGACCTGGTTTGACGTCCCTTGTAGAAAATGCTTGGGAAAACATTGAGGCAAAAGAAGAAACTGCTGATAACCAGCAGTTTCTCCTTTTGCCTCAATATTTTCTGAGCTATATTTTACTAAAAATCCTATCTTTAGTAACAACAACCATGTCATTTGTGGCATTTTTTGAAGTGTATCATCCTAAAATTTTGCCGTTTGGGTTTGGAAAAGGGTTAAAGGTACTGTCCGTCAATCTGTCAACATGTTTGACCTTTAACTCTTTCACAAAATTGCTTTTTAACGTACCCAGTAGAAATAATTTGGAAAAGGCTTTGAGAGAAGAGAAGAAATTGCTGATGATTAGCAATTTCCGATTTCCCTACACATTTTCTTTGCCTTAACATACAAATCTTCTATTTTTGTAACCATTTTTGTCGTTTGCAACTTTGTTTAATTTTTCGCAGTTAATTTTGCAAATACCTTTTCTCACCATTGAATCTCGCCATCATACTGTTGCTATCGTAGGTGTTTTGTAGTGTTCCGATACTGAGGGTTGTTGTACACGACAAAATGGTATACCGTATATCAATTAAGAAGTGATTCGTTTACAATATAACATGGTAAATATTGAGACAAAGGATGAAAATTCTGATTGTCAGCATTGTATTCTTTTGTCTGACTGTTTCCTCCAAATTGTACATAAAAACTAGGTATGGAAACGTATGTTTGGGAAAAGGTTAAATAATGGTTAAAGACAGCATAAAATTGGATTGCATTTTGATAAAAAAAATGTAGATCGTTTAAAAGTTCGCAAAGGATGTTGACTTCGAAATATTCAAATATTCATATTAAACACATATTTAATGAAATTAGATGTGATAAGATGTGTTTGTGAAATGCTTTTGCCATCAATATAACGGCTATTTATCGACAATATAAGCTAACCTTGACCTTGACATACGACCTTGGCCTTGGTCTTAAATTCTCTGTTTACAAAGGGACCGCTATTTTAAAATATCGGATTCGTTTTAGTTGTAACATTGACCGATGGGTGTAGATTCACAGCATATCCTTCGGTCGTTGTTTTACCACGTTTTACTACGAAACAAGCGAATTCGATAGTTTAATCTTGAGGGGTAGGGTATAGATCTAGTAGATATTACAGAAAATGTCAAGCAAAGCCGACGTGACATATGAAAACCATAAATCGTGTCTCTCACAGTTGAAAAATGTTTGGGAACAAACAGATGATTGACAGAGAAAAACTGATTGCCCTGATCTACCGTTGATCTATGGTATACAAGTCTGATTTTCAAAGCACTTTCATACTAGGGGTGCGAAGTAGGACCGAAACATTTTCTTTTCCCACCACGGTTGACATCTATGTCACCAATGTTTGGCTTGATGCAGTAGGCCTACTGGTACAATAAATACTGGAATTTCGTCAATTGCTTATTAAAGCTGTGCTTAAGACGTTTTCGAAAGCTAGCAACGATACTCAAAAGATGAGCTCTATACAAACCGATCTCTTATGGATAAAGGGGTGTCTATACATGCAGACAAGTCTGATAACGACTGAAAAACGAAAACAAAACAAAAACAAATCAAAGTTTCACTCTCTGTATCAGGGAAAGCTGTCTGAACTGACCACTGAAGTTGTTGAAATAAGCTAAACATATTACCGGAAAATGCTGTAGACTGATAATCCAAAAAGCATGTCAAAATATGCAGAAGTTTGAACGTAAAGTGACACTCTCCCCTCCATTATGGGTTTCGGTAAATACCCAGCTAAATTGTGCAGACGAAAATAGTAACACCTGTCATACACCCAAACTGTGTCTTAATTTAGATCACAGTATACCACCGGTAATACATACCGTCCGTAAACTGATACGTTTGTTAACCCTTTTAATTTTTTAAGGGGTGATTCACTTCAAAAACTGCCACAAATGACCAAATGGAAGTTATTTAAGATCCGATTTGTGTAAAATATGGCACAGAAAATATTGAGACAAAATGAGAAACTGCTGGTTATCAGCAGTTTCTTCTTTTGTTTCAATGTTTTCCCAAGCCTTTTCTATTAGGGACGTCAAAAACCGGCCTTGTTTGGGAAAGGGTTAAACTTAAAAACCCTTAACTATTAAACCCTTCCAAATACTAATATCATAATAATAATAAAAATAATAAAAATAAAAATAATAATAATAATAATAATAATAATAATAATAATAATAATAATAATAATAATAATAATAATAATAATAATAATAATAATAATAATAATAATAATAATAATAATAATAATGTGTTTAAGTTGTTACTTTAAATAGTTTTTCAACATACCTGTTTTACCTTTAAATAAACCAAAACATTTGTATCGATTCTCGTTTAACTTTGAATGTATTATACTGCTTCTGCTACTTCTTCTACTACTACTACTACTCGTATTGTCCAGCAAGATTAAAGTCATAATAGCTGTCACGATTGAAGTTTTTCTGTTACCGAGTTCTTATTATCTGGTGATATGAACAAAGCCTATTCAAACTGCATAAAACCAATAAAACCAGTGAAAGAATGGTACATTGGTACATTTTCCCTTTCTTGCAATGTATGTCAGTATGTCATGTTTACAATGTCAAGGGCGAGTCGGAATTATCCGAGTCCTGAGCGGTTATAAGTGAGCGTCTACGGAATCTATTTTTAAATCGAGTGGAATGAAGTCAGAGAATAAACCGTAAAAATTTAAAAATGTGAGATGTCTCTTTAAAAGGTACCTTTTGGGAAGTGTGTAGCAACCCTAAATAGTCTGCGAGGAAAGTACAGGCTGATCAGGATCGGAACTGTTGACACTAAGTTGATACTCTGAATTTACATGTTTTTATTATCACACTATATATTATTATATAAATACGGATATCGTTGGCGCTTGCTAAATGTGACCTGTCTCTCGAAATATGGTCTTCTGTTGACTTCACAGAAGCACGCTTTTAGCATGACGTGTCAAGCAGAATCTGACCCTTTCCCAATTAAAACCTTGTTATGATGTCATCATTAGAAGGGATTGAGAACACATTGAGGTAATAGGTGAAAATCTTGATAACAAGCAATTCCCCCAGTTGCTTAGATATTTTCTCAGTTATATGTAATTCAACAAATCATATCTTAACGTGCATAGTTTGTCGTGTTTAAAACTTTCAAAATAGAATATCAAAGTTATTGTCGTTTGGGAAAGAGTAAGGCATAACTATTAGAATAACTTTAGTTGGTTAACCCTTTCCCATACAAGACCTGCTTTGGACTTCCTTTTTGCAAAAACACAGGAAACATTGAGACAAAAGAAAGGAATGCTAATTTTTAGCAGTCTCTCCTATTACCTAAATATTTTCTATGTCATATCGTAAATAATTCACATTTTCAATGTCATTGGTTATGCAGTCTTCAAACGATTTTAATTGAGAAGAGTCTTATTTTTTGTCATTTAGGGAAAGAGTTGAACACTTATTCGTAACCAGGCACGTGCAGAAATCCCGTGAAAATCGGAATGTTTCAAATTTTTTACCCGTCGCACTAAAGAGGAATCTTCTGCAAAGTATAAAAGTACAGACAATGTCCAGCCTATACGGACTGCGCTGACTGTCATGATTCGAGACTCATAACTCGTAGGTAATTTTCTGGGCCTCGAATAATTTCTCTATCTTACTATGAGTTCATTTTCTAAATGGAACATCTAGTTTACGTCTGCTTAGTATGAGTCGTTTCTCGATATTGTGTTTTATGAACTTCCAGTAAATTCCCTTTTAGCGTGACGTGTCACTTTTATTAGATACCTTTGTATCACATGATCACCCGACTATAAACGAATATTTACGGCTTTTGCAGGTACCCGAAATATGTAATATATAAATCTATATATAGACACAGTTGTAAACACCCAACAAACTTTTGAGCGCCGGTGGAAAGTTAGAATGTCAATATTCATGCGCTTATTGTGGGTAAACAGCGCATGGTTGCTCGCTTGAAATACGGTGTTCCTGCATCTTTTTGTTCATACTTTTAGACTGTAAACCCTTTTTTGGGCAAACTGGCAGGTTTTTTGACAGCTATTATGACTTTAACCCGGGACATCTGCATAATTATGTAATGACCCCACTTCGGAAATGTTTTGTTAAGACGCTTAGACTAACGGACTTTGCACAGGAAAATTAAGTTGCCCCGGGTTACTTTGTGTGGACAACACTACTTGTTGCTGTTATTATTGTTGTAATTTAATTTTTTTAACACAACATTTACATAAATCAGATTTGTTAATCAGTTGTAACACCTGAGAGATTCAAGCTTTTGACATTCATTTTATCGTATGCTGCATAAATTGGTAACTTGGTTGAACGCAGTCATTTTTTTAAATTTTAAAAAGAAAAACTATATTTTGAAATCCGAAACGTATGAAAATTTTCTATGGTTGTGAAATATTTCATCGTATATGGGGTAGGTAAAATATGATGTTATGGTCGTGTGTCATTTCCCCTCAAAACTGAGTTATATCATACATGTAAATGGTTTTACTTTAACCCTTTCCCAAACGGCAAAATTGTAGGGTTTTCCAATTTGAAAGCTGCTGCAGACGACAAAATCAATGTTCATAATGATAGGTTTTGTGTTTGAAATTGCTCAGAAAATATTGAGGCAAAAGGAGAAACTGCTGGTTATCAGCAGTTTCTTCTTTTGTCTCAATGTTTTCCCAAGCCTTTTCTATAAGAGACGTCAAAACCAGGTCTTGTTTGGGAAAGGGTTTAAAGTACAAGGTTGTGCTTCATTATACATTTAAGCCAGGATCTGGAAAGATTTTTCTTGTGACATTTGAGAACACAATGGATCGAGATCAGTCTGTACATAGGCGATACTGTTGTTGTTGTTGTTGTTGTTGTTGTTGTTGCTGCTGCTGCTGCTGCTGTTGCTGTTGTTGTTGTCGTTGTTACTGCTGCTGCTGCTGCTGCTGCTGCTGCTGCTGCTGCTGCTGCTGCTGTTGCTGTTTTTGTATAAGCTGATCTTGAATCCGTCTAGAATAGAAATATTATTAAAGTCGCATGCTCTCGATCACTTTTAGAAAGTACATTGGTAAATTCTATCCTAAATGAGCAAAACGTTTCTGTTTATCTGACCAATAGGAACTTTCGTAGTAAAACAATCGACCAATCAAACACGAGAAAAAATGCGGTAAAACAGATCATTTCAGTTAAACTACTATTTCCTAAATGCAATCAGTGCATTTATAAAAGCAGATCTTCCGCCTCTGTTCTGGGAAAAATAAAGATCAGGAAGTAAATCCGTGTCACTCTCTATGTCACCCTGACACAGACTTATAGGTCGAAAATGGATACAGGTTGAAATATACGTATATACGTAAGACCTATCATATGACTTGGTCAACCTACTATTATACACATGGGTGGATCTAGAGGGGGGTCAATTTATCAGATGACGTTGGTTGACGACAATGATATTGCAATACAGATATTGAACTATCACTGATTAGAAAATATGTGATATGAGATTTTTGAGATATGTAAAATGGGGTCATGTAGCCTATATGTACGACATCTACGATTGTAAACATCGAAATAGACCGTTTCATAAATATGTTTTCTTCCACCGAAAGAGACAATTTCACGTACATGTTTTTATCGTACCATTGTAGACTAGTCCGCGCGATCTTAGTCTGGTTATCAACCCTGATACCACTTCGTGTGTTAATTCTAATACGAAGAAGTAGCATGGTTGTTAACCGGTCCTAGATCGCGCACATGCTATAAGGCTTCCAGGATAAAATAGCACGGTAAAACATAGTGTTAAAGGGTCTTTATATGGCGAGCGAAAAGGGTCTAAAGTCAGGATAGCGCTATACCCACATTTAAGATAGAGGTATACCGCTAAAAACATCGGTATAGTGTCATATTGTTAGCGATGCACCGATAGAAATATAGGTATACCTATAAAAAAGGGGTTTTAACCGCTATTTCAATTAACGGTGCACCGCTAAATTATAACAGTGTACCGCTAAATTATGGGTAAACCGTTAATTGAAATAGCGGTTTAGCCTTATTTTATGGGTATACCCCTATCTATATCGGTGTACCGCTAACAATATGACGCTATACCGCTATTTTAGCGATATACCTCTATGTTAAATGTAGGTATAGCGCTATCATGACTTAAGACCCTTTTCGCGCGCCAGTTAGTTACGAGATTTTTTGAAAAAACATCTACAAAATACTAGGCCCTATCGTTTGTCCGAAAATACGTCACGGGCAAACCCGTTCCCTATTCATTCTGATATCAAGACCCCCCCCCCCCCCCCATGTTACTTGCATATCATAACAAAGTCACGTGATTACCTCTCGTTAAAGATATAGTGTTTTTAAAGAAGACATGGGTCATACAACACGCGCTGGATCAAGATTAAGCCTTGTTACAAATGAAGGTTAGCCAAGACATATTCACTTTACCCGTATAATGTCAGTTTGTTCCGCTGCTCGATCCTCTGATTTTCTTTCGCAATGTACATGTAAATGTTTATGTTTTGAAATTGTATTCAATGTTTGCAAACAGAGCTTGTGACCTCAAAACCTACAAAGATAACAAAACAAGCCTTTTGACATTATACATCGAGCATGTTTGATAATGCTCAATGTATGAGTAATGTTTTCGACACAACTTATCTCTAAAGCCCTTCTATCTAGCAAAGTGACTTTAGTAGCTGTCCAGAGTATCTGAAAGGGTTCGTTTCTGCACCAATTGTCTATAGCAAATTTACATGACAAGCCATCTGATTGGACGAGACATATATCTCGGCCAATCGGATGGATTGTTGTGTGATTTTAAAGGCTTTCTTAGATTGGTTGGTGAATACCATCCCAGGTAATAAATACAAGAGAAATAACAGAGATTCATGGTTAGCTGATGCAGACTCCGCGATATGACTGAAATGCTGATCAAATTGGTGTTAATCTAAATCAAAACAAAATTGGGTTTTATTACTATATATCGTCGGTGTAAATGCTAAACCTCGTATGTCGATTCCTGCGATTTTCAAAGTACAAACTTGTGTGCCGAGTTTAGACAATACTCGCAGGTTTTGAGATATTTTTACTGATCAGTATCAATGATACATTATTTCTGAACAATATGTCCAAATGTCAAGTAAAACATTTCAGTTTGGGAAAAGTTTTTACACTTTTTTCCCTCCCCTTTAAAATTTTCCAAAAACGAGATACGAGGTTTTGCATTAACAACGACGATATGTAAATGAGTTGTAAAATTGCTCTTAAGGGGGAATGCTCCAGTTTCCTAATTTTTTTCCCAAAATGGTAAACTTTATGATGTGTTATATTATTGAAAATATGGTACGAAACATTTAATTTACTACAGTAATGACTGAGTGTTCCGAAAAACTGGAGCATTCCCCCTTAAATTGCAAAAAAAAAACAACTGTCTGATACATTTACATTACATGCTTGCTGTGTACGCCAGTTCAATTCGGCGGAGTATCGACTCGTTGCTTTGACGCATCACTTTAACCAGTTTATGATAAAGCTACTATGCATTTAATAGTCACTGACATATAGAAAGTAGCTATCCATAATGACACAGTCAGATAGTTTGGTTTATATCAAGCCAAATATCGAAAGATAATGGTACATGTATTGTTAAACCGAAGTGACCGTGCGCTATGAATATTTATAAACAAACGTAATCGTCTGCAATATTGACAATAATGAGCGCAAGGTTACTTCGGTTCAATAATAGCCAAAGATACATGTATGATAACAAGTATAGTAAGTATAACGAGGTGGGTGAAAACTTGGACAGACAAATGAGCTATCCGAATACCTAACACGGTTTTAATGACATTTAGCTTGAAAAACCAGCAATACGGATATGCATATAGCGAGGAATCAAATGTCCATGCAATCAATCCGTTAGGACTTTTGGGGAGGGGGTTGTTGTTGTTGATGGTGGGGGAGTAAGGTCACCCAGGCAAGTACTTCCTATGTCGTAAGGGGGGGGGGGGCTAAAATAGTTCTTTGAAAAAAAGGCCCCTTTTTTGGTGATGTCTTGCTCTCTACATGAATGATTTTGAGCTACGATTTCCATTGGATACTTTTGGTTGACATGTCTCCTCATTTTTGAGCAAGAATCCATGTTTCTTTTCAGGACTATTTGACGTCTCTGGGTGGATGAGTACATGTGACCACCATTTCCGGTGTCTCTATTTTTGCCCTGAAAAATACACGGTACGTATGTTTCAATGAAAATTTTTAAAAAATCCACTCCATGAGTTTTGGATGGTGTGACAATGTGTGGAAAATGTGTATTTTACATAGCCAATATGAGTGATCTGCAACCTTGGGGGTTGTTCACTAAAGTCTTGACATAACAAAACTTTGTATTTTCAATAAATATGTTAAGGCCTGGTCACATATAATTCTGTATCCACACGTCCACATCGCGTCCAAAATTTTGCTGTAGAACTGACAATCATTTGACTTTTTCTTGCCGTGAAGTGGACGTGTAACAGGGTAAGTGAACAGGTCTTCAATGCTTGACCAATTTGAATAAGGTTTGAAGCAGAGACGGTATGAAAACGCCAGGAATAAGCCGCTTGTGATATATATTATAAAATCAGGTGATAAAATGTTATTGACGACCAACCAAAGTTTTGGTTGGTCGTCAATAACTTTTTATCAGCTGATTTTTAATATAATCTACTATATCCATCTAATCCCTGACGTATTTTCGCCTTCTCTGCTTCAAACCATTTTCAAAACGATCGCATATTGATAAGTTTATTTACTTCAATTGTTGTGTCACGTGATTCCTCCACAGTAATACAACCAATAAAAAATGGCAAAAATCATTGTTGTTAACCTTGAGGTTGTGCCGCCAAAATTTTGTATATCGTCGCTTTTCAACAAAAACTTCGTAACTGTAGTCTAACAAAATCTGCGCTTATGAGTTTTTTGTTGAAAAGCATGTCAGAAATATTCTTTCAGTCTAAAGTTACGACGATTTAGGAGCTTCATGACAGTAATTAACGTGACCATAGGTGCGAATTAATGATTTAGTAGAGATTTTGCGATTAATTTTGTATCAATTAAAATCCCTAATTGTCAACAATAATGACTTGCAGTCTGTGATCAAGATGGGAAACTTTCCAGATCTGAGTCCATTTGACTTGGAAATCGGAAAGATCGCTTGTAAAACCCTGCCGCAACATAAAAATCTGTTATGATAATCGGTATATTACATTGAACAAATAGGCCTACTAGATCTAGTTAAATATTTGTCATTTTAAACTTAACGTAGTTCACACTAAAGCAGAGTCGCGCGACGTCGGTATTATTCGTACAAGTTTCGTATGCGGTCTATACGGACACGTTACGAGTCAGAAAAAATCGGCATTCCCCGCGTTAACGACGTCACAAAATTGGGCGATCGGGCCTATTTCTTTCTCCCCTTTCTTTCGCTCTTTTTTGCTGTAGTTTTGTTTGTTCTTTCTAGAACTCCACTAATTTGGAACATTTTCAGTGTTTCCTTTCTAATGATTTCAAATATAAAGCATATCTACTTTCGATTTCTGCACATTAATTAACCCTTTCCCAAACAAAACCTGGTTTTGACGTCCATTATAGAAAAGGCTTGGGAAAACATTGAAAAAAAAAAAGAAGAAACTGCTGATAACCAGCAGTTTCTCCTTTTGTTTCAATATTTTCTGTGTCATATTTTACACAAATCCTATCTTTGATAGCGCTCATTTTGCTATTTGTGTCAGTTTTTGAAATGGATCAACCAAAATTTTGTCGTTTGGGAAAGGGTTAAAGTTTTTAAGTCTAGATAAACTGTAAGCCACACAAATTGTGCAAAGATTTAGGTCAGATGACGCATTCTTGGAAGTGTGCACATTTTACTTGCGAGTTACATACGCCAATTTATACACCTAGATCTATATATCTTTAGATGAAAAAGCAAAAGGAAACTTTTTTTGTCAAACACAATGGATCTGTCCCCTTTCCTTTACTTTTTTCAAATGCACCTTTATGACGCTCGAGAAAGAAATACATCTATCTATCGTGAATCAGTATTTTTTCTGAATGCTTAGTTTCAAGATGGAATGGAAAGACTACGACAAGCAAAATGAGAATTTGCATACGAATTGACAGAGAAACAAATCTTAGTGAAATCACTGCACCATATAGCCGAAAGGGTGTGCAAAGGTAACACTTGATAAATTCACATTTGTATATCTACAAGCTGGGTTTTTCCGAGATTCGAAAGTAGAAGTAGAATAAATTGGGTCAATGGAACTTTTAAGAAGATTAGTTTATAAAATATGGCGTACAATAGCATAATTGTATTTGATATCATATTATAATGGTTAGTCATTGGTAAATTTCCACATACAATCAAAAAAGTTATTGACCAATCAAATCATGCACAACAGTCAGGTGTATAATCCCCGACAAGCTCCCGCATGTTTTATTACCTCCGTCATTAGATACCAAATACTTCGTGCATCTTCGGACACCATCCATAGAAACGGAAATTGGCGACGGTATACCCTCGTCATTTTCCGGGCGTCAGTCATGGCAGCGGAAATTGACGAGGGTACCCTCCTCAATTTCCGTTGCCACGGATGACGCCCGTAGTTTCACGAAGTGTTTGGTATCCAATGATGAATAGAAAACCTTCATACAAGGGTCTGGAAAATAAGCCATTATAGCATTTACCATGAAAAAAATAAAGTGCATGTTTTCTGTGAATCGCTAGTTCATGTAATAAATCAATTTACTCAATTTTATCATATAAACCTGTAAATGTGCCGCCTTGTATATCAAATAACCGGTCTGCGACATGATGACAGTCTACTACGGGAAGTGCTTCCGGGTCGTCGTAGTAGATAAGTTCCGGTTAAAATCTAATATCTTTCTTTTCTCATTCTATTTCTGTATACAGAAAAGAATAAATGTTTGAAATACAGTTCTGCTGAATGGAAGACCTCTGTTTCATGCTATCGATGTGTATTCGTGCAATATTGCGCTGGAACTAGGTGTCAGGTTGAGGCCTTTATAGACTGGCACACCGTCCAATTAGATGGTTACAATGGCGTAGATGTTTCAGTTCTAAGGAAATTTACCTAAATGCGATTTTTATCTCAAAATGGATAGTACTTCTATTACAAAGTTTTTTTTTTATTAGTATTCGTGTGAGAAATTCGGATTTGTTGTGGTGTTTTCCTCTTAGAATTTCTATACATTTTCCCGTGTTTTTATTGGCCAAGGTCGAATGAAAAATGATATTGAATTCCCAAATACTACAAAAATTAGCATAACAATGCTATTGCGTAACATACTATACACTTCTCTGTTTACAACTAACCGAATATAATTAGTCACAAGGAATTGTCCTTAACTCTTCCCAATTTTAGACCAGGTTCAGATGTTAGAAAAGGCTTTTGAAAACATTGGGTCAAAATAAGAATTATCTAATAAGCCATCGTTTTTTCATGCTGCCTTTACATTTCTGTGCTATATTGTTATGTCTTTATCAGCATCCTTTTTTTGTCTACAGTAGTATTCAAATTAGAGCAGTCTGCAATTTTGCTATTTGGAAAAGAGCAATCAGAATATTAGTCATAAGGAATTGTCCGTAAATGGGACAATTAACTGAAGTCAGTTCTTTAATTATCTAATTGTTCATTTGCTGGCAACGTGGCCAGTATTTTTTTTTAGATGTAAAAATTGTTTTCCCTGACTCTCTTTACTATTAGTGTGTCATGTCTATCAAGGGTGTAGCTTTCAGCATTGATTTGTACAAATTTGATATAGGAGAGAAATTATTAAGGCAAAAAAAGAAAATGCTGATTATCAGCATTTTCTTCTTTTGCCTCAATGTTCTCTCAAGTATGTCGGTCGTAAACGAAGCAATAATCTCGTTCTGGGTGTCTTTGTCTTTTTCCTACAAGGGTTTTTGTACCCATATCCAGTTGGGTCGGAAAAAGGGTCCCTATTTTGGAATGGGTAAACCCATTCAAATGATTTCTATTAGGTAATGCATTCATCAGCGAATAAAAGACCCTCAGATATTCACCTTGTTAATATAGATTTTTTCAATGCGGTTTTAAAAATAAAACCACATGTTGAGATCTTCTAAAAGATTATTTAAAAAGACCACTAGGTCATCTATAGATAATCTTTACCCATTATTTGGGTCGTGTGCCGACGATAACAAAATATAGATAACAAAATGTGGCGGGTTATTTTGTGGTTTTAAACAACCTGGTACTTTTGTCAATTTTAATATTTTGCAAGACAAGACTTTTGTACTTTTTTCACGTATCTAAAAGGGGTGTCTGGGGTTCCTGGCTGCTTTATTTGACAAAAAAAAAAGGTTATCAAAATGATTTTGTTTGAATTTATCGTGGACCTTTGGAAAAGTTCATGTCAGACAACCCCTTTCCTGAGAACAATTCCTATATCAGCGCTTGGTACTCTGCCAACATCGGTCACCGTCCTAGTCACGGTGAATAATCTCGTGATCCAACAATTTCAGAAAATCTTCAATAATTTTCTCAATACCGGACCGATTTGAATTCGGTTTGAAGGCGGAAAGACGTCACGCATTATCTGAAAATATTGGATTTGTGAAAAATCAACTGATAAAAAAGTTATTGAAGATAAACCAAAATTTTGGTTTATCTTCAATAACTTTTTTATCAGTTGATTTTTAAAAATCTACTACTACCATGTTATTCCTGACATTTTTCCACCTTCTCTGCTTTAAATCGAATTCAAATTGGTCAATTATTGACAAAGTTATTGAAGATTTTTGGAAATTCTAAGTCACGTGATTATACACCCTGCTAGTGTTGATAAGCCGAGCCTTGAGAGTTTAGACGGCGTCTGTCAATCCAGGATTTTAAAACTTCTTTACAGTGCCATCTTCGCAAGCCAAGGATGACATCTACGACGTAACGTCGTTACTGTATTCACCCTTGGCGTATTTAGTCCGATTTTCTTGGTCTCCTGGAAAGCGTTTTCATTGGTTCCAGCGAGGTCTCGCTGGAACCAATCAGATTGTCGACTGATAGGGGAGACCGGGGCAAGATGATACACGGGGCAAGATGATACAGAGCAATTTTAAGCAATATGACGCCATGTATGACGCCACATATATTCTATGTTGTAGCGTCTTTCTGTCATCTATATTTAGCAAAAATATCTCAGGAGTACAACAACACATACAGAAATAATACAGAAATATCGTTTTTCGGAGTATTTTAGTAATTATTTTCATTCTTACTCATTTCCTTCTGTAACGTTAGAATACGAGAATATTTTTTTGAAATCTTTTCTAGATTAGAACATATCATTTCAATATTTATTTACCATTCTTATTTTCATCTAAATATTGTCTGTTTTCTAATGATTCGAGTTGAAAGGAAACGAGGTGTCACGGGGCAAGATGATACAGCATAGTCGGGGCAAGATGATACAGACTGCCATCTTGTCCTGGTGACTGTCATGTTTTGCAAAAGATGTATTCAACCCATAAATACAATCCCCTAGAACTTATGCAGGTCATAAATTTGTTTCATAGTGGTTCTGTTGGTAATTCTGATGTATACATCATATTTGTAAAAAAAATTGAATTCGAGGATCATTCATACTTAGAATTCTTTAAGAGTGGCTTTATATGTATGATATTAAAAGGAATTAAATTCAATTAATCTTTGCAAGAGAGTAAAGATCTACTAGGCTAGAGGCCTATTCTATCAATTTACATGTACTTTAATAGTGGAATTCATAATACGTGCGCTCTTTTCTTAATTATTTTTGTTTTGTTATTTTCTTGCTTCATTTAAAAAAAACCATTTTTCTTATCCATAGATAGATACATTTGACTATGAAAACATTTTATATCCTTGCAAATGTTAGTGGATTCAGAAAGAAAGAGGCCATTCTAATGAAAACGTAATCCATTTGCCATCTTTTCTAGTAGTTGCTGACTTGATTGTATCAGATTTTAAATATTTTAGACCATTTCTTTAAAAAGACACGAAAATAAAAAAAATAAACCGTTCCAGGGCGCAATACGGCATGGCTACTTTTTTTATTCCCACATCTTTGTTAAAATGGATTAGTTTCTTTACTGTTTTGATATGAAATATGACCCTTTATAAATTCTGAATAACCTCGTAGTATTTTTTTCATAATTAATTTATTTTAATAATCGTAAAACGAGGTTGTATCATCTTGCCCCACCACCTGTATCATCTTGCCCCGAGCACGGGGCAAGATGATACATCTTACCAGTCTGTTTCAAACGCAAAATTCCATATGTTGCAAAAAGTAAAGTAAAGTAAAGGTGGTTTATAGTCTCAAATTTACGAACTAGGTCCATATTCGCGCAACTTTCACACTCTACTCCACGACCATTGAGCTTCAAGTCGGCTGTTTACAGTCGGCTCCTGCGGCAGCCACAGCACTCCGGCTTTCAACTCTCCCGTGTACCCATTTATACACCTGGGTGAAGAGGAGCAACGTGGGGTAACTTTTTTGCTCAGAAAAATTCCCGTGACCTCGGCGGGATTTGAACCCAGGATCTCTCGATCCCTAAGCCCGCGTCCTACCACTAGACCACGGTTGCAAACATTTCATGAGTGCGAATTTCGGCCTGAATAATAGTCAAGAGACCAAATTTTCCTTTTTGCCTAAATTGAACAGCAGAGCAGGCTGTGTAAGGAGAAATTTGAAGAATTCGAAAAAGTGTATCATCTTGCCCCGGTCTCCCCTACATTTGTTATGAGTAACCAAATCATGACAACGGGCGGGAAAAAGTATTGCATTTGCAACTCAAAAACGCGAAGATTGGCGATTTTTCCTAAGAATTTCACTGCAATAGACAGGAATTCCCTAACTTTAATCGACGAATTATTATACTTACGACAATTCGACCAAAAAAGCAGCTAACTTTTACATAATCCGCATGACGTATGACGCGAAAGACAACGCGCGTTAATGACGTCATCAATAATGGACGTAAACAACCAGCAGAACAACCGCTAGGCGGCGCTTCGCGATTTCAAGAAAATCGGACTAAATCCGCCAAGGGTGAATACAAACATAGGTGGGTTCAACCTTGGCTAGCGAAGATGTACAGTGCGGAAACATAGTTTTAACCCTTTCCAAAACGGCGAAATTTTAGGGTGATCCAATTCAAAAGCTGCTCCAGATGACAAAATTAGTGTTGATAAACATAGGATCTGTGTACAATAAAGCATGGAAAATATTGAGACAAAAGGAGAAACTACTAGTTATCAGCAGTTTCTTCTTTTGTTTCAATGTTTTCCCAATCCTTTTCGATTAGGGACGTCAAAATCAGGTCTTGTTTGGGAAAGGGTTAAGACACATCATTTTGAAGCTGCTTTTCGAAATGACAAAGTTCCCTTTTCATTTTTTAAAAAGTATGTTTTTATGTCAAGATTGTTTATTCTTATGTGTTTAAATACTGTCATTTTTTAATTGCTGCTGGTAAGCCAGAAAACGCTTTTAAATTGGAGACGAAAGTGAAAAATTCCATTTAGTGAACTGTGGTTCACCACAGTTGATTCAATTTTAAGAAATAAATCGTTTCCTGATGAACGGTGCAATAATTTGGCGTGAAAATTTCAGAATTTGTATAAGAAAAATATGTTCTTTCAGATAAAAATGATAGTACAATTTATTAGAAAATATCTATGGGATGTCTTTTTCGTCTGAATACATTCATTTGAATCATTTTTGGTAATCAAAGCATGTGGATATTTTACTTCTTTTCCTCTATTAAAGTACAGTTGACACTCATTATCTCGACATCGGATAAGTCGAATTTTCGCTTAACTCGAAGAGAAAGTCTGGTCCCGTCATTAAAATTTCTAATTTTTGTAATTTCGAAATAACGATAGCCATTGAAATTTAGTAGGAAAAGGATAGAAATTGCTCGTTTCGAGCAATTTCTTTCCTTTTCCTACTATATTTCAATTTGGAACGCACTTGATGAACAACAAAAATGGCCAAATGTCATTTAAGTCGAAACTTAATGATATCGGATAAGTCGAACTCCGGATATGTCGATGCATTTTGGCTGTCCCTCTGACTTCGACATAATGAGTGTCGACTGTATTAACGTTGTGTTATTGTAACACGTTTTCGGGAAATACAATTATGGCGATTTTTGTTCGTGTTTTCCCCAGATATTGTGAGTAATTATAGAACTGATACCATTTATTATGTAATATGACTACCCGGTTCCTTAAACTGTCAATCAAAATGCCTTTTCAAGGACTATATATAGCTCACGATAAATGGCATGGCAGAACGATTCTAGCTAGTAGCTACAGATGCTCTGCCATGTCCTTTATCGAGAGCTATACATTTCTAATTGTTTTGAAATTTGTTAGATAGTTCAGAAAACCAAAATAAATCCGATGACTTCATTAGAATCCGTACATTTGTTTTTAGGAATTGAGCCAGAATATGCATGTTAAGAAACCTTAAAGGAAAAGAATGAAATGCTGATAACCAGCACTTTCTGTTCGAAACTTTTTGGTTTTGAATGTTTTCTATGATTCTATGCTATTTCACGGATATTTTATACATTAGTTTTGTTATGGGAGGAGGGGACTTTTTTGGGGGAGGGGGCGGGGTTGGGGCTGCAACTCTTTCAGAATTTGATTGCTTTTTTAAAATGGTAAGTGAAAAGGGTTTCTAAAAAGGTTGCTGAAAACTATGTTGGTCCTTTGAACCTTAGACTCTTAACCAATTATCAGACGGCAAAATATTAAACCTGTATTTTAAAGATGTTGCAAGTGAATGAAATTTAAAATTTTCTAGTCTTTTGTAGTAGAAAACATTGTGGAAAATGAAGAAATTGCTTGTCACAAGCAATTTCTTCATTTTCTACAATGTTTTCCAAAGCCATTATCTTGTAGGGTGTCAAAAAGAGTCAATGTGTGGTAATGCGTTAACCCTTTCCGAACAAGGCCTGGTTTTGAAGTATCTAATCAAGAATTCCTTTTAAAGCATTGACAGAAAAGAAAAACATAATTGATAACCAGCATTTTTATACTTTTATCGCAATGCTTTTGGTGAAATAATGAAGACAACCCATAGATAAACGAAAAATAATTTTGTCGTCTGCAAGTCATTTCAGTTTGATTTACTAAGATGTATTCGCGTTTAAAAAAGTAGAATTTTTTATCGTCTGAAGCAGCTTTAGAATCGAGGCCATTTGTGAAAGCGTAACTTAGGATTTATTAAAATTTTCTCTCTGTTCTTTTGTATTCTATTTTAATATATTCATACAACTGATTAACAAAGTTTTAACAAACAACATATGGTTTATAATTTACATACTTATGAGCAAGAAAATTTGGCCTGTCAAGCTAAAAAGGGCTTTCTAGGAAGTGACTAGAATAAAAACTTTTTGACTCCAAGGTGATGTTTGTGATTCAGATCTTATTACATGTTCAGTTTGCAAATGCATGATATCATTGACGTTTACCAATTCTAAGCCGTGTATTGGTTACATGGCCTTCCAATAAGGTCCCTTTAAGCTTGGCGGGTCACATATATTGTCATTGAGCATTGATATTTCGTGATAATGATTATTTCAGTTAAATTCTCTTTAACAATATGCAATCGAATCAACATCTAAAACAACATAACTGCTGCTTAAAACTAGCTGCAGTAACGAGGTTTTCAATTTGGTTCGTTGACATAGTTACGGTGATTTTTTTCCTTAGCTGCTTGATATTCGATGTGTGCAAAAAGAAGCTTTGAGACTACATTATCCTGTCATTTGTTAAAACGAAAGCTTCAAAATATGTCAAATAGCATGCATATTAAGCATGCACCCACCGGTCAGATTTCAAATATAATCATTTCACATACCGGTATTTAACAATCTGATTTCACGACACACCTCTTGTCTCCTCCAACCACATTCCTTGTTTGTAATTTAGAAATAGATCAATTGGCTGAAAAAATGGAGCTTAACAAAACGTTCAACAATGTGTTAGTTTTTTGTCGGCTGGTACACGTACATCTGTGTTCCTGGCATTCATCGTGCCTGTGCAACCACACCATCCAATCCGAGCCACCAGCTGCTCATCCTGCGAAGACAGTTCGTAGATGTTTCTTCAAATGAGAGACAATTATTAAATTGTCAAACGTCAGAAAGGATTTGTGCCAATCTGTGATTTAAGGATTACAACCCATTATTAGATACCAAACACTTCGTGCATCTTCGGGTGTCATCCGTAGTAACGGAAATTGACGGGAGATAACATTATTCATTTTCCGGGCATCGTCCGTTGGAACGGGAATTGGCGAGGGAAACCCTCGCCAATTTCCATTGCAAAGGATTATGCCGGAAGGAGAAGCACGAAGTGTTTTGTAGTTAATGATGGATTGTCATCCTTAAATCGGAATATTGCTCATGACTCCTCGATGATGCTGATACTATGGGCACCGGGGTCACGTGACACAAAACTATCGTCACGTGGTACGTGAATCTCGATCCGGGCATCTTGAAATTTCACAATTTTATGAACGACCCCTTTATATTCCGTATTTGCGTCGCTGAATCTGAATGTCTGTCTGAATGTTTCTATAGTTGTAAGTCTGCCCCCGTTTCTACTTTTGATGTAGAATAATAGCTCGGCATGTCTGTAAAAAGTAAAAGAAGGAAACATACAAAATTGCAACTATTTTTCGTTTCAATCAAAGGTACGTTCTATATGCCATAATAAACATATATTGAAACGTTGATAGTACATAGCAATGGAAACTTTAATTGCACATAGCAAACTGAAAATACAGATCATGGCCAACAGACATGCCCGTAGGAACATGAAGCGGGGGGGGGGGATTTCTAGAGCCCCAAAGTTGGCCAAAAATGCCGAATTTTCCTTTTTTTACATTGGGAAAAATCTAATTTAGCCCCCCCCCCCCCGCTATATTCAGACATAGGGTCTTTAGCCCACCCAATATAAAATTGCTTCCTACAGGCCTTACAGATAAGTGGGCGTGAAACCATTCTAAAATTGTTATTTCAAATCTTAGAAATCCTATGCTGTGGGTACTCACTAGAATCGTCTCGATAAGACGATTCCAATGAGTACCCACAACATAGGGTTTGATGAACAACTTATCTGTAGCTCTTCAGATATAGACGTACTTCATCCACGGGGTATATTAGGGTGCTTGAGCCTTTAAGTCTAAACGAGTTGCAGACGGCAGAATAAATGGTACTATCATCAGACGGTGTCTATCTTATAAATATTGAGGGAAATCAGTTAAGTTTGTAACTTTTTCAGCATTTTCTTATTTTCTCTCAATATTTTGTGAATCTCTTCCTGCTAGGAACATCAAAACATGGCCTTGTTTGGGTAAAGTCATAGTTTCTCTTCATTTGGCTATCACTTGTGTTTACTCTTTATATAATCATAGCCGTAAGATAAGTTTAAGACTGAAACTTGGTGAGATGGCTTCTCTAGATTCTGGTGTGATTTCATAACTGGCCTAATTTAGAATAAATCGGATGTTTTTATTGCATCAAAATTGTCTCGAGCACTTATATTACGGACGTCAAAAGTAAGACATAGTTGGAAAAGGAATACATTCATGTAGATGTTCTCACCGTGTTTCGTTAGCTTGAAGGTTGGCTTTAAAGTTGATTTCCACTCGTATGGTATAATACCCGGTGTCCATGTTGGTAATCTGGGTGTTTTGACGCTGTAGCTGATAGTTGCCTTGCATTATATAAGGGTAGTACATGTCGTCAGATGACCATCGCATTACGGACACTGAAAATGTAGCGAGAACAAGACAATATGAATTCCGGGCAGAATACCAAACAAGTTTAAAGTCTTATGTTTTCCAAACCAGAGTCAAATGCGGAATAAATACAAGCATGCTTTATAAAATATGTATATAGTTAAGGTGATCAAGGGGCACACGTAATTACGAACACTGAAAATATAGAAAAGCACTTTGAAATGCAATGTATTTGACAATAAAGGTTCAAATCCATACTAAATATACAATATTTTGAAAGAAAACCATCGATAGGCCTATTCATTTTATTTATAAATGAGACCGAAAATGAATTGCGAAGTTAAGCTGGCCTTTTATGTATGTTGGTCACGATAAAATAACCTGGTAGAGCATCTCTAGCCAATAGCTAGAGATGCTTTGTCAGGTCATTTATCGGGACCTATACTTACTATAATTTGCTCCCAAAGTCCCGTTGCTTTTTAGATATAGGATGGAGCGTTTCTTCTGCGTTATAGCACCCATCATATCCATGACCTCGTCCGGAATCCGGTATATTATTTGTGGCGTAATGGTGCCGTTTGTACTGTTTTGTGCGGCCACCGATATGTTTCGGATTGCATTATGTAGCTCTCGCATGTCGTGTGTTGTTCGACTGAGATCTGGAAGAGAAATAGAAAACTGAATATTACAGTTCTGCAGGCTAAATGAATTCTACGTATTCTTTCAGCTTATCCTGTCGAATAGAATCGAACTTTTTCTGATTAACGTTCTAATGACATGTGATAATTGTGAATCCATATAGTAAGGTTTCGAACCTAGTTCGTTTTGCCTAGAAATTGTATCTAATCTTCTTTGTGGCTTCGACAAAATAAATTTGATTTCATTTAAAATGATGTCCACGAGAACATTTGTATTCCCAGGCCCGAAGGAAACAATTTGATATTGAGATGGCTCAAGTGTCTGAATAATGGGGGGGGGGTGTTAAATTTTCACTGAATTTTCAGAGTAAAATAAAGAAAATTTGGCATTTTTGACCAACTGTGGGGGTAGGCCCCCCCACCCCCTAGCCCCCTGTTCCTACGGGCCTGATTCCATTATACGCTCCACAATTAAAAATAATCATGAAATCATTTAATTTGTCACCATGGTACCCTAGACGTAAGAATAACTTACCAGCTTTCATTTGGGACACTTTGACATCGGCGTACTGTAATGAGAATGAAATTATAAAATATAGACATACTTGACATAGAAACATAATAGACAGACTTCTCGTGCCATTACCAGTCGAGTTTCTAAAAAAACATAACTACAGCTTTAAACAATCTGTATTTACGAGGTTTTTGAAGAAAACGACGGCTAACTAGGTTGGAAAAAATGATTTTTGACATGATATTTCTCGGGACAAATGACAACTACTCGTATGTTGAAAGGTACTTCAGTTTTTGAGTTCACGTTTTGTAATGTTATGAACAAGGATCTGGATATAGGTCTCCTAAGGTTTTTGTGTCCAACAAAGACTTACAAAGTTTCAGATTAGCATTTGTATACACGCAGTCTGATCAAGAAATTTGTGTTGTTATTTAATAGTTTCTTAATGGCACACAATGATTGCTAGAGAGCAGCCTGATTCTCAGTTTAAAGGGCGTCTGTTTGAAATGGTACAAGTGTAAAAGCGACATTTTTCCAGATTCTGACTTCATCTCAGGTGTTCCTTTCTAGTTACGCTATTTTCGAACATCTATGAGTTTTGGATCATTATATCATGCATGCTGGACAGATTGGCACTAGCTATTACAAATATTTTTGACAAAACAGAATACTTTTGTAAGTTTATGGTTATGGTTCCTGTATTACTAGAAAAGGAAAATACATGTATGGAAAACAAATGTTGTTTGGTACTTACGAATTTGAATGTCCGAAGCAGCGTCAGGTAGTCGTTGAAGCAACATTCGTCGTATATGATGTCTTGTGTGACGTCATTATTCCATGCCCACTTGTCAATGTAAGCCTCTAACATATGACAATTAAAACAAAGCCGACGCCTATTTTCAATGTCTTGTAGCATTTCTGGACTGAGAGTAGTCTGTTCTGGAGTGTGACTGGGAGGGGATGGGAAATTCGTCCTACTTATGATAAAAGGGACTAGAATGGACGCTGTCATTGTAACACTTACGAAAACCACCATTGCACATTTGATTATGTCATTGTGTATCGAACATCGATTTGCTGTCAAACCCGTCCTCGTTCGAGAAACCCGTTCATTCCCGCGATTATAATGACACACACGAAAGTTCCTTGCAATTTGAACATCTTGACTTTGGTCTTGTGTTCGTGTACACATGCAATAATTAGATTCTGCATCATATCCGTGTGTAGGTGTAGAATTACCGGAGATATTAGTGACGTAAGTGTCTGTGCTTGTGTCTGTACTTTCACTGTTTAGCCTCCTTTGTTCATACATTGTAGTTTAGCTTGGTCTTCAATCGTCTATAAAATAACAATAACAAATAACAAACGACACACACATCCTCCCATTAGGCCTATTTGACGAGTGTTTTAACTCCAAATTAATTCCATTGTCCTATAATAGATGTATAACATTTTCTTATCAAGTTGTGAACGTACATTTGCTTTGTACGGTGCATTCTAAATAAATTAACCGAAATCGAAAGTAAAGAAAAGACAGGTAAGTTTACATTCATATTTCGTCGCTTTGCAACAAAAACCTCGTAACTGCAGCTTAAAACAAGCTGCAGTTACGAGGTTTTTGTCGAAAAGCATCGATGTAATAAATGAATAGAAAATTACGCCAAGAACACATAAGATTACTGCTGCTTTAATACTCCTTATCACAATGCCATAAGAAGTGGTGTTAAAACAAAATGACCTAAGTTATGAGGAATCACAAACAGTAATCTATTGGACTTTGGTTTAACTGTTTAACCTTTTTTCAAAAGAAAACTAAAATTGACGTAGAAATTAGAAAATATGTACTTCATAGTATATAGAGGCCAGGATTTGGAAAAGGGTCCCTGAAGGCTTTTGAGCTCAACATGGTTCCAGATCAGCCTGCGTATACACAAAGTCTGAACAGGAACCAAATTGTTCTCCACTAGCTTATTCGGGTCCAGTAGCAATCATGAAACAGCAGCATGGATGTCTGCCAGTGTTCACTTTACCACAGCCTGGTCTTGAAACATGGCTCTCTCAAATGGGACGTTTTCCGGATCCCGGCTCATATATATAATTATATATGCAATGAGTGTACTTGAAAATATCTAAATTCTAGGTTATGTGCATCGTGAAAAGCGGCAACGTCGGAGTCTGGCAAACCTGAATTCGTAGGCTCGGCCTATATCCATTCTGAAATTTGACAAAGCCACTTGTCTCTCACTATGGGTGTGAATCATCTACGTAAGAGAGCATCTGCAGGCTCGGATTGGATCTTGTGTTAATACTGGTGTGAGATATACAAGGAATCATCGGTTAGGTGCTCCAGCTGTCGCAACATAACCACTCATCTCAGTTAAAAGTGGCGTTAAATCCCAGGCAATCAAGCTTTATGGAATGAAAATATTGTAACAGGGTTCGTTCTTCGTCCAAATGTAAAATCCACGATCCAACAACATATGGATTTATACGTAATCCATATGTTGTTACACAATTTTGACTAAATTTCTGCATGAAAATGAAATAATTTGACTACAGAGGGGGGTTCGTTTGAACCCCCGAACCCCCTCTGGATCCGCCACTGCGTATATTAGTTGGGCAATATTGGATTGAAGTATTGTTGGTGGAGGGCCATACCATGGTGTATAATCACGTGACTTAGAATTTCCGATAATCTTCAATAACTTTGTCAATACTTGACTAATTTGAATTCGGTTTGAAGCAGAGAATGTGGAAAAATGTCAGGAATAACATGGTCGTGGTATTTTTTTTAAAAAAAATCAACTGATAAAAAAGTTATTGAAGATAAACCAAAATTTTGGTTTAACTTCAATAACTTTTTTATCAGTTGATTTTTGTTTTAAAAATCAACCACGTCCATCTAATGCGTGACGTCTGTCCACATTAACGGCTTTAAACCTAATTCAAATCGGTCCAGTATTTACAAAGTTATTGAAGATATTCTGAAAATATTGTATCATGTGATTATCCACCCTGCATACGACGATTCTACTTGAATAAAAAATGCCTCTTGCTCTATGAGAGTTTAGGAGATAATTGTAACACAATTTTCTCTTTTACTGTATACATATGATATATTAGATTCCAAAATTCAAGCATTGGGGAAAAGAAGAGATTGTTCATGAACATCACTTTCATCTTTTCCCACCATGTCTTTCATCGTATTATGTTCAAATAGCATGCTTTTTGTAACATTTATTTTTGTCGTCGGCAACAACTTTTAATTTGAACAAGTCTTAAGTTTTGTCGTTTGGGAAAGTGTTCATGCTGACGCGATCTGAAAGTGCAGGTAGGTATCGCACATTATGCTCACTTCACGTTCTAGGAACTAAGTGTAGGCCTACGAATTCGAAATGCACGCTATCAAATTGTTTCCTAATTTTGAAATCCTAGATCGTTTTCTGAAAATACCAAATGCATAGCGGCATTTTGACGACATAATGTCTTAATTATACCTTCTTCGAACTATGCTTACGTCGTTTTAATAGCAAATAAGAATATCAACTAGGGTATAAAAGATTTTGATAGCCAAATATGGTATCAGCCAGTACCTGGAATAAATACCCCTTACGGCATTTGAGCTAGTCATTAAACCAAATCTGCATGTCGTCGTTTATATTCGAAAACTTCGTAACTGCAGCTTGTTTTAAGCTGCAGTTACGAGGTTTTCGATGAAAAGCATCGTTGTTCATAATTGCAATATTATCAGGACGCCATTACTCTCTAACAGTTTCTACATGTGACGGAGAGGTGACAAGATAACAACATGGATCCCGATAAGACCGCGCGTATATGTCCAGGATGATCCATGGACCCTTATTATCAACGAAAGTACGACAAATCGTCTGTGTTATAGCAAAACCTCGTATCTACAGCTTTAATCAAGCTGTAGATACGAGCTTTTTGCAATAACACCGACGAAATCCGTCATTATAATTCCCAATCCAACTTGGTCGTAGGGTCGTTGATTAACTGGCCCTAGATCTGCGATAGTCTGAAATGCTATGTAAGGAACATTTTCCTAGATCCCGGTGCACTTGATTACTCACTGTTTAAGAAAAGATTTTCGGAAAACGAAAGACCTCGACACTTAAATTTATCAAGCCATATCAAAAACTTATTAAACCGTATCGTATTTCATTATAATATTATACAATATTTACATTTTATATACCTGCCAAAAAACCTAGCCTAAGCTAAAATGTTTTAATGCATTTGCAGACGACTAGATAAATTTTCCAAAGCATTTAACCCTTTCCCAAACAAGACCTGGTTTTGCTTTCCCAAATAGAAAAGGCTTGGGAAAACATTGAGACAAAAGAAGAAACTGCTGATAACCAGCAGTTTCTCCTTTTGTCTCAATATTTTCTGTGCCATGTTTTACACAAATCCTAACTTTAATACCACCCATTTTGTCATTTGTGGCAGCTTTTAAAGTGGATCACCCTAAGAATTTGTTGTTTGGGAAAGGGTTAATTCAATGGTGTTAGATCTGTGAAATAATGGAACATGTTTACAAATGTTACCAATTCAAACAATGAGAATTTTCAAGCGTTCTTCATTTGCAATACTACTACTAATTATTAAATTTTGCCATCTTCAGCTCATTTCAACTTTGACTAGCATCAAACCATGGAAACGTTTCATTGGGAAAGGGTCAAACCGTCGGTCTACAAACTGATGAGGTCTGAGTTCAATCTAGTATGCCAGAGGAATCACATCGCTGCTTTTCATAGGAAAATCGTACCTGCAGCTTAAAACAAGCTGTGCACAAGTACGAGGTTTTTGTTAAAAAGTGACGATGTGTTCGTGCATTCGGCGATTATGCATCCTAATCAGGACCTTCGTATTCCAGAGAGCAGAATGGAGGGGAAGTTATATAAATTGTATGTAGTATCAACTGTTCAATTGCAGATCTCTATTCATTGTGTTTATTTGGTCTGAACTACTCGTAGATTCCTAGTAAAACATAGTAAATCAGTGAGACAAGTGCATGAGATAGCACAATGGCTTGCTGATAACTGGGTTAATTCTACGTAATCTATGCTTACGTGAACGAAATTAAACTAGGGTAAACGTACAAGATATGGTAGGGAAAGTCCCTTATTTCATGTGAAACAAACACGGCTCCAGATCAGCCTTTAAACGTTTATGCAGTTTGATCAGGATCCATGCTGTAGATTTTCAGGTAGGCTACCACAACATAACGTCGCTTGCAACGAAAACCTCGTAACTGCAGCTCAAAACAAGCTCAAGTTACGAGGTTTTCGTTGAAAATCTGCGATAATATTATTTCATTACCAAACGATGACGCTTTTTTGGTGCCCAACATGATAAGGACCTCTATGGATAAGGCGAGAAATCTCCCTAAAAGGCTCAGCTCGATGGGTCACTTTTCCAAACTTACAAATTGAGAAACAAAATTAAGCTTTATGGTTAGGTAGATAAATAAAACCATAGTTCTAAACTTAATTCTGGTTAAATGAATAGGCCTACCGGTGGGGTAAAAAATGTAATTTTTTGGGTAGGTACAGAAGGCAAGAGTTATCTGTACCTGTCGAATCGTTTGATTGTACAAAATCAGTTTTCAAATGATTTAGGTTTACATCTAACAATCCAGTTCGAAATACTTATCAATTTGCATGTTTTGAAAATTGACTTTTCCATTTGAGCCTTTTAGGGAGATTTCTCGCCTTATCCATAGAAGTCCTTAAGGCTATGTTAGGTATTGTAAAAGAATAAAGATAAATGCTTGTGAAAAGTAATTTCTTTATCTCCAACAATGTTTTCTTTCCATACCAACCAAAAATGAAAACCGGGTTAGATGCTTAATCATATTCCAAACAAGACATGGTTTTGCCGTACCTTGAAGAAAATATATGGGAATACATTTTGGCAAAAGAAGATATTGCTGATAAACAGCAATTTCTCTTTTTGACTCAACGTTTTCTGTGATGTATAAAACTCACATCCTATCCTATCTTTATCAATATAGTCGTCTGCAAAACTCCAGTGGTTTATAGTTCTACTTAAAAGATAAACATTTTCTCTGAATGTTTACATCTTCCTGGTAAAATGCAAACATTTTTTTTTTTAAAAAGGTTAGCATCAGTAAATAATTCATTGTAACCTGTCTAAGAAATTCATTTGGAAGAATTGTTGGCCAATATAACTTAATCAAAGTGCTGGGAGCACTATATTCGGACTTTCTGGTTAATTGAGCAGAATTGTAAATTAATGACTACATTAGGAGTTTCATGAGAGATGTATAAATTTTTTTCCTATTTGTGTTTTGATATAGTCTAAATCACTCCATTCGTTTTTGCTCCCACGTTGGTGAAATAACAGATAGATAAAGGACCTAGAGTCCAAGCTGTAATGTAAGCAGCGGAAATCCTGATATTGGACTGTGGACAGGTTGCTGGTCGAATGCTTACATAATCCGAATGCAACTCACGGCAGTACAAAGATTATATCGAAACAAGAAGTATTCGTTCATAAAAAAACAAACGAAGACAAATCAGTATTGATCTGTAATGGCCATCAAATGAATTTTAAATTTTTACCAATTTAAAATGAATCCTTTCTTGAAAATAACAGTTTGATCCACAAAACTCAATCTGGATTTAGGTCAAGCCATTCTTGCGAAACTGCTTTAACTGCTATTATTGATGCTTGGATAAATGCAATAAATGACAAAAAAGTAGTAGGTACCGTTTTCCTGGATCTTACAAAGGCATTTGATCTAATCAATCATTCTATTCTTTTAAACAAAATGTATGAATATAACATTCAACATAATTCACTTCACTGGTTCAAATCTTACTTAACAGAAAGATGTCAAAAGGTTTCAGTCTCAGGGAAATTATCCTCAACTGAATTAATTAAGTCTGGAGTTCCTCAAGGCTCAGTATTAGGACCTATCCTGTTCATTTTGTATATAAACGACCTACCAATGCACCTTCATGTCTCTTCAACTGACATGTTTGCTGATGATACCACTATAAGCTGTTTTGGTCACAATGCAACAGAAGTTATTTCCCTACTTCAAGACAGTCTCACTACTATAGAAAATTGGTGTGAAAGAAACTCTATGCTTCCTAATCCAGAAAAGACTAAAGCAATGACTATATCACCAACAACTCAAGTATTAAGTCAGCAAACTAATAACCTAGTCCTTTGCGACCAAGTTATTGATTTCACAGAAAGTGAAACACTTTTAGGTGTCAATGTAGACAGTAAGCTCAACTGGAAATCTCAAGTTGAAAAAGTACTTAAAAAGTGTAATTCTTTATTGTACCTTCTCCTTAGGATTCGAAGTTGTTTAGACATTCATACACGCAAACTATTTTATAATGCATACTTTCTCCCTCACATTGATTATTGCTGTACTATATGGGGAAATTGTAATGAGAACCTCTCAAATTCAATAGGCGTATTCGACTGCAATATTTTCGTTAAGTAACGCTTAGCTCCGCCCACCTGCGCAGACCATCACCATTAGTCAACGATTTTCGTTCAGTCGAATACAAAATACGGAATTAGTTAACGAGAATGCCGCCATTTTGAAATATGTGCATCGTCGGCATTTCCCGTTACTGTTCGGTAACGGAAACACCCGATGAAACCTCATCGTGTATGTCCGTAAATGAATCAAAGTACTGACAGTACTGTTTGGAAGCAAATTTTTCAAAAATGTAGGCCTGTCCAGGCCCAAGTTTCTCAAAAAAAAACTTAAGTATATTCTCATGAGAACATGCTCAACATCAAAGGGATACTCTCCAACGTTGAAGGGTATTCCATTGAAGTTCACGTGGATTTCATGCGATTTGAGCACTGTGTTCAGATTTGAGCATGAGAACGTACTTAAGTTTTTTCGAGAAACCGGGGCCAGAAATAGAGTAGTTTGATTAGGTACTTTGATTATCCATTTGAATACCTTGAATACTTTGATTCGTAGAGTATTTTGATTAAGTACTTTGATTATCCAGAATACCTTGCATACTTTGATTTCATGATGGAGTTGTAGTTATTTTTAGCACAACTTCATGCATATTAATCGTTTGTGTAAGCTGAATATATTTCATAGTTCAGTAAACTCGACTGACCCATTTACAAGGAAGGCCATTGGACTGATCTTTGAACCATAATAAAGCAAATTACTACCTGGATCTTTTCATCTCACAGAGACATGATTAATTGAATGTTTCATTTTCAGTCACACAATTCAATATCTACACATAACTTTAGACTTACATATTGAATATTCGAATGACTGTTACCTCATTAATCTTTGCTTTTGATAGAACTATTTATAGTGAGGAAGACCGGAAGATGTTGTGTGGTATGCAGAGAATGGTAAAGTGCAGAGACGCACGGCTGCTAAGAGAAGCAAATTTGGAAAATTTGCTTCCAAAAACCATCTTTCTTTTTTTTATCATTAAATATCCTTTTAATTCTATCAATATTTAATCAGATTTGCCCATAAAATTGCAATAGGTACATATTGAAATGCATTTAACCTACATTTCTAGTAGATTTGTCTACTTGTTTTGTCACGTGACATACTTAACGCGGAATTTTTTTCGTTAAGAAATTACTTAATTTTATGACGTCATTCTGTCAGTCGAATGAAAATAGTTAAGTAACGAAAAACAATTAGTTAACAAACGGTTCAGTCGAATACGCCTAATGTATAAATTCCAAAAAAGAGCAGCACGAATAATTCTAGATAAGAATTATGAAACCCCAAGTGAGGAATTGTTTAGTGAATTAAAATGGATGAAATTTGAAGAGCGTGTACTATACAAAAAAGCGATTCTAGTCTATAAGTCTATCAACAATAAATTGCCTGATTATATGTCTTCACTTTTAAAAGAAAGTAATAAACCAAATCTTAGGTCTTACACTAATAGAACTCTTGAAATACCCAAACCTAGAATAGAATTCTATAGAAAATCTTTCACCTATTCTGGTCCAAAATTATGGAACCAGATCCCTATCTCGGTAAGAGAAAGTGAAAATGTTCAAAAGTTCAAATCTGCGTACTTAGCATGGTGGTATTCTAGTGGAAAAAACATGCCTGTACGTACATGAATAACAATTGAAATTTATCATATCGTCGGAAGTATAGGCATATGTTGTAACTACAGCTTTGATTAGCTGTTGTTACAATGTTTTCCAATACAGCCGACAATATGTGATTTGTTCAGTAATCTTCTTTTACGAATCTTTGTATTTTCATTGTAATTATTACTATTTTCTACATTCAAATTGCTATCCTATATACATTACGATACAATATGAATGATGTACAGAGGTAATGGCTGAGGAATAAATTGTAGGCTATTAATTGTCCAATTGCCCCTTGCTAATACTTTCTGTCTATTATAAAATATGAATTTGTCTTTTTTTTGTATCCATTTTGTATCCATTTTAAAGGAGAACATGCTGATAACAACTTTTTCTTTTACCATTAATTTTATTCTTGTGCTTCAAAACTGGTCTTGTTTGAGAAGAGCTTAATATGGGTAACTTCCACAAAATTGCATTGCAGAATTGCATATATTCTTTTTTCTCTTTTGTTGTACATATTTACATTTGTTTTATGCTTTGTCTTTGTAAATATTTGTAGAGGCCCACAGGGAAGACTGGGTATTATCCCAACTGTGTAGCCTCGTTAAATAAAGTCTTTATTATTATTATTATTATTATTATTATTATTATTATTATTATTATTATTATTATTATTATTATTATTATTATTATTATTATTATTATTATTATTATTATTATTATTATTATTATTATTATTATTATTATTATTATGTGTTTTTAGTAACAAACTCAATTCAATTCGTCAGAAATAGTTTTATATGCCATAAAGTCACTTTTACAAATCGTGGTATAACTATGACTGTCTTTCCGTACGCAAGTACACAATAACGTGGCGTATTATTTTTGTGTCAGGTACTTCAAAGGTGAAGAGCAGCGTTATAATTTTTTGAGAATCCTTGACGTGCTCTAGTTTAGTCATTGTTAGACAACGAGTCATAGAATTTTACGAAAACAAAGTTCCCATTAAAATTGACCCAAAATGAGACATTTTTTAATAACTGTATATATATTGTGCCGATTTTCGTTTTTGCCTATTTTCGAAATTCGGCGAATCCCTGCAGAACTCATTTGCCTAATTTCGAAACTCGGCGAAATAGCTTATTTATTATTATTTTATGGTATATCGGGCCACTTTCTGTGCAAAACTCATCTTCAAAATATCCGTTTTTAGGGAGGTAGATCTATCACAGTTAGCATTTACAAAATCATTTTAAGCCGTTTTTAGTCCAATAAAAGTTCGGTACAGAACAGCTAAAGTTCCGTACCGAACAGAACATACGGAACATTCTTCTTCCGTTTGCGCGGAAGTTGATTCGTACCCTAAGCAATTCACACCTTATCTTTTATCAGAGACATAGATAAACATTATATTATATGTCTTTTATCAATTCGTTTACACGTTCAGCTGAGCAGGACATCAAATTTATAGACAATACTGCCATGAAAATAATATCTACAACCGATTTCATTTATTTATTCAAAAAGTTGCAGTTCCATATTTTTTCGGAGCCTGAATTAGATCTATTGCTTTGGGCTTTCTAACCACCGAAATTAAAATGGTTTCACTAAGTTAAATATCGGCATTTTATAAATGGTTCTTTTAAAGCAAACAAGATTTATTACGAAGCTTTTTCATCTGCTAAATATATGTGATCTACCATAGATCTGCATACTTATGTTAATTAATTTGATATGTTCTAATTTCATTTAGACTTTGAAGATAACTAAATCAAAATAGTGAGCCCACCATGCTGGCCAGAACAAGCAACCAAACCAGCCGAACAAACCTATGCTTCCCACCATGCTGACTAGAACTAGCGATCAACTCAGCCGAACAAGCCGATCCTTCCCACCGTGCTGGCCAGAACAAGCAACCGACCCATCCGAAGAAGCAGATCCTTCCCACCGTGCTGGCCAGAACTAGCGACCAACTCAGCCGAACAAGCCGATACTTCCCACCGTGCTGGCCAGAATAAGCGACTGACCCATCCGAACAAGCAGATCATTCCCAACGTGCTGGCCAGAACTAGTGACTGACCTAGCCAAACAAGCGGATTCTTCCCACTATGCTGACCAGAACAAGCAACCGACCCATCCAAACAAACCGATTCTTCCCATGTGCTGGCCAGAACTAGCGACCAACTCAGCCGAACACACCAATCCTTCCCACCGTGCTGGCCAGAACAAGCGACCGACCCATCCGAACAAGCAGATCATTCCCACCGTGCTGGCCAGAACTAGCGATTGACCTAGCCGAACAAGCGGATTCTTCCCACTATGCTGGCCAGAACAAGCATTCAACCCAGCCGAACAAGCCAATCCTTCCAACCGTGCTGGCCAGAATAAGCGACCGACCCAGCCGAACAAACCGATTCTTCCTATGTGCTGGCCAGAACAAGCGACCGACCCAGCCGAACAAGCCTATACTTCCCACCGTGCTGGCCAGAACAAGCGACCGACCCATCCAAGCAAGCAGATCCTTCCCACCGTGCTGGCCAGAACTAGCAACTGACCTAGCCGAACAAGCGGATTCTTCCCACTATGCTGGCCAGAACAAGCGGCCGACCCAGCCGAACAAACCGATTCTTCCTATGTGCTGGCCAGAACAAGCGACTGACCCAGCCGAACAAACCGATCCTTCCCACGGTGCTGGCCAGAAAGAGCAAGTGATCCAGCCAAACTAGCCGATCCTTCCCACGGTGCTGGCCAGTACTAACGACCAAACCAGCCGAAGAAACCAATCCTGCCCACCCTGCTGGCCAGAACTAGCGACCAACTCAGCCGAACTTGCCGATCCTTCCCACCATACTGGCCAGAACGAGCAACTGACCCAGCCGAACTAGCGGATCCTCCCCACCGTGCTGGCCAGAACTTAAGAATGAGAAATGGATCTTATACTATTATAATCATTCTAATAAGTACGCATGATTCCGCTTACAGTACGACCTCGCAACGTAATGATGACATCATTTATCCTGTGACCTAATTCTATCAGAAAATTCAGATAAAATGTTGCCGTATTCCTATTATCACACAATTCTGACTGAATTTTTGCATGAAATCAAAATAATTAGGCTTCAGAGGATATTGATTCGCCCCTCCCCGAACCCCCGATCCACCTCTGAATCTGCCAATGTCTCTGCAGCCTGATTATTTCATTTCAATGCAGAAATTCCGAATTGAATTCAGTCAAAATTGTGTAATATATAGGCGTAGGAAGAGGGGGCGGGGGATGCTGCCCCCATAGTTTAGAAAAGGGCCCCCTATGCCTTCATAATACACCCACATTTCTATTCACTTTAACAATTCCCCCCCCTCCCCCAATATTGTAAACCTTCCTACGCCACTGCAATACTGGGCAAACGAACCTCTCTATTTGTAAATTCGAATCCCATCACAGATATCCTTGATCCGCCGCAGCAACGAGTACGTAGGAAGTATCAAAAATCAGAGTAAACCGTACGAATGGGCAAAAATAATCAGTTCGGACGTCGTTTGATTCATTATCAATAAATCACTGAGGAAAACACGACAAAAATCGACAGAAATAGTTCTGCATGACAGTTTCGCAGTAAAACGTAAATAATATTAACATTTCGGGCGTTTGTATGATTCAATTATCAATAAATCGTCGAAAAAGATCGACAGAAATAGTTCTGCATGACACACGGAACTTACTGAATCATAATTTCGAAAATGGATGGCCAATTTCGAAATTGGGCAAAGTTCCGTGCCCAATTTCGAAATTGGGCATGCCCAATTTCGAATTTAGGCAATAATCTTAAAATCGGCACAACATATATAGTTAATATATTTTCCATCCGTAGTCA
>OY804607.1:40821799-41026799 GCA_963680895.1 Fragum sueziense | reverse complement strand
CATGTCCTTTAAAATGGACGCCCCAGAAATGTTGTCTTATTTTGGAAAGGATTAATCTCGGAAAAAGTTTAAAAAATCGTGATTTGATGATACTAATATTGAAACAATATCTCATATGAATGTTCTTCAATTACTAGGTTTCACCATTTCCCAAATAACACCTCGTTTTGACGTCAATAGCAGAAATGGTTTGGAAAGCATTGATAGAAAATAATGAGATCGACCTGTGGTGATCAGTTATGGCTTCCTATATTTGTTTGGCTATGCGTAACACATTTATTACTTTTCAAAACATTTTTGGCGCCTGCAACTTCGTCCAAATCGCAGCAGTCTTTTTTTTTTTTTTTTTTTTTTTTTTTTTTTTTTTTTTTTTTTTGGTTTTGTTTCTTAAAGAATCTAAGGTTTCAGGTTCTTCTAATACATTTCTGACAACGATATAATTATACATTGTACATGTATTTATCTTTATATCGACATTTCTTTAGCCCAGATATAATGTACATGTCTTTATTGGCAAGAACTACCATTAACCAATCACCAGACGACAAAAAAATAGACTTGGTAGTCTTTCTGGGTAGAAAACACCCTGCTTGTCACAAGCAGTTTCTTCGTTTTCCGCATTGAATTCCTATGCCGTTCTCTGGAGAGGCGTCGAAAAGGGACATTGTGTGTGAATGGATTAAGATTCTGTTCACTGAATTTAAAGAAAACTCGATCGTGGTTCTTATACTGGCAGTTTCAAAGAATGAAGTAGTATTATTAAGTACCAATCACCGCTCAAATAACCATTCTGGTTTGGGTTGGTTTTTTTTTCTTCATTTTTGGGTTGGTTTTTTTTTTTTTTTTTGGGGGGGGGGGTGATTGTTGCTGTTTTGTTGTTGTCTTTTGTAATTTATAGAATTTTCATAATTTATAAGCACGTGCAAAACTAGTATAATCATATTTTATCCTTAATACCCAATTGGAATGAAAATAATATCTTAAATGTTGTTTTCTTGTTCTTTTTTCCCTTTTTTGAATGAATTATATGTGGTATTGTATATCAAATAAACATACCCTGCTTAAAGTCCTAGGTATAAATTATTAATAATATAAAGTGGGTAAAGTTGTGAAGCGGCAAACTTGAGAGCGTCGGTGTTTTTACTGTGTTATTTTTAGAGCTTTGGGAAACCCCTCTATTCTTCTTCCTATATTACCTAATTATTTGCAAAACAAGAACTATTTAGAAATATGGGACAAATTGAAAATATTTTCTGACAGTTATACAATTAGTTTTGCGAATAGAAATATTGTAAGCTTCGGTATAGAATAGTGAAAGGGAGAAAAAGCTGGTCAACGTTTTCTCCTTTTCCCTCACGGTGTTCTACTCTTACTTTCTATATGACCCGTCGGTTATCGACATTTTCTTCTTTGCCGCGAAGGTGTTGTAAAAGTTACTTTCTTCTCGTCATCAGTATTAATTTGTTCTTTCCATCAACATGTCATAAGGTCATCTAAATTAACCCTTTCCCAAACGAAACCTGGACGCCCCTCTTACATAAGGCTTAAGAAAACACTGAAGCGAAAGAAGAAAATGCTGATAATCAGCATTTTCTCTTTTTGCTTCAATGTTTTTTATTCTATATTGCACACAAATCATTCCTCAATCAACTTCAAATTTGTAATCTGCAGTAGCTTTCAAAAAGGAGAACCCTGCTAAAGTGTTGTCGTTATAATTATAATAGAAGAAATAGACGATTTCGAACCGAAAGTTGCTACAGATGACAGACTGGTTTATCAGCTAGTTATATCTATCAGCTGCTTATCAGCATTTCCTTCGTTATCACCGTGGTTTTCCAAATTTGTCTTTATCTGGGACGTCGAAACCAGGGCTTGTTTCGGAAATACAAATGTAGTTTTAACATTTCCCAAGAAATATGTGAAATATATGAAATAGGCCTACGTATTTCAGGGGGAAATATAGGCACAGAGAAAATGTAGGCAAAATAAGATATTGTTAAATTGCGATCAGCATTTTCTTCTTTTGTTGCAATATTTTCTGTGCAAAATTCTACACAAATTCTATCTTTATCATCAGCAAGTCTGTTGTCTGCAGCAGCAACCTTAAAATTTTGTCATATGGGAAAGAGCTAGTAAAGGTTATATAAGGCTCATCAATCACATATATCTAAATTTCACCATATTTCAACATTTTACCTACTTTTGCACCATTTGTGAAGCAAAAGAAGAGAGTCTAGTTTATAGGCCTACCACTTTTTTTTAATTATCATAATAATTATATAGATCTACGCCCTTTCCCAAATGGTGCAATTTTATGATGTTCCAATTCGAGAGGTGTTGCAGACGATATAATCACGGTGTATAATCACGTGACTTAGAATTTTCGATAATCTGTAATAACTTGTTTAATACTTGACCAATATGAATTCGGTTTAAAGCAAAGAAATGGGGAAAATGCAAGGAATACTCTGGACTTGTTGGATTTCTGAAAAAATCAACTGATAAAAAAGTTATTGAAGATAAACCAAATTTGGTTTATCTTCAATAACTTTTTATCAGTTGATTTTTCAAAAATCAACCACGTCCATCTTATGCGTGACGTCTGTCCACATTCTCTGCTTCAAACCGAATTCAAATCGGTCCAGTAATTACAAAATTATTGAAGATTTTCCGAAAATATAGTATCACGTGATTATCCACCGTGTAATGATTGATTTAGAAAGTAGAAAATGACTGTGTGTGTTATAGCATTGATAATATTTATGGAAAATTAGAAATTGTTGATTATCAGCATTTTTATTTTCGTTTTACAAAACTGTTTTAGCTGTTCATAGACGTCAAAATTACCCGTGGGAATTGTTTGGGAAAGAGCCGAAAAATTGTTTCACCTGCCTTACGTCATTTTCTGATGCAAAAGTAGAAGACAAATTTGCATTTAAACACTATTATTGCCTAAAATGTGTGTTTTCAGTCTGTTATTGGCATTGTATAACCAGCAAAAACCGGGCGGATATCCAGAGAAATCGTGCATTAATCGGCAGATTCACGTGTGATATCGGACCGGATTTGCACTCAAATATCCTCGATCGGGGATTTGTTGTGAGTGCTTCAGAAAATTGAAAATTAAGGCGAAATGTTGTCATTTCCCTTTTCCGCGATGTAAATTCTTGTAACAATCGCGACCCTCGAGACTGTTTGCAACCTTTTGCCGCGTTCGAACGTGGTTGCAACATGATCTCGAGCGTAATACAGTGACCGCCATATTGAACGTGAAAGTAGACGCGCGTAAATGACGTCACCAAAACAATTCAATCCTTTAGCTAACGTTATAATTCAAGTGAAACATTCTGTCAATAATCGGTAAATCACATCAATTATTTTATCTGATAAAATTTTGTGACATTTATGAGGATACAATCGACTTTTGAACGCAGTTTGTTTCAAATATTTTTCTGGCGTAGATTTAAATGGTTGTTTGGTCTGCTTCCGTTGTCGTGACCGCACTACCGTTGTTATGCTTGCGGAGAGATAAGGGCAGGATCTGCTCATGCCGGCAACTGTAATACATTCGAGGGGATCTTGAGTAACGATAAGATCCGAGAATATTCGAATGTTCTTGTAAGACCCCATTTCCAGTTTAAACTAGGTCTCCCAGTGTAACCATATCTGATGACGTAATAATTATAGTGACGTAGGTTTAATTCTTGGAATCAAAAAGTAAACAAACGGGCAGCTGACAGATCTTAAACTAAAAGTGGATTTCGTGGAAATGGAAGGATAGAAATTAGAATTGAGTGGTTGTGGTCTAGGTCAAATGGGGTGGTAAGCCTATGTGTTTCTTGTTCTTCTTTTAGTTACTGCAATTTTTCCTTTACAACTTTGTTTTTATTGAAATGAACGAATGTCTGAAAAGAACCAGACGGTCCAGAGAACTACCTCGGAAATTCCGACCTTTTAATTTATTACTCGCACTGAAATGAATGTTAGAATATCCAGAGTATGTTTCCAAAAGAAAACTAAGTCGAATATTGTTACGATTTCGCCAACCCAAATGAAGATTATGTCAGTAAAAATGCGATGAAACTTGACGTCATAGCTACACGATGAAAATCTAACGGCCCGTCTAGTGGATATCGCACTTACTCGATATATGTCGAGTCGAATGCCGGAAAACTCTGGTATCTGTCGGTGTAAATGTGGAATGTGGCTAAATTTTCACAAAGTTTTTTAGTTATTCGTCTTATTTTATTACATTTCTTTGCAAATTATTCATATTTTATGCAATAATAGCGTCAATTCACGTTTTTGAGGTCGTTAACATTCTCAGAGGCCCACAAAATGGGTTATCGCCTTCGACCTCCGGTCTCAGGCGATAACGCATTTTTTGGGCCTCTGAGAATGTTAACGACCTCAAAAACGTGAATTAACCCTATATTAAATCATTGTGAAATCTTTTCAATGCATGGGTGATTTATTCCATATTTTTGACAAAACAAAATTTTGATAGAGCGAGGCATACCAAGCAGGGCCATTAAGAGTATTTCAATCGTTCTTTTTTGACAACTAAGAGCCGATTGACGCATAGAAAAATCGACAAAACTTTAGACTGATTCGAGTTCTGGGCACTAGCAAAAACAAAACGAATGTTATCGTAGCAGAGACTTTACAAATTATTGTATAAAATGTGTGTTCTAGGGCCGTTATCATCATTGAATAACAAGAAGAAACCGGGCCGATATCGTGAAAACCGGTCGTTAATCGGCAGATTCACGTGCGATGTCGGACCGGTTTTGCACTCAAATATCCTCGATTTGACCCTTCAAAACAAATAATTGTCTCTTTTTCCGCAAAATTCTCAACGTCTTAGGTTAAAATAAGCGACGTTTGCCTTTTGGCACAAAATTATAGCGTAACGACCTTTTACCGACGTCACGCATATCAAAAAATTCTCGGCAGATTTATTAGAACAAAACAACAATGGCGGACATTTTTTATCTAACCTCGGTTCATTTTTCGCACATTTCAAGGGGTTCGGGGTGAGATAACATTGGAAATTAATGCTTCTATGCAATAATAGCGTTAATTCGCGTATTTTCGGTCGTTAAAATACGCAAAGGCTCACTCGAGCGTTAACGTATTTCTTGGGCCTCTGCGAATGTTAACGACCTATATTATAGCATAGAAACTTTTCGCGGAAAAGTAGAGCAATTGAGTTTTCATCTTTCCCCCAGTGGTTTCATTACAAACCTCATATGAGGACGCCAAACACAGAAACAAGTGTACAAATACTGTGTTTGACACCATTGATAAGATCTGCGTGGAAAATATTGAGACGAAAGAAGTAAATGCTGATAACCAGACTTTTGTACTTTTGCCACAACATTTTCCATGCTCATTTTACACAAGTCCTCTCCCTTTGAAACATTCATTTGTCGTACATGCATCATCTTTCAATTTGAAACAGTTTGAATTTAACCGTTTGGAAAAAGTGTTGATTCATTTCCATGCGGACTCCTTTTTGTCAACCCGATTGGAGAAGAAGAAAATGCTGATACTGGCATTTTCTCCTTTTCCTTTGAATAATGATTCATGTGCTACAACATGGAAATTTTATACATGAAAAAATGCACTGAATTTGTAGTCTGCAACTCATTTCAATTTGAACTAGCCTCCTTTTTTGCCGTTTTGAGAAAAGTGTTCAAGTACTAGTGTGTGTGCAATACAAAACCGATTCGTATGACTTGTCTTTCCGTTTCGTTTTCGATTACACGTGGAAAAGTCGACGTATTTTACGCTACGTCAATGTTTCATTTACTATATTCCACATTAACCCTTTTCCCAACAAGACTTGGCTTTAACATCCCTAATAGAAAATACCTAGAAAAACATTAAGTCAAAAAAAGAAATTGCTGATAATCAGCAATTTCTCCTTTTGTCTCAATATTTTCTGTGATTTATTGTACTAAAATTCAACATTCATCGGTATCTAGTCTGCAGAAGCTTACAAATTGGAACAGTCCAACTTCTTGCTGTATAGGAAAGGGTTATAATAGAAATTAATTCACCAATGATATAGCTGTCTATATTATAGTGTAACCCTTTCCCTAAATGTTTTGTTCTGATATCCGTATCAGAAAAAAAGGCTTTTAAACTTTCAGATAAAAGTAAGAACACTCTGGGAATCAGCATTAACTACTTTTCTCTTAATTTATATAAAATATATGTTTGATATTTTTTTACCTTATCATCTATTTTATTTATATGGACACATATAAACTTGAATTATATTTTAACAGGAAAAGTTTCACTTTGGGTTATGGTTGTTGTCAAAAGTAGAAAATAAGTATGTTATAGCATTTTGTTTTTGTGTGTTTTTGTTTTCTCTTCAAATCCCTTTTCCCGAACTTCTGTACGTTAATTCTTCAATGCCATCCATTGTGAATTCATATCAAGGATGTTTAATAGTTTTGGAAAAAATAAAAATAGATACCCTAAAAGTATTCTATACTAAAACGGAATTCACACTTCAGTTTCTGAAATTACCGCGTTACGTCAACCACTCAAAATGGGGGTTATCATTAATTCTTAGGGAATCCGTTATTTGATTTTTCGTTTCATAAAATAATCTTAGTTTTAAAATGTTAGATACGTTACGTCGATTGACATCCTATCTCTACTATCTGCATTTTTTTTTGTTTTTATATTGTTTTGGAAACCCTAGTATGTTTAAACACCAGTAACCATGCCAGTTATGTTTTAAATCGTTGCTGAAAAAGAAGAAAATGCAGTTAGCCGATTTTCTACTTTTCCACGATGTTTGTTTCGTTGGGTCATATTTGAATGAATTCAATTTACTACAGTCATCATTTCCCCTTAACATGTGTGATATTTGAAGACCGGTCCCGTATGAAACTCTTTCTAATCTGTCCCTGTCGTATTGTTTCTGTATTTCCTCTCCTTTTTACTCACTGGTGGTGAACTCGGCTAAAGCGAGGGACGTTTTTCGCGAACAATTACGGCTCGATAAAGCTGTAGTTATGAGATTTTATAACAACACCGACGGTTTGCCGATACATAACGGTAAACCCGGTCTATTTTCATAACAATTTTATCGTAAAATCTTTAAACTCACATTTAAACGCAAAATATCTATACCTTGTTATAGCGAAAAACGTCCCTCGCTTTGGCCGAGTTCATCACCAGTGTTACTTGTCTCTCCGATATATACTTTCCCAGTATATTTCATTATTACAATATACATTACATTATCTCATATTACATTATATGATGAAAGCCCGAGCCTCGAATTTACGCAAGCCAATGATTTTGTCCCCTCGTTGTTCCTTACCCTATTCACACACAGTAACGATTTTTGACGCATATCAAGAAAAATGCAAGGGAAAACACTTTGAAAAATGAAGAAATTGCTTGTGACAAACAAAATTCCTTCATTTTCCTAAATGTTTTCCAACCCAAAATGAAAATATTTTTGAAAAAATCATCAACTTGAAATTATCGTCTGCAACACCTTTCAAATTTAAACAGTCCGAAAGTTTGCTATCTATGGTAATGGAGTAGACGACAGGAACAAACTGGGGGTAGATCTCACTGGTGGTGAACTTGGCCAAAGCGAGGGGCGTTTTTTAGCGATCAATGTATTCCGTCGATGTTGTTATAAAATATCGTAACTACGGCTTTATCGAAGCCGTAGTTACGAGATTTTATAACAGCACCGACAGTTTGTCAATACAAAACTTTCTTTAATGCTTTTCGGTGGATTATCGGGAAATAACGGTAGATTATCATTTTGATAAACTCACCGCCTATCCAGTGAAATTATCAAAAACTTGTGTCCGGCTTTCGTTCATTTCACCCTATCTGACGTTATCTAAGCCGGGCCAAATAAGTGACGTCATCATAAGCGTCGCATAGCAGTCACGTGCAAAATGACGCGCTATAAGAATTTTTTTCCATAAAATTTCCACATTTTGTCTCATTTTTGCATTAAAGAAATAGAATAATCGTTTGTTTTTCGTGTAAGATCGATTGATATTTCATTTCGTGAACAACGAAAGCTACATTTTCACTCGTGGCTTCGCCACTCGTGAAAATAAAGCTTTTGTTGTTCACTCAATGAAATATAAATCGATCTTACACTGAAACAAACGATTATCCTCTATGTAAACCCGTTCTGTTTTTAGAACAAGTTCTTTGTCATTAGAAAAAAATCTATAAACTCACATTTAAGGACAGATCCTCCATTATTATTTCCTACGGTAAGATTTTTTTTAATTTTTTCTGTACTGATATTTAAATATATGAGAAGTAAAAAAATGACTTAAAAACTATAGGTCACCACGCGAATTAAAAAGTTATTGGATTTCAAGGGATACTACTCTTGTCTAAAATTGCAAAAATGAGGTGTAACTTAAATACACACAAAAAAGATGTTCGAAATGACTAGGATTACATAAATACGTCTTTATTGTGTTCAATATGTTTTATTCTGTCTAAATGAGTATCAATTTGGGAAAATTTAGTGATGATTTTGAAATTTTTAGTAAAATTTCCTTTCAAAAGTAGCTGAAATTGCTCTTTTTTCGCAACGTTTCCGATAATAAAAAAATATTCCAGCGGTAAGAATTTTTTCTTTTTTTGTATAGACATAGTGCTTGGTTATACCTACAAAAACAAAAAAAGAAAAATATATCAAACCAAGCGTTTTTCTTAGTTATATGTAAAATTCGGTTTACTTTTTGCAGCTCTGTCCGAATTTTTTTCACTCCTTTTATCAATTTTCTTCCTTATTACCATCTTTAGATAATAAAAAGTGTCGCCTTTTGTGTCCATCTGAAGCGGACTAGCTCATTAAGACACCCCCTTGCTTTTGTAGCTCCGTTTCCTATCACTAACGCCACATGTTGAGCGCGTAACAGAAAGCGAAATGTACCATCCGAGTACTATTACACTTTAATAGACCAAACAGAGAAAATGGAAATAACCGAAAAAGGGTCTTTTCATTTATCAACCAAACAATAACTAAATGTAAAAAAATACATTTGCTGAAAAGGCCAATTACTGAAACAGCTTTATTTCGTTTTTTTAGGATATGCGCAGTAAGTTGCGCAGTAACAACTGGAGGATCTGTCCTTAAACGCAAAATATCTATACCTTGTTGTAGCGAAAATTGTTTTAGTTCACCACCAATGGATCTAGAATCCTTGGCTTGCGAAGGGTGGACGGACGTTTTGGCCAGGATGTTTTGGCCACTGACGTTTTGGCCAGGACGTTTTGGCCACGGACGTTTTGGACACAATATTTTACAAGGTAGGACCTTTTGACAAAAAAAAAAAAAAAAAAAAAAAAAAAATGAAAAAAGGAATTAAACCAATATTTTCGTTTTCATAAAGTTGATGTAGTAGTACTTTTACACATTTTGATAATAAAAATACCTATGGTGTATTTATTTATTTATTTTTCTTAAATTTGATGCTCTTGTTTACTTAATTTATGTTTGGCCAAAAAGTCCCACCTTGAAATATATTGTTGCCAAAACGTCCGTGGCCAAAACGTCCTGGCCAAAACGTCCGTGGCCAAAACGTCCTACATTCCTTGCGAAGATGGGAAGGGGGCTTCAGGGCTTGCTTAGAACTGGCTAAGCGCCTGGTTATCATTCGACGTCACTGAGTAAGAGGCTTTCAAATTAGGATAGGCCTATATCACAAGACATTGGTAGGCCTACTTCGACACATCTGATTTTGATATTGCCGTGCAAAAATGTTCCACACTATGCCTTTGCTGGCAAATGTTACATAATGATATAGGCATACATTGTCTAAAGAGAGATCTCAAATGCAAGGTATTGCTCGATACGACTGAGTGGTAGCTTGTATCGTCCTTTTTCTCAGACTTGTGCGATTTTATCCAAGCAATTTTATTTTGGTGAATAGGCCTTGGTCCAAAATGAATCAATTATCATCCGTAGAAACTGGAATATTTAGTCCTTTCCCAAACAAGACCTGGTATTGACGTCCTTAATAGATAAGGTTTGGAAAAACATTGAGACAAAAGAAGAAAATGCTGATGATCATCACTTTCTCCTTTTGCCTCAATATTTTCTTAGCTATATTGCACACAACAAGCGCGGATCCAGCTATTTTTCAGAGAGGGGGGGGGGGGGTCATCCGATCTTTAACCCATTTTTTCGCTAAATTCCAGGGGGGGGGAGGGGTTAGGACCCCCTGACTCCCCCCTCTGGCCCTGTGCATGCAGACACATGTTATACCACGAAGGACTAAATATAACAATGGTTTGTCGTGGCACACAGGGACGAATGACGCATCTTATTTGGGACATAACTAGAGATCTAGTAATCTTTTTTTATAACCCCTTTTTTCGCCAAATTCCAGGGGGGGGGGGGAGGGGGGTCAGGACCCTCCTCTGGATCCGCGCATGCACAAATCCAATCTGAATTAACACATATTTGGTGCAACAACTTTTGAATTGAACCTGCCAAATATTTTGTCATTTGGGAAAAGGTTAAAGCACCATGGGCCTTCAACAGACTTTGCTTGGGTAGGCCTACAGACTGATCTGAAACAGTAACCCCGTTTTTTTTTTCCAAATGTCAGCTCATTTCGGATTGTTATCACTTTACCTGGCTTCGAATTTTATTATAAGCGTCTGAAAAACGAGCAGCAACTTTACAAATTGAAAGATGTTTTGAAAAAACCGGCTTTTAATCATTGAAGAAAATTATCGCTCGCACAAGCAATTATCGATCATTTTCCACAATGTTTTTAGTCAGAAAGGCAAACATAAACCGTAAAATTTCATTGTTTTGAAATTGTGACATGTCGTCTGCAAAATCGTTTGGACCAGTCTAGAAATTTGCCGTCTGGTGAAGGGTAAAAGTCATGTTTAATTTTAGCAGAAATCACGTGACAAAGACAGTATAAGATTACTTCCCCTGATACTAGCAATCAGCACGAAAATGGGCGATCCGATTATTAACCCAGAAATCAAGTTTACCCAGGTAAATATAATCTTTTTTGTTGAATATTTCTTTTAAATGTGTATTCATAATAATTTTAACGTGTCAGTCGTCATGTTGGTCTAAAAACATTGAAGTAGTACAATGTCAAACCGGCGACTGACGACTGGGGTATCCCCGATTCCCACGTAGAACTAGGTCGACAAAAATATGTTCCATGGAGTTAGCGTATGCATGGTTTTAGAATTCAGGGTGCATATTCGGATTTAATTGATGATCAACAGTGTAAATCATATAAAGAACAGGCATTTTTTAGTCAAACGCGAATATCAGGATGCCATTTTTTATGTGTTTTGGTTGTGCAATATCTATAAATATATCTTGCACATTTGGTGTGGAATTTCCCTGTTACTAAAAATAAACTGTCTCCTCTTATTACCAGACGACAAAATTTTGGCATGTTCCAATTTCAAAAGTGTTGCTGACGACAATTTCAACTGAATAACATTTTAGAAACCTTTATATTTTGGTTAGAAAACACGCCTCTAGGAACTTGAAGCAATTTCAAATTGGGTGGGCTCAAATCCCTATGTCTGATTTTTTTTTTATTATTATTTTTTTTTTTTTTTTTGGGGGGGGGGGGGGGGGGGGGGGCTAAATTGAATTTTCTCATTTCCCACAATGTTTTCTAGATCTAATCAAAAATGGAAAGATTTTTATAATTTTATCAACTGGAAATTGTCGTCTGCAACACCTTTCAAATTTGAACATTCCAAAGTTTTGCTGTCTGGTAATGAGTTAAGGGGGCATATTTTGTTTTACAAACATCTCTTATTTCAGCTTTTCATCAACAATGAATGGGTAAACAGTAAGAGTGGAAAGACGTTTCCTGTGATCAACCCAACTAACGGGGAACCAATCTGTCATGTTCAAGAAGGAGACAAGGTTAGTGGACGGGAAAATCTTGGTTCATTTCGAGTGTTAATTAGCGCAAAATTATTGTCAGTGTGCAAGTTTGCAATAGTTTTAGAATTTCATTAATTTTATTGCTGCTTTTCAACGAAAACCTCGTAACTGCAGCTTAAGGACAGATCCTCCATTAATTTCCTACGGTAAGATTTTTTTTATTTTTTCTGTACTGATATTTTAATATTTGAGAAGTAAAAAAATGACTTAAAAACAATTGGTCACCAAGCGAATTAAAAAGTTATTGGATTTCAAGGGAGACTGCTCTTGTCTAAAATTGGAAAAATGAGGTGTCAATTAAATACCCACAAAAAGGTGTTCGAAATGACTAGGAATACATAAATGAGTCTTTATTGTGTTCAATATGTTTTATTCTTTGTAAATGAGTATCAATTTGGGATAATTTAGTGATGATTTTGAAATTTTTAGTAAAACATTCTTTCAAAAGTAGCTGAAATTGCTCTTTTTTCGCAACGTTTCTGATTATAAAAAATATTCCAGCCGTAAGAATTTTTTCTTTTTTGGTATAGACATAGTGCTTGGTCACACCTACAAAAACAAAAAAAGAAAAATATATCAAACCAAGCGTTTTTCTTAGTTGTAAGTAAAATTTGGTTTACTTTTTGCAGCTTTGTCCGAAATTGTTTCACTATTTTTATCCATTTTCTTCCTTATTACCAGCTTTAGATAATAAAAAGTGTCATCTTTTGTGTCCATCTGAAGCGGACTAGCTCATAAATTAATGATAAAGACACCACTTTGCTTTTGTTGCTCCGTTTCCTATCACTAACGCCACATGTTGAACGCGTAACAGAAAGCGAAATGTACCATCTGAGTACTATTACACTTTAATTGACCAAACCGAGAAAATTGAAATAACCGAAAAGGGTCTTGTCATTTCTCAACCAAACATTAACTAAATGTAAAAAATACATTTTCTGAAAAGGCCAATTACTGAAACAGCTTTATTTCGTTATTTAGGATATGCGCAGTAAGTTATGCAGTAACAACTGGAGGATCTGTCCTTAAAACAAGCTGCAGTTACAGGTTTTTTGTTGAAAAGCGACATTATATTGGTATTTATCTAAGGACAAGCCTTGATAAATCTAAGGGCCTAAGGGGCTGAGCCCATCAAGTAACTTCTTCAAACTATAATAATTTTCTTGGCATTATTTATTGAATAAGATTTTTTATCATGGCAAAGTGTTTGTCCATTCATTTTTTCCATCTTAATCTTTACAGCATGATTTTAGATTGTGTAAATTACATAATGTGCAGGCTAATCTTGAATTGAGTTGGTTTTAGTTCCACAAGGGCTCTTTGTTTAAATCCAAACTTTTAAAGATTTCACAATCTGGCTTGTTTTGAAAAAGAGTATGTGCATTTGAGCCAGAATATAGAAAAAGGGCCTTTATAGCACAATTGCTACTGGTCATAAACAAGCAATTGGAGAAAAAAAAAAGGATCTGGATCAGACTGTGGGTATGCACAAGTTGATATGGATCTATGTTGTTCTCAAAGTCTTAACCCTTTCCCAAACGCCAAATTAAGGGTGATCCAATTTGAAAGCTACTGCAGTTGACAAAATTAACGATCTGGAACCATAATGGATTTCGGTTATTATCGCCGATGATCGGGTATTTACGGCACTCGGTTATTTCCGTGAAACGCACTTCGGAAAGATTCGATTTTGTTCTCACCTCGGTTTACTTTCTCGTAAATATTAATATATATCGGCCGTGTAAGCTATTTAAAGTGTATTTTTCTGCATAGATAGAGATAATTCTCGTATTTCTCGTTGTTAGTAGCATGAAAAATGCTTAAATATTATCGTTCTGAACACTCTGACGATTAAACGTATATTAAACGTACATACATTCCATTAGAAAAGGAAATACATGAAAAATACTTTTTCATGTTGTATTCTATAAATAGCAACAAAAAAGAAAGTGAAAGTACAGCGAAATAGGGAACTATTTTATCCAGGTAATCGTGACGTTATTTCGGACATACAATAGTAATTCGTTGGAGCTGTTATGGAATCTCGTAGCTACGGCTTAAATCAGGCCGTAGTTACGATATTTTATGACAACACTGACGGTTTATCAAAACATAACTTTAAACCCAGTCTATTGTTAGCACAAACTTCATTGCTATTCACATGAATTTTCCGTGGTTTGTTCAATTTCAACATTTCCTTTCATAGATATTTTGATATTTTCAGTAATTTTGGGGTTATCAAGGCTTTAAACGGTAAATTTAGGCATCGACAGTGGTGACAAACAGATTTACGTCAACTATTTTTGATCGTAAAGTTACGGAAAAAAACTTAGGAAATTCTAATCTTAGCTGCGAACATGTTTTGTAAAACGCACTTACGCAAAAAAATTGAACTTCCGTTCAAATCTACGAAAATATGTGCGTAATTTCGTTGATAAAACGGGGCCCAGATCACTGGTAGAAATAACAGAAAACACTAAGAGAAATGAAGAAATAACTGTTTCAATTAGCCTACAATTGTTATGAATTTACTGATTTGGTTATAAAGAGCAAAGTACTGATATATCCTTCTCTTAACAAGTCTGGTTTTGACGTCCATTGTAGAAACAATTTGAGAAAACATTGTGAGAAAAGAAGAGGTTGTTGATTATCATCAATGTGTTATCATCATGGGCGGATCTAGAGGGAGGGTCAGGGGGGTCCGGACCCCCCCCCCCCCCCCCTGGCAATGGCCGAATATTTAAATTTGTCTATATAAATTTAGTGTAATGTTAAGTATTTATTACATTTTAAGCCATAATTTGAGCTTGGACCACCCCTGGAAAAAATCTTGGATTTGGACCCCAACGCTGCATGTCTTGGTTCAAATCTTGAAGGTGTAAGGGACCAGCAAGATTCGAACCATCACATGCAAATTTACAGTAGTTATGACTTTGCTATTGCGTTTTTTGCAAGGGTAAATTTTTGTAAACATGTGCCATAATATCAACCCTCTTCCATCCCACGAATCTTATATCACGGCTGGGAATCACCTGACATAATATTTTCGATATTTTCCAACGATTCTGTCAAAAGATGACCGATTTGAAAAGAAGAATTTAAGCAGAGACAGCGGGAACACTCCATGACTTTGCTGAATGCCAAGGATAATCTTTGAAAAATCAGCTGATATGAAAGTTATTGATGACCAACCAAAACTTAATCTGGTCGTCAATAACGTTTTTATCACTTGATTTGTAAAAGAGTTAGATCTACCACCCATCTGATATCGGGCGTTTTTCACTTTTTTCTGTTTCAAACCGATTTCAAATTGGTCAAGTATTTACAAAATTATTGACGATTTTCTGAAATTTAAGTGTCACCTGATTCCCCACCGATGTATATAATGCCCTTGTTTTGTTAACAATAGTTTATGTAGTAACTACAGGGAAATCTGGCAATGAATATTTGATAAAAATAAGTTCTTTATATAAGTTACTATAAAAATAATGTGTTGTTACATTTGACCTTACAGTGAATATTTGATGGAATTGAATGACCTATTTTGGATAATTTTGTCCTTGTTTTATGCGCCCCTACTAAGTTTGAATTCATAAAAAACCAAAATTTAACGGTAACTTTTTCCCATTCTTGTTTTATTTGCACAAGTATAAATTAGAGATAATTTTGGTGTAGGTCTCATACCCTGCCAGTCAATATTACAAAAATTACAGATCAAAGAAAAATGTTCATTTTTCTTAAACATGGAAAAAAATTCAGTCGCAAAATCATAAACCTTCTGTATAATCAAGTGTTTTTTTCTCAATTATGTTTTTCATAGTTTTGTATTTAGCTTATTTATGTTACATACATATCTGTTGTAGCATACAAGCTGAAAAATGTCAGATATTATCATCTTCTGGGAAAAAATATGAGATTTACGGAGTTGGTGCTTCCCCTTTTCCCGCCTTTTTTTTGTAAAAGGGGGTCAATAACTAAAAAAATACATAAAATTCCAACATATCAGTAAAAATTGTTTTAAGTTTCATTTTACCTCCGTCTTATATAATAGAAATAATATATAACAATACTTTTTGTATTTTCAAAAGTGTCTATTATGGTTCCAGATCGTTAAAGTAACTAACGGTAAAAAATATGAATAATATAGCACAGAAAATATTGAGACAAAAGGGGAAACTGCTGATTATCAGCAGATTCTTCTTTTGTCTCAATGTTTTCCCAAGCCTGTTCTATAAAAAACGTGAAAACTGGTCTTGTTTGGAAAAGGGTTAAGGGACCTTTTTCCAGCTTACTTGTCTTTCCAGGCTGATATCGACGATGCTGTCAAAGCTGCGAAAGCCGCTTTCAAACGAGGCTCCCCCTGGAGGAAGCTTGATGCTTCGAAGAGAGGACAACTCATCAACAAATTTGCTGACCTCATTAAGCGAGATACAACATACATTTGTGTAAGATACGATAAAGATATGTAAAGAATTTTTTTTAGGCTATTTAAAGTGTAATACTTCTGCAAATGGTTATAAAGAGACATGGATTATAACGCAGGAAAAAGTTGTGATAAAAAGAAAGACCTTGGCAATGAAACTCAAATTCAAACTGACTTTAAACTTGCCACAATGTATCTTCCTTATGTCTGATTGTGCATCAATTGACAATTCATATTTGGATTGTTAAACCATTACCAAACGGTCTTATTTTATGCTTGTCCAAATTCAAAGATGTTGCAGACGACATTTTCAAGTGAATGGAGTTTTTAATTTTCGGGTATTTTTGGATGGAAAACATTGTGGGAAATGAAGAAATTGCTTGTCGCAAGCAATTTTTTCAAGCAATTTCTTCATTTTCCAAGATGTTTTCCATGGTAATTATATTGTTGTGAGTCAAAAAGAGTGACTGTATGGTAATGGGTTAATGAGGAGACTGGTTCATAAAATTTACCTCTTTGGCGTAAATGCACCATTCAGCAAAGCTCTTTTTAATACAATGTTGCAAAATCTGATTTTTCCAACATGCATCATGCATATTCTAGCAACTAAAATAAATGTGACCCATCACCCTAAAAGAGACCTTATAGGAAGGACGAGAAATATTGACCCTAGTCAGCCTGCGCAGTCCGCGCAGCCAGACTAGGGCCTATACTTTTCACTTTTATGTAATTGTCCGAATCTGTGATGTTTTCCCTATCTTACTATAAGTTTATTTTCCACATACGGTATCTGGTCAACCTGTACTGAGTCTGACATGCCGTAGTTACGAGATTTTATAACAACACCGACGGTTTATCAAAACATAACATAGAACCCAGTCAATTTTTAGCTCAAAATTCATTGCAATTTCAGAGTTTAGAGACGTTGGATAATGGCAAACCATACATTGACTCTATAGGAGATATAGAGGGGGCAGTAGAAGTACTACGATATTATGCAGGATGGTGCGACAGCATATCTCCAGTGGGGGATCAAAACCTCGAAACTCCAGCTTTGTCAAGCTGTAGTTGCGAGGTTTTGACTCCCCACTAACAATATCGTCGGTGGGAAGTCAAAACCTCGTAACTCCAGCTTATTCAAGCTGTAGTTACGAGTTTTTGACTCCCCACTAACGATATATGTCTTGTATTTCTATCTCATATAGTTCCGCATTATTTGTTACAGAGTTTAGAGACCCTGGATAATGGTAAACCTTACAATGACTCTATAGGAGATATAGAGGGGGCAGTAGAAGTGCTAAAATATTATGCAGGATGGTGTGACAGCATATCACCCATGGGGAGTCAAAACCTCTTTGTCAAGCTGTAGTTGCGAGGTTTTGACTCCCCAATAACAATGTCTTGTATTTCTATCTCATATAGTTCCGCATTATTTGTTACAGAGTTTAGAGACGTTGGATAATGGTAAACCTTACAATGATTCTATAGGAGATATTGAGGGGGCAGTAGAAGTACTACAATACTATGCTGGATGGTGTGATAAAATATGTGGCAAAACTATACCAGTCGGTAAGTCATTGCTACGATTAAAAGTAAGTTGTTTGACAAAACTATTTAGATTCAAAGTTGGTATGGTTAATTGTTGTGTTTTTCTTTGTCTGTTAACAATTAGCAAATTCAACAAAATATTTTATACATTGTTTTACACAATTGTTCGTACAATAGTTTTATGGATATATAGAAAGTTCAATGCACTAATCAAAATATGCAAATCTAACTTTTATCGGGCCAGGACTTTGTGTCAAGGGTGCCTATGTCACAGCAAAAGTGTCATCTGCATTGTGAAGTTGGTTTTATAGGCAAATTCTTTTACCTGGTATATATCTTAGGATTTCTATTATAGTTCTTAAGTTTGGAACTTTAATAGGTAGAGCCTAGATATTTCACACATGGTTACCTGAACTTACCTCCTACCAAAGAACTTCATTTGAGACCATGACCTTTGACCTCATGAACTTAACCTAGAGGTTGATAAGCTTCTGTTCAGATGAGTTGTATTGGCTGAAGACCACTCTTGTTGTCTTGATTCATTTATTTTGATGTCATTAGCCAAGAGACCTTAAAGGATTTTAGGAGAAAAAGCTGTTTGGGATGGGATTACTTTAAAGAACTACTCTTAGTTATCATTAAAATTTTCCTATTATTTCAGATGGTTCCTTTTTCACCTTTACTAGACATGATCCTGTTGGTGTTTGTGGGGCTATAATACCTGTAAGTTGTACCTAAGTCAAACACTGCACCAATGTGAGGGCTGATGCATATGACAATTGGTGACAACTGACATAGAAATCATGTCTAGAAAATCAATTCCACACAATGATGCTTTTTGAAGCCCCAAAAGATGAAGACTTTGGAACATTGTTGCAAATGAAGACATTGCTCGGAACAAGCAATTTATTCATTTCCCACAGTGTTATCTACTAAGAAAAACCAAATGATACAATATTTTATTCACTTGTAATTGTGGTATGCAACACTTAGCATATTTGAACAGTCCAAAATTTTGCTGTCTTGTAATGGGTTAAAGCATAGAAGATGTACTGGGCATAGGATATTTTAAAATGGTAATTATCAGAATTTTTTCTTTTCCATCTATGCCTTATTTGTACATGAAGACATTATGACATATCTTCTTGGCTCTATGAGATGATTCAAGGGAGATAATTCAACTATGATTTTGTTGTTCATAAGACAAGCTGTAAGAAGGAAAGTGGGAAGGATAGAAAAATGAGAAATTATAAGATCACAATGGTTGCGCTAGTTCCAACAACAATAATAAATAGATAATTTGTATAATTTAACTCAATGTTACATGTTCATAGCACAGCTGATATAGCTACAGACTTTGAAGCTTGGTGCACTAGGTTTGATCACCTGCCATGTTGAGTATCTTTTCCAACATTTGTCCCCCATCAATGGATGGATAATCATAAACCTTTTTAGGACGAGCTTGGAAAGGATGTTGTGGTATCATGGGTAAGCTAAATGACAGGAGATTTGAATCCATGATTAGGTCTTCCAGACCGCAACCATACCCATGGCAGAAATACTGTTACAAGTGGAATTTTAACTTTAATTAATCATGCTCTATAAGCTTAGTGGTAAATATGTAATAGCCTTCTTTCGAACAATGGTAATTAATGTTTCTGGTACAAATCCATAACAAAAGAGAATGTGTGATTTTTTGCCCCATACATTTGACTCCATTTCACCACTATTTCAGTGGAACTATCCTCTACCGATGATGATCTGGAAGCTGGGTCCAGCACTAGCCTGTGGTAATACTGTAGTGGTGAAACCAGCTGAGCAGACACCGCTTACTGCCCTTTATGTGTGCTCTCTATTGAAAGAGGTAAGATAATTTTCATAGTCTTGCCCAAAAAGGCTGCTTATTCGTTAGACTGGTTCCTGTCCCTGAAATCTACTATGGATTTAGGTATGGTAATAGCTAATCTCCACGGTCAAAAATATGACAGTCAACAAGCGGCTCTGATTGGTCGAGGCGTTTCATCGGTTGTGTATACTAACCAATCAATGGACGCGGTTTTTTTTAACCTCCCGAACCCCCTCTGGATCCGCCACTGCTACCATTTGTCAAAGATGCAGCTTTGTTGTCCTTCATCAAAACAGAGTTGAAAAACACTGTGAGAAAGGGAGAAAATACTGAAGAATTACAATTTTCTCCTTTTCTTGCCATACCTTAACCTTTTCCTAAACAACAATAAAGGGGGTCTAAATTGAAAGGAGCACCAGACGGCATTTTAGAGTTGATGAAACTACAAAATTTTAAGATTGTCTTGGTAGAAAACATCATGGGAAATGAAGAAATTGCTTGTCACAAGCAATTTCTTCATTTTCCACAATGTTTTCTCCAATCTTTTTCATGGGTGTCAATGCATGTGAATGAATTTATTAATGTAGATCTACAGTAGTGGTGAAACCAGCAGAACAGACACCACTTACTGCCCTTTATGTGTGCTCTCTATTGAAAGAGGTAAGTTTGTTGTTGTAGCCTTTCCCAAAAATGCTGCTTTTTTGTTAGACTGGTTCCCGTCCCTGAAATCTACTATGGATTTAGGTACGGTAATAGCTAATCTCCACGGTCAAAAATATGACCGTCAACGAGCGGCTCTGATTGGTCGAGCCGTTTCATCGGTTGTGTATACTAACCAATCAATGGACGCGATTTGCCGGGTATTACCAGACTCTTTACAACGTAGTGTATCAGAGGCAGGAACCAGACTACTTTTTTGTTGCCCTTCATAAAAGAAATGTTAAAAGATATTGGGAGAAAGGAAGAAAATATGAAATTTTCTCCTTTAATTTGCAATATTTTAACATTTTCCCAAATAACAATTAGGCAGTCCAAATTGAAAGCAGTTGCAGACGACATTTTAAAATTGATGGAATTACAAAATTTTATGACTGTCTTTGTAGAAAACATTGTGGGAAATGAAGAAATTGCTTGTCACAAGCAATTTCTTCATTTTCCACAATGTTTTCTCCAATCTTTTTCATGGGTGTCAATGCATGTGAATGAATTTATTAATGTAGATCTACAGTAGTGGTGAAACCAGCAGAACAGACACCACTTACTGCCCTTTATGTGTGCTCTCTATTGAAAGAGGTAAGTTTGTTGTTAACTATTATGCCTTTCATGCAATCCATGGCTTTGGTGGCGAGAACCATCTTTGAATGTTGATTCTGCACTAAAATCATTCAAATATTGTTTACATGTTACTGATAGTATTGATTAAAAATATTAAAGGGAAAAAATCTTAATCAGAGATCAACAAATCTTATTTTGCTAAGGGTAGATGAACCGTTCATCAAACTCAACGTCGTCTTTAGGCAATTAAAATGAGTATTATCATCATAGGGTTTGGATTTGAAATAACAAATCTCTGGTATTCCTTTACCCACACTTATCTTTTGCTCTCTACTTTGATTTCCCTCTTTGATTCTAGGCTGGTTTCCCGCCTGGTGTAGTAAATGTGGTACCAGGGTACGGTCCGACTGCTGGAGCGGGTATCAGTGAACACATGGATGTAAACAAAGTAGCCTTTACTGGTTCTACAGAAGTTGGTAGAATAGTGATGGAGGCAGCTGCCAAGAGTAACCTGAAGAGAGTGTCACTGGAACTTGGTGGGAAGAGTCCATTCATCATTCTAGGAGATGCAGATGGTTTGTTTTTCTATTTTGTCATTGTTATTGCATATCCTCATAACTCCAGCTCTAATCAAGCTGGATTTAAATTGTAAAATGCAATTACACCGATGATTTCCTTTTTCGAAATGATACAATTTTTAGGCAGATCAATATTCAAAGGCGTTTGGGACTGAGTATTTAATTGATACAACATTATATATTTGCTCTGAAACCTGTATTATTCTGGTGGCTTTGGATTGAAATATAGAGCAATGTTTATCTGCATAAATTTGCAGTATGACCCTATTCCTGAATCCTTACTGCATGCTTATTTAACACAGTAGGACTACAGTTTGTCTCTCAAATTTTAACCCTTTACCTAATACCTAACAAGACATTGTTTTGACATCCCTTAGAATATTGACTTGGGAAAACATTGAGACAAAAGAAGAAATGTTGTTAATCAGCATTTTCTCCTTTTGCCTCAAAATTTTCTGTGCTATATTTATCATATTTATTATTTATGTCTATTTTGCTTTCTTCAGCAGCTTTCAAATGGATGCAGCCCAATTTCTTGATGTTTGGGAAAGGGTTAAAAGATTGGGGTTGTCTATTTGTCTCAACATTTTGTTATCTTGCATGACACAAGAGTAAAGGCGCTTTCATATTTCGCAGATGTATTCTTTATGATAAGGCTAGTTGCAATAATGTAACCAAACTTTGTTTATTTTGATCTTGGTTTCAGTTACACTTCCTTCCTATTTGTTGCAATGGAACAGGGCCTGGAGTGATTCACTCCAGCAAATTTAGCAGTCAAACTTCAAAATTAAGCTATTTAATGTTGTAAGAATGATACCTGACATCAGGTTAATCAATTTTCTGTCAATCCAGCATAGTTTTGTGTTGAAATAACTTTCAAATGAAATTCAATTTAAGTTTGAAGTGGTCTACCCACCCATTTATTATGCTCCCCGAAGGGAGAGCATATAGTCGCCGCTTTGTCTGTCCGTCATTCCGTCCGTCCGTCCGTCCGTCCGAAGCGATTTCTCTATAACCCTTGGGCCAAATCAAATGAAACTTACCATGTGAACTCCCTATGACATAATGCCGATGTACTTTTCCCAGTTTTTGGATTTGAGGCCTCATCATGGGAAAAGGGGACTTAAGGTCAAATACACTTTTTCTCTAATTTCTCATAGTCTAATGGTCAGAATTTGATGAAATTTCATATTTTAGTAGCAAATCAGATGCCCTTGACAATAAACTACTTGAAAGGATGGGTTGCAATAAGGGGTCAAAAAATAGATTTTCTTTAAATTTTGTGGATTGATAGGGTTACATAATATCTTTAATTTGTATGTGTAAAAAATCTGGTTTCGGCTTATTTTCCGAGATATGGGTAAATAAAGTGGGTGGGGTAAGATGGACTGAAACAGAGTAGGGGTCATTCTAAGTCGCTTATCTTTCTTATTTTCAGCCCCAGATGCGTGAAAATTTGTATGCGTGTCTTGTGATATATGCGTTAAACATTTATGTGCTTTTATTCGATATTCCATGTATATTTTTTCCGTAATATTCATTCTTCTTTCTTTCGCAAAATTTCGCTATTTTTTAACGACCAACTTTACCAAACTATCTCCACATGTTTTATTTGAAATACGATTTTTATGAAACTTTACAGATGTATTATCAAGATATTAATATAACTTTGCGTGAAATTTGAAAGAAAAGCATTGGCCTGTTGTTGAGATATTTGACCTTGACCTTCAAAATAACATCAAATTCGGGAATGTCCGTTAAAACTACGCATTGTTGGGAAAATGGTTAGGATTGAATGGCATGTGACAGCCCATTTATAAAGGAATGCATTTCACACATGATTGGGTTTTTTATTGTATGATTTTACCGTTATAAGTGATATACTCATTATAATAAACTTGGTCACCTCTCAGAATTACCCGGTAATTTCATCTGATGAAATCATTGATAGACAGATATTTGTTTAAGGCCTGTCTATACATTTAACATCATTTTCTTTTTGTTGATAGTATATAACGTTATAAAGATAATTAGCTTAAGTTAATTAATTGTAAGCACATTTGGGCATTTAGTAAAATCATTCACAATGCGTCTTCTTTATAACCATATAAGAAATACAATCTGAAAATGATTAGTTTTCTCCTAGCAAATTGATAATTCTTGTCCTTCATGAGATGAGTGAATATAAACTCTTAGACAATTCAAGTTGCATAATCTATAAAGCTTTGGCAATCTTAACATACCGTAATGCTAATATTTAATTTCACTCACCTGTGGTAGTAATATTAATCACAGTGCTTTCCGCGTAGACATGTTTCATGTGCAATATTTAGTTTCATAAGAAAACTGAGAAGTAAAAAGAATTTCTTTTCTTTCCCATTCTTCCGAATGGATTGTACGATACAAAAAAAGTAAATATTGCTATGAAACTCATTAGGAACAGTAAAAAGAAACCATGCTTTCAATCCTTATGAATAAAATTGGCGCTTTAACTATCACATTTTGGCATTTCCCGAGTTTTGAAGTCATTTTGACGGTCAAGCTCAAATATCTCAACAATGGACAAACGCTTTTCTTTCAAATTTCACACAAAGTTACATTAATATCTGGACAATACATCTGAAGAGTTTCATAGAAATCGGGTTTCAAATAAAATGTGTGGAGATAGTTTGGTAAAGTTGGTCGTTAAAAAATAGCGAAATTCTTCGAAAGAAAGAAGAATGAGTATTACGGAAAAGATATACATGGATTATCAAATGTAAGCCTATAAATGTTTAACGCATATATCACAAAACACGCATACAAATTTTCACGCATCTGGGGCTAAAAATAAGAAAGATAAGCGACTTAGAATGACCCCTACTCTGTTTCAGTCCATCTTACCCCACCCACTTTATTTACCCTTATCTCGAAAAATAAGCCGAAACCAGATTTTTTACACATACAAATTAAAGATATTATGTAACCCTATCAATCCATGAAATTTAAAGAAAATCTATTTTTTGACCCCTTATTGCAACCCATCCTTTGCGTATAAAAAGTATGTCATGGAAAAAGGGGGCTTATCGTTTGTTAGCTTAATCTTAGCTCTGTATGGCATACATTTATTGTGACAAAGCCTTATTCGGGGAGCATTGTCCGTCTCTGACGGCTCTTGTTTCTACTGAGACTCATATTTACCACAGAAAGTAAAACTTAAAAACAATTCTTGTTGATACTTTTTATCAAATTTGTGACATGGAATATGTTTGTATGGGATTTACTTCTGATAAGATATGTTTGTATTCAAAAAAGTGTTACAAGAACATTTCTTTTCCACTTGCTTATCTTGTTCCAAAGAAAGTCAAGGTCAAATATCAAGGTCATTGATTAGAAATTTAAGCTATATGCCCCTTCTTATTTGTATCTATATTCTTTTCAGTTGAGCAGGCAGCTATCTGGGCGCATGAAGGTATAATGGCTAACCATGGACAGAATTGTTGTGCGGGGTCAAGGACGTATGTGGAAGAGTCTATTTATGATGAGTTTGTCAAGGTCAGTGCAGAAATAGCCAAGAACAGGATCGTGGGTGACCCATTTGATGGGATTACAATGCATGGACCTCTGGTAAGGAAACAAATCTAGATTTAAAAAAAACATTCCATAGATATTTATTGTGAACTTTTTAGCTCACCTGAGCACGAGGTGCTCAAGTGAGCTATTGTGATCACCTTTTGTCCGGCGTCCGTGCATCGTCCGGCGTCCGTCGTGCGTCGTCCGTCAACAATTTCTTTAAATGACATCTCCTCCTAAACTACTTGGCCAATTTCAACCAAACTTGGCAGGAATGTTCCTTAGGTGACCCCCTTTCAGAATTGCTAAAAGAATTGAAATCCATGAAAAACTCTGGTTGCCATGGCAACAGAAAAGGAGAAATTTGACTGAATCTCAATACTATCTTTGAACGACATCTTCTCCTAAACTACTGGGCCAATTTCAACCAAACTTGGCAGGATTGTTCCTTAGGTGACCCCCTTTTAGAATTGCTAAAAGAATTGAAATCCATAAAAAACTCTGGTTGCCATGGCAACAGAAAAGGAGAAATTTGAATGAATCTCAATACTATCTTTGAACGACATCTCCTGCGAAACTACTAGGCCAATTTCAACCAAACTTGACAGGAATGTTCCTTAGGTGAACCCCTTTCAGATATGCTAAAACAATTGAAATCCATAAAAATATCTGGTTGCCATGGCAACAGAAAAGGAGAAATTTGACTGAATCTCAATACTATCTTTGAACAACATCTCCTCCTAAACTACTGGGTCAATTTCAACCAAACTTGACAGGAATGTTCCTTAGGTGAACCCCTTTCAGATATGCTAAAACAATTGAAATCCATGAAAATATCTGGTTGCCATGGCAACAGAAAAGGAGAAATTTGACTGAATCTCAATACTATCTTTGAACAACATCTCCTCCTAAACTACTGGGCCAATTTCAACCAAACTTGGCAGAAATGTTCATTAGGTGACCCCCTTTCAGAATTGCTAAAAGAATTGAAATCCATAAAAAACTCTGGTTGCCATGGCAACAGAAAAGGAGAAATTTGAATGAATCTCAATACTATCTTTGAACAATATCTCCTCCTAAACTATCAGGCCAATTTCAACCAAACTTGGCAGGAATGTTCCTTAGATGACCCCCTTTCAGAATTGCTTAAAGAATTGAAATCCATAAAAAACTCTGGTTGCCATGGCAACCGAAAAGGAGAAATTTGAATGAATTTCAATACTATCTTTGAACAATATCTCCTCCTAAAATACCAGGCCAATTTCAACCAAACTTGACAGGAATGTTCATTAGGTGACCCCCTTTCAGAATTGCTAAAAGAATTGAAATCCATAAAAAACTCTGGTTGCCATGGCAACCGAAAAGGAGAAATTTGAATGAATCTTAATACAATCTTTGAACGACATCTCCTCCTAAACTACCTGGCCAATTTCAACTAAACTTGGCAAAAAATATTCCTTAGGAGGTCCTCTTTAAGAATTGCTAAAAGAATTGAAATTGACCAAAAACTCCGGTTGCCATGGCACCCGAAAAGGAGAAATTTGACTAATTCTCAATAAATTCTTTGAACAACATCTCCTCCTAAACTACATGGCCAATTTCAACCAAACTTGGCAGAAATATTTCTGAGGAGGTTCCTTTTAAAAATTGCTAAAAGAATTGAAATCCTTTCAAAGCTCTGGTAGCCATGGCAACAGAAAAGGAGATTTTCCACCAAATATCAATGACATCGTTGAGTGATATCTCATCCTAAACTAACAGGCTAATTTCCACCAAACTAGGCAGAAATATTTCTTGGGTCACATTTAAAAATTTGCTAACAGAATTGCAATATTTTTAAAAAAAAACTCTGGTTGCCATGGCAACAGAAAAAGAGAAATTACACAAAATCTGTCAGAAGCAATTTCTCAATAACCACAGAGCCAAATTTGACAAAACTAAATATTTGCATTGCTTATGATATTGCTAAGAGGCACTTTTCTTTGCTTTTCAATATGAAACCTTGTCACAGAAAAAGGGGACTTCTTGTAAAAATCTGCTTATCAGGGGCATGGCATTTACATTTATGCATGGATTTAAAAAAATGTATGGGTAAATGTGTTCTTTATCATGAGTAGATGTTCTATTTGAAATATATATTTAGGTAGGTTCAAGGTCATAGATCTAGGTCAATTTGTAAATTTCTGTTTGTTTGTCAGTCTGTATGTTTTATTTTAATTCCATCTGTCCAAAGCAATTTCTCCATAACCACATAGCCGAATTGGATGAAACTTCATATTTGAGTTACATATGATATTGCACTTAGGTAGTTTTCTTGGTTTTCTATGGTTTGAAATCGCATAGCGGCGTTCATATGATCTTTGACCCTTTATCGCATTACCTGTAAGAAATCTGATCTGTTATAAAACCCAATCTCAGGTGAGCGACCTAGGGCCAACGGCCCTCTTGTTTGGGGAAATTTTCTACTTTTATTTTGACCATATATTGAAAGATCTAGGGCATATTGTTTTATTGATGTCTGTCTGTCGGTCTGTCAATCTTTCTGAAAACTTAACATTGGCCATTTCGGTGGCATTGGTGTTTAACAAACACATCTTGTTTTTTTCTGAGAGAGCATATTTTCTTACAAAAATTCTGAAAATTTCTAGCCAAAGTATTTTGCCATTTATGAATAATATACTTTTTTTTTCTTAAGGGTTCCTTACCCACCTTTCAAATTTGGCCCAAAAGGTGTTATAAGTATGACTTTAATTCATGTGTTAGGATCAGCTTGACCCCCAGGGAAAAAATACCTTTCCGACAACATGCCTTGCCCCGCCCTCCCCTCTTTATGCTAATATTCCATAAAGTTGACACTGTATTACAGGTAGATCAAGATCAGTATAACAAAGTTATGGAGATGATTGAGAGTGGTAAGAAGGAAGGGGCTACATTACAGTGTGGTGGTGAGAGATACGGAGACAAGGGGTATTTTGTCATGCCGACAGTCTTCAGTGATGTTAAAGATGATATGAGGATTGCTAGAGAGGAGGTAACAGGGTGCTGGTCACCAGCATTTTCTTCTTTTGCCCCAATGTTTTCCCAAGCCTGTTATGTTAAAGACATCAAAACCAGGTTTTGTGTTAGGGGTAAGGTTAATACATGTATACTACATTCCCAGCACCAATTAAATCTTTGCCATATGGCAAAATTTTAAACTTGTCTTCATTCAAAGGTGTCGCAGACGACAACTTCATGTGTATGAAATATTACATTTTTTTGTCTTTTTATTTAGAATCTAGAAAACAATGTGGGAAATGAAGAAATTGCTTGTCACAAGCAATTTCTTCATTTCCCACAATGCTTTCCAAAGACTTTATCTTGTGGGTCATCATAAAGGCATTGCTTTTTGGAAATAGGTTAATCTTTTGCCAGGGCTTGTTGGGAAAGGGATAACAGGATTGCTAGAGAAGAGGTAGCTTTCCTTAACCCTTTTCCAAAAATGTCTGGTATTTACTATCTAGAGAAAGACTAATTTTGAATACAAAGAAAATTAAAGAAAAATGTGATTAATGTTTTTTTTTTACTTGTAAGCAAAAACTGTATGATTTGAATGACATTTATTTAAACACCTTTAATTTTGACTAGTCTACATGTATGAATTTGAAATATGGACATGAAACATGACCATAGTAATGCACCATTCAACTTTTTACATTTCTACAATGATATTTTTATCATGTTTAAAAATAAACTCATAATAGCTTCAGTCATAGAGCCACTGCAAGTGGAACAAAAAGGATTGAACAATCAAACAGAACACATTTCCTTTTACCATTTCAGATATTTGGTCCTGTACAGTCAATCATAAAGTTCTCAGACTTGGATGATGTTATAGAGCGAGCAAATAACACACATTATGGACTAGCTGCCGGGGTTATGACTAAAGACATCAATAAAGCTCTGAAAGTCTCACAAAATCTTGAAGCTGGAAGTGTATGGTAGGGTTATTTTTATCAGCATTTTCTACTTTACCCCAATGTTATAGAACAAGCAAACAACACACATTATGGACTAATAGCCAGGGCTATGACTAAAGATTTCAATAAAACTCTCAATGTCTCACAAAATCTAGAGGCTGGTAGTGTATGGTAGGCTGACTTAAGTGTAATTGACATAATAACATATAATTTGCAGTTGAGGATCCAGGTTTTTTTGGGAGGGGGGTTTCAAACGAACCCCCCCCCCCCCCCCCCTGCTTATTAGCTCACCTGAGCACGAAGTGCTCAAGGTGAGCTATTGTGATCGCCTTTTGTCCGTTGTCCATCCGTCCGTCCGTCCGTCTGTATGTCCGTCCGTCTGTCAACAATTTGGTGTTTACACTCTAGCATCTACACATATAAGCCAATCTTAACCAAACTTGGTCAAAACATGTATGACCATGAGCTCTTGGATGAGTTCGAATTTGGGTCAGATCAGACCGGAAAGTGTGGAGTTATCTGCCCTTGAATGTAAAAAGTAGCTACTTTTGACATTGTTTACACTCTAACATCTACAAATATTGACCAATCAATACAAAAGTTGGACACAATGTTGGTGACCATAAGATCTCCGATGAGTTCGATTTTGGGTCAGATCAGTCAGGAGTTATCTGCCCTCAAATTTGACAAAATTGTCGTTTTTGACCGTTTTCGACTTTGTTTACACTATAGCATCTACAAATATTGACCAATCAAGACAAAACTTTAACACTATATTAATTACCGTAAGATCTTGGATGAGTTTGATTTTGGGTGAGATCGGACTAGAAAGTCAGGAGTTATCTGCCCTTGAATGTAAAAAATAGCTACTTTTGACATTGTTTACACTCTAGCATCTACAAATATTGACCAATCAATACAAAAGTTGGACACAATGTTGGTGACTATAAGATCTCGGATGAGTTTGAATTTTGGTTTGATCGGAATAGAAAGTCCTGAGTTTTCTGCCCTTGAATTTGACAAAAATGTTGTTTTTGATCGTTTTCAACTTTGTTTACACTTTACCATCTACAATTATTTACCAATCAAGACAAAACTTTTACACAATATTAGTGACCATAAGATCTTGGATGAGTTCGATTTTGGGTCAGATTGGACCAGAAAGTCAGGAGTTATCTGCCCTTGAAAGAAAAAAAAAGCTACTTTTGACATTGTTTACACTCTAGCATAGATCTACAAATATTGACCAATATATACAAAAAATGGACACGATGTTGGTGACCTTATATAAGATTTTTGATGAGTTTTTGTTTTGGTTTGATCGGACCAGAATGTCCTGAGTTATCTGCCCTTGAATTTGACAAAATTGCTGTTTTCGACTTTGTTTTTACACTAACAACCACAAAATTAATGGTGACCAATCAAGACAAAACTTTGATCTTGGATATAATGGTTAATCACCATAAGATCATGGATGAGTTTGAACTTCAGCACAATTAGACAAGCAGTTGCTGAGTTATCTGCCCTTGAAATTGACAAAATTCTCGTTTTTGACTTTGTTTTCACTCTTTACAACCAGATATATTGACCTATAAAGAGGAAACAGGGACATAATGTTGATGACCATAAGTTTGTTTTCAGTCTTAATGTCACAAATATTAATTGATTCAAACATAACTGTGGTCATATCATCTTGGTTCAGGTGAGCAATATAGTACCATCATGGTCCTCTTGTTTCATTTTCATACAGAAATTCTGTCAAAATTGTGTAATACTAGGGAAATGAACCCCCTTCACAGAAATCCTGGATCTGTAGCAGATTTGTATTAGTGTCATGACGGTCATGTACTGGTAGGATACATGGTAAAGATTTGAAAGATCACAAGTTACAGTTGAGAACATCATGAAATTGACATTCTGAGTGGAATGGGAATGTTTTATGAACGAATGAATGGATGAATGGAATGAGCGGTTGGAATGATTTTGTGTATCTAAAAAATTGAAAACACGCCCACGATAACCGTTCAACCTATCAAAAGTGGTCTTTAAATAGTAACAGCCTGATATAGGAAATTTACCAATATTATAGGTATGAAGATTTATCGATAAAACGCCCATGATAATATTTCAGCCAATGAAATGCCTTCTTTTTATAACAACCAATTAAACCAGAGAACGTTTATTGAGCAGTGTGAATGTTTTATGAGCGTTTTGAGTGTTTTTGTGATCGAAATGAATGAGCGCTGTAGTGGAATGATTTTGATCGGAATGGAATGGTATGAATGTCAATTTCATGATGTTCTCAACTGAAGATGCCTTTTGAATTTTTCTGAGAAAAAAAATCTCATGTTACTCCTCTTCACTAAGTTTTACAAAATTGGTACACAGATGAGAGAAGAAAGTAATTGTTATAACAGTTTTGCACTGACCCCTTGATACTTTGTAAGTGTGGATAAATATATCTTGTTCTTTCTCATCCTGCAGGGTAAACTGTTATGATATAGTAAAGTCACGTCATTTGGAGGCTACATATATCATACTGTATAATTATGTAACTATAATTGCAGGGTAAACTGTTATGATATAGTTAAGTCACAGACACCATTTGGAGGCTACAAGATGTCCGGACATGGGAGGGAACTGTGAGTATGCAAGTAACTCGACCCTTTCCCAAACACCAAATGGTGGTCGAAACTGACTGCTGCTGTGCTGCAAATGACAAAATATGTGTTAACAATGCTTTTAATTGTTCACAATATAGCACAGAAAATGTTGAGGCAAAAGGAGAAAATGCTGAGTGTCAGCATTTTCTTCTTTTGCATCAATGTTTTCCCAAGCCTTTTCTATTTGGGATGTCAAAACCAGGTCTTGTTTGTGCAAGGGTTCACTGATATTGATTCATTTAACCCTTTCCCAAACAACAAAATTGTAGGGTGGTCCAATTTGAAAGCTTCTGCAAACAACAAAATGCATGATAGTAAAGACAGAATTTGTGTACAATATAGCCGAGAAAATATTGAGTTAAAAGTAGAAAATGCTGGGTGTCAGCATTTTCCTCTTTTGTCTCAATGTTTTCCCAAGCATTTTCTAATAGGGACGTCAAAAGCATGTCTTGTTTCTGACAGAGTTATGCACCTAACCATGCATATCTGGCAGCTCTACCGCTTGTTTAATTACCATGAATATATTCTTGAGTAAAGAGTTATACAACGCTCTTCTATCTTATTATTCGTCTGTAATTCTTTCCTTGAAGAAATGCAAAACTATTCGTAAGAGGATATATCTGCTGGAACCCAGGTTTTGGGGGGGGAATATTGACTGCCATCTGTGAATAACAGTCTTCAAGGCGGGGAATCACATGGCAAAGCTCTAACAATAATTGCAGAAAACTTTCAATAATTCTGATAATATGTGACAAATTTGAATTTTGGAGAACATCTAGCAGGGATTTGTCGGATGTAATGGATTTTTTATACAGCATGCTATAAAAAAATTATTGACAAGCAAACAATGTTTTGTTTGCTCGTTAATTCAGGTGCTGTTTACCATATCAATCACATCCAGAAAATCTCTTGACATTTTTACAGGTTCTCTGCTTCAAAACAAATTCAAACTGGTCACCTATCAACAGAATTATTAAAGATTTTCCTATAAGTATGATTGTTATTCCCGGCTGTGATGATCTTGACATCTTCTTTGCAGGGGAGAATATGCCTTACATGAATATACAGAGGTGAAAACAGTAAGTTGATAAACATTTTGGGATTTTCATGAATCTTTAGTCTTTTCCCAAATGAGAGAATCAAAACTTCATCAAGTTGTGAGCTGACAAAAATGGATGTTTATTAAAATGGAACATTATGTACATTTTAGCACAGAAACTATAGAAGGAAAATGAGCATATGCTGATTATCAACAGCATATATTGTTGCAATGTTTGTTAACTTATGAACTTTTTTGGGAACATTGTAAACATGCCTTGAAATTGTAGTGACTTTTGTATGTGTTTGGATTCCTTCATGAGAGTGTGGTAAACGCTTTCCCAAACTACATTTGATTTATTAGGATTCCTGTTTTATCTCATACCAGTACTACCACAACTTCCTAATCAAGCCTCTAGCTGCTCGGACACAAAGGTTAATGATATCAAACTATTGGTGTGTGACATTTTTGTCAGAAAGGATATTTGCTGCGGCCAGAGATCAAACCAGGGACCTCTCGAGTGAGAGGCAGATGCGCTACGTTTGTCAATGGTTTGATATCCCAAACTACAAAACTGTAGCGTGGTCTAAATTGAAAGCTGCTGCAGACGACAAAATATATGTCTATAAATGTTTTCCAGAGCAAAGATATTCCAAAAGAGATAGAAACATGGAGAGAAAAGAAGGAAATGCTGATATAAAACAGCATTTACCACTTTTCTCTCAATGTTTTCTGTCCTTTCTTATCCTTTTAGAAACAGACAGGGTTATCAAATAACAAAATTAAAAATAATGTAAAGCCCATTCTACAGAGAGCAATGACTTAACCTTTTTTCCATACAAGATCTGGTTTTGACATCCCTGATAGAAATACCTTGGGAAAACATTGAGACAAAAGGAGAAACTGCTGATAACCAGCAGTTTCTCCTTTTGCCTCAATATCTTCCCTACTATATTATACACAAATTCTACCTTTAACAAAGTCGATTGTTTGTCCATCTGGCTGTCTGCAACAGCTTTCAAATTGGAGTAACCTAAAATTTTAATGTCTGATAACGGGTTAACCCTTTCCCAAACGACAAAATTTTAGGGTGATCCACTTCAAAAACTGCCACAAATGACAAAATTGGTGTTATTAAAGATGGGATTTCAGTAAATTATGGCATAGAAAATATTGAGACAAAAGGAGAAACTGCTGGTTATCAGCAGTTTCTTCTTTTGTCTCAATGTTTTCCCAAGACTTTTCTATAAGGGACATCAAAACCAGGTCTTGTTTGGGAAAGGGTTAAGGAAACATAGTCTGACACTAATCCACTTTTCATTGATGATATCTTACTTCTTTACTTTCAGGTGACCATCAATTTTCCAGACAAGTATACATAAAGATATGCTGAAAACAAGAGTGTTGAAAACATGTTGTTGTGTTAAGTTAGTCCACCCCTAATGAGGTTCATGTGACATTGGAATTTTTTGTATGATGTTGTAAACATCTGTTACATATCCCAACCTATTTGGGCAATGTGGGATGTTGGAAGATTTGACCTCCAAATGTTTACGACATCGCCTGAATAAATCGGATGTTAAATGAATCTCATTAGGGATGCACTATCATAAAGCAAAACTATTGTAACTTTTATATTTATATCTACGGTATTCACAATAGTGCTGCAATAGAATGTGGACATAATATAAGTGTAGGCTATATTTCAAAATTATCCAGAGACCATTATTTGGAAGAAATTATATGTGCCATCCCCCATCTACACGGTGACTCCATTTCAGTCTCAACACATTACCAAAAGACACAATTTAATGCATTCCCAAACAGTGACGCCTTTTGATACCCTACGATATAAAGGCCTTGGAAAACATTACGGAAAATGAATAAATTGCTTGTGACAAGCAATTTCTTCATTTCCCACAATAATTTCTACCCAGAAATATGAAAATGTGAAATCTCATTCACTTACAATTGTTGTCTGCAACATGTTTGGATTTGGAAAATTCTAACATTTTGCCAGCTGGTAATGGTATTCAGCAATTTCTCCTTTTCCTTCAGTATTTTCTATACCACGAAAATATAACATAGACATTCTCTAATTCAAATACTGATCATTTTGTCATCTGTAATTCATTTTTAATTGGGCTGGTCTGAAATTTTGCTGTTTGGGAAAGGGTTAATATCATTAACCTTTTCCCAAACAAGACCTGGGCCCTGTATTACTAAACATCTTACGATCAAGTTTTTGTGTAAACTGTGTAACAAGACATCTGATTGCATGAGAAATCCGACTGAGCCAATCAGGGCTGTTGTTACAACTAATTATGCAAAAATCAAATGTATGATCGTTAGTAATATGGGCCCCTGGTTTTGACATCCTTAATAGAAAATGCTTGGGAAAACATTGAAACAAAAGAAGAAACTGCTGATAACCATCAGTTTCTCCTTTTGTTTCAATATTTTCTGTGTCATATTTTACACAAATTTTATCTTGAATAACTTCTGTATTGTCATTTGTGGTAGTTTTCGAAGCAGATCACCCTACAATTATGCTGTTTGGGAAAGGGTTAAATGCACAAAATAGTTGCATGCTGATCTTGATGTTATACATGTAGTTGTTTGTGTGTAACCTGCACATTATTTTGTTTATTGTATTTATTTTTTGATATGCATATATTTTAATACTCTAATAAAATGTTTCAAACATTGTCACAACTATCAATTGTGAATTTTTACTACCACTCAATTATTGGGTCCTTGAATTTGTGCATGTATAGGCCTATGCCTCCACATCCTTTCCATGTTTTTTGTTACAGGGCTTCAAACATGCAAATATGGGGTTTGTTTTACTAGTATTGTGTATTTTTGACGGATTTTCTGTGTGAAAATTAAACAATTAGGCTACATAGGGGGGTTTGTTTGAACCCACGAACCCCACTGACCCAACACAAATGCAACCTGATTTTGTCGTCCCTAATGGAAAAGGGTTGGAAAAACTATGAAGCAAAAGAAGATAGTGCTGATGACAGGCATTTTCTCCTTTTTAGCGAGCCGGGACTTTATGTCCGGGGGGCTAATGTCACAGCCCTAGTGTGGACGTCAGCGTCGCGTCTTCACTTGAAAAGCTTTAACCTGGTCGATATCTCAGGCACTATTAGAGATACAGCCTTGATATTTCATATATGGATACATCTGGACAAGACCTTTCATTTGGGACCATGACCTTTGACCTAGTGACCTTGACTTCTGAGTTTTACCTACTTTTGAAAAACTTTAACCTGGCCTGTATCTCATGCACTATTATTGATAGAGCCTTGATATTTCACATGTGGATACATCCTGCCAAGACCTTTCATTTAGGACCATGACCCTTGACCTTATGACATTGACCTTGGAGTTTGACTTTTAAAAAATTAGCTGTTTTTAGCTCCACTGGCCGACAGGCCAGAGGGCTATTGTCATGGCGGTGTGTCCGTCGTGCGTGCGTCCGTCCGTGCGTCCGTCCGTAAACTTTTTCTTTAAAAATCTTCTCAGAACTTACCAGATGAATTTCAATCAAACTTCACAAGAATGAACCTTAGGCGACCCTCTCTCAGATTCCTTCAAAGAATTTGGATTGAATCGGAATAACCTGAGTTATCTGCCCTTGAATGGCAAAAATAGCTTATTAGCTCACCTGAGCACAAAGTGCTCACGGTGAGCTATTGTGGTCACATTTTGTCCGTCGTCCGTCTGTCTGTACGTCTGTCTGTACGTTCGTCCGTCCACAATTTTGTGTTTACACTCTAGCATCTACAAATATAGGCCAATCTTGACCAAACTTGGTCAAAACATGTATGGCCATAAGATCTCGGATGAGTTCGATTATGGGTCAGATCGAACTAGAAAGTCAGGAGTTATCTGCCCTTGAATGCGAAAAATACCTAGTTTTGACATTGTTTACACTCTAGCATCTACAATTATTGATCAATCAATACAAATCTTGGACATAACCTTGCCGAACATAATATCGCGGATGAGTTCGATTTTCAGTCTGATCTGACCAGAAAGATGAGAGTTATGTGTCCTTGAATTCGACAAAATTGCCATTTTCGGCTGTTTTCGACCTTATTTACACTCTAGAATCTACAATTATTCACCAATCAGGACAAAACTTGGACACAATCTTGGGGACCACGAGATCTCGGATGAGTTTGATTTTCAGTCTGATCTGATCAGAAAGTCGAGAGTTACTTGCCCTTGAATTTGACCAATTTGTCATTTTCGGCTGTTTTTGACCTTGTTTACACTCTAGAATCTACAATTATTAATCAATCAAGCCAAAACTGGGACACAATATTGGGGATCATAAGATCTGGGATGAGTTTGATTTTCAGTATTATCTGATCAGAAAGTCGAGAGTTATGAGCCCTTGAATTTGACAAAATTGCCATTTTTGACTTTTTTTGACCTTATTTACACTCTAGAATCTACAATTTTTTACCAATCAAGACAAATCTTGGACACAAGGTTGGAGACCATAAGATCTCAAATGAATTTGATTTTCAGTCTGATGTGATCAGAAAGATGAGAGTTATGTGCCCTTGATTTTGATAAAATTGCTGTTTTCGACTGTTTTCGACCTTGTTTACACTCTAGAATCTACAATTATTGACCAATCAGGACAAATCTTGGACACAATGTTGGGTATCATAAGATCTCGGATGAGATCGATTTTCAGCCTGACTTGACTAGAAAGTCGAGAGTTATGTGATCAAAATTGCCTTTTTTCGCTGTTTTTGACCTTGTTTATACTCTAGAATATACAATTATTGATCAATCAAGACAAAACTTGGACACAATGTTGGGGATCACAAGATCTGGGATGAGTTTGTTTTTCAGTCTGATCCGATAAAAACAGTCAAGAGTTATGTGCCCTTGAATTTGACAAAATTGCTGTTTTCGGCTGTTTTCGACCTTGTTTATACTCCAGAATCTACAATTATTTATCAAACAAGACAAATCTTGGACAATGTTGGGCACCATAAGATCGTGGATGAGTTTGATTTTCACAACGTTATTGACCATAAGTTCCTTTTCAGTCTTGAAGTCATAAATATTTATTGAATTGAACAAAAGTGACGTTGCTCATATCATTTTGGTTCAGGTGAGCGATATAGGACCATCATGGTCCTCTTGTTTTGACTTTAATTTTACTCTAAAATCCACAAATATTAACCAATCAAGACAAAACTAAATCAGAATATTAATGAGTATAAGATCTTGCCTTGGTATAATTTTCAGCTTGATCTGAATTTTACATCATGAGTCATGTGCCCTTGAAATTGACAAAATTGCCATTTTTGGTTCTATTTTGACTTTCTTTTCAATCTAGCAAATACAAATATTGACCAATCTAGACAGAACTAAAACAGAATGTTGATGACTATAAGATCTTGCCTTGGTATAATTTTCAGCTTGATCTGAATTTTACATCATGAGTTATGTGCCCTTGAAATTGACAAAATTACCATTTTCGGCTCTATTTTGACTTTCTTTTCACTCTAGCAAATACAAATATTGACCAATCTAGACAATACTTGTACAGAATGTTGATGACCATAAGATCTTGCCTTGGTGTAATTTTCAGCTTGATCTGAATTTAATATCATGAGTTATGTGCCCTTGATATTGACAAAATCAGATTTTCGGCTCTATTTTGACATTGTTTTCACTCTAGCAACTACAAATATTGGCCATTCAAGACAAAACTTGTACAGAATGTTGGTGACTAAAAGATCTTGCCTTGGTGTAATTTTCAGCTTGATCTGAATTTTATATGAGTTATGTGCCCTTGGTATTGACAAAATTGCCATTTTCGGTTTTATTTTCACTTTTACAACCATTCGTATTAACTAATCAATACAGAACTTTCATAGAAATCTTACTGACCATACAATCTTACTTGCTTGTAATTTTCAGTTTGGTCATGCATTTGCTTGTTTGCGCAGCCTGAACCTTTGAAATTGCATTCATTAAGACAAACAGTCAGGCCTGTGGAGCGCTTCTAGGCCGCCAGGACTCTCTGGTTGTGACAAGCTGCTATATAGGCGAGCTACGTTGTCTGCAGACAACTCTTGTGTCTCAATATTTTCTATGCCATATTACACACAAATTCTATTGTTATCAACATTATTTTGTCGTCTAAAGCTTTTTAGCTCACCTGAGCATGAAGTGCTCAAGGTGAGCTATTGTGGTCGCTCACCGTCTGTCGTCCGTCCGTTCACAATTTCTTTAAAGATCTCCTAAACCAATGGGTCAATGTTGACCAAACTTGGCAGGGATGCTTCTTGGCTGACCCTTTTTAAAATTTGTTCGCAAATTTTTGATTTGTCAAAAAATGTGGGTGTGGCAGGGCGGGGCTTATTGGACTGAGAGAAATCATAAGAAAATTCTTTGAAAATCAACCATTGGACCAATTCGAACCAAACTTGGCGGGAATGTTCCTTAAGTGACTCTTTTAAAAATTTGTTCACAAATTTTTAGATTTTTCAAATAATGTGGGCGTGGCAGGGTGAGGCTTATCAGACTGGGAGAAATCCGAAAGTTCTTTAAAAATCATTCATGTATCATGTTTCATGGGTAAAGGTTTAATATCAGCAAAGATCCCAGAACCATCCAGAATGGAGCTGCATGTGAAAAGGGGGCAAGAACAGAAAGTCCATAATTATATGCCTTTGCAATGGCAAAAGTTAACATTTTCCCTCATGTTGTCTATGTTCAGGTGTGCGATTTAGGACCATCATGGTCCTCTTGTTAGATAAAATCTCGGACAAGTCTTAAGGAAATTGGGTCATAAACTAGGTCAAAATGTAACTATGTACCTATGTGCATTATACAGGCCACAAATCTTATGAAAACTGTGTGCATCATAGCTCAGTTACATCATATACAGAAAGCTATTATCTCAGGTGAGCGCTTCAGGGCCAATGGCCCTCTTGTAACAGTCAAAATTTGTCGTTTGGGAAAGGAATAATCTCCCAACATTGATTGGATGGCCAAATTTAACACCTGTGCACATTCAAGATGTTACAGACGACAATTTCAAGTTCATGAAATTTTTCATTTTTTGTCTTTCTTGATAGAAAATATTGTGGAAAATGAAAGAATTGCCTGTCACAAGCAATTTCGTCATTTTCTCTGATGTTTTCATAAGAGTCAAAAGGCATCATCATTTGGGAAAGGTTTACCATATTAGTCAGTACAGTACACACAGACTGAATAAGGTCTGTACAGTCAGACTTTCCACGGGAAAGTTTCAAGAAGGTCCGTTTTAGCGAGCCCGGACTTTATGTGTTGGCGCCGTGTCTTCAAAAAATTTAACCTGGTCTATATCTCGGGCACTATTAGAGATACTTGTAACCTTTCATTTGGGACCATGACCTTTGACCTAGTGACCTTAACCTAGGAGTTTGACCTACTTTTGAAAAACTTTATCCTAGCATAGATCTATATCTCATACACTGTTACAGAAAGAGCCTTGATATTTCACATATTGATACCTTATACCCTGACCTTGACCTGAGACCGTGACCTTTGATCTCATGACATTGAGCTTTGACTCCTTTTTTGTGTCAAGCTCTCATATAGTCGAGCTACGTTGTCTGTGGACAACTCATGTTAATACAAGGTGTGTCACATTTTCTTCTCTTTCTTGTTTTTTCAACGAAGATGTTGCGGACGACAATTTTAAGTAAGTTAAATATCTACATCTTTCGGTCTCTCTGTGTGGAAAACATTGTGGGAAATTATGAAATTTCTTTTCACAAGCAATTTCTTCATTTTCCACAATTTTTTCCAAAGCCTTTATCTTGAGGGGCGTGAAAAAGTGTCAATATTTGAGAATGCGTTAAGGTGAGAGGCAATGCAGACATGTAGACAGAGAAATACCTCGTGCACTTTGATTTGCTGTGCTAGTTAGTTCATACGCAGTTGCGTCCCTTGTTCTATAAGGAAAAATATGGCGGCCAGCCGGACTGGCTTCAGGAGAACGGACGAAAAAGATTCAGAAAATGCGGGTATTGACGAATCTTCGGACAGCGAGAGCGAACCAGAACCAGCAAAAATTTTTCACAGACGAATATCAACTAATAAAGACATTCGCACAACGGTATGTTCATTGTAATTTCATTTGACATATGTGTCACGGATCGGCAGGGCGGAGCTGTCAAATTAAAAATTTCTAAAAAGGAATCGGAACTACAGAAATGAGTGGTTAAGGGCTATGGTAAATGCAAAATATCTTCCAATATATCAAACTTTATGTTGTGGGCACTCAATGGAATCGCCTGCCTGGTCGAGACGATTCAAAATTGAAATGAGAATCCACAAAAAAGGTTTTGATGAAAAAAATAAAATGACAAATTTAGAATGTTTTAGCCTACTCCCCCTTGTCTCTTGCTCTGACAGATTCACTAGTTTTTTTTAATGTCTCTGACCCTTTAGGATTTTGTATATCAATATGATTATTACAGACAATGCGAAGAGTCAAAAAAATTTACAGGACAGTGGGTCCTGTAAAGGTCCTATTTTTACCAGACCGAAAAAATACAGAAAATTATTTCGAATCGTCACGATAAACACAAATGTGTCTGATAGTGTTTCTCCCAGAATCAATTTTTTGGGGGTCATTTATGACCCCCTGTTTCCATTTTTGGGGGTCATTTAGAATTTTAGAGGGTCAATTTTGTAAACGAATAAATCAGATTTTCAAACACTTTTTCTGAAATGGCTACACTATAATTTATCTAAGGACAACATAATAATATTTTTAGGAAAAAAGCAAATAAACAAACACAAAACTTATCTCATCTTAGTAGTGGTAAGCCTTAATTCATGATTGTATTACATGTTTATATTACTTTCCTAGTTGTTTCATATCTTATTTTGTTCAAACTGTCCAAGAAATGGGAATGTAGAATATCAAATTAATTTTTGGGTTGAACTATTTTGGGTACGAATCATACAGAAACAACTCACTTTCTTTGTCTCAAAAAAGTATTAGAATTTATTTTTTTAGCAAAATAATATCATGTTTAGATAACAAAATCAGATTCTATCATGAATATTTACCATTTTGTCTGCTTACTATGTTTTCTTTAAAAAAAAATCCGTTTTTCTGGCTGAGAAAAAGATCGTCAATCCAGGTTACCCAGACAAAAATGTTTAGCTTAAGGATTATATGCAGGGGGTATAAGAATTCATACCAGTTTAACTTGGCTTGAATTGTATTTCAGAATGATAACTTAAATTAAAATGTGTGAAAAAAACGAGAAAAATATCCCCAGCTGGCTTCGGAAGCCGAAAAATAAACCACCCTTAAAAGAACAACAACAACAACAGGGTTGACAGTTTTCCGCGAAACTCAATTTAATCTTTCCCTGACGATTTATTTGAGTAAAAAAATGCAGGATATGCGCTTTGGATGAAACACTGAGTGTCAGAATATATGCATTGCGATACTTTGTCGACAGATTTTTGAGTAAGGATATACATTTTATGCTTCGACCCCAGACTTTTACCGGACAGGCGGTCCTTAGTCTCTATTATTTTTGTCGGACATAGGCGAATTTTACCACACAAGTCCGGCGGTCCGACGGGATTTCGCGATGTCTGTTATTATAATATCATTTGACATGTGTCATAGATTGGAGGAGCTGTCAAAAAAATGAGGCACAAAATTTTTATCGTTACCAATGTGTATCTGATTGATGGTGCGCCTGTTACATTCCTGCATATTTTCAAAAGATGATGCACAATTTCAAGCTCTGATGCGCCAGCGTGACATACAATTTCAAATGAAGCTATGGACAAAGAAAATCGGATTTTAATAAATTTTGCCTCATTTAATAACAAACATGTCTTCTTAGATACATCATCGATCTTATTGTTCTATTTTTAGATTTTCAAATTGAGGATAATCGTTTGTTTCAGTGTAAGATCCATTTATATTTCATTGAGTGAACAACAAAAGCTTTAATTTCACGAGTGGCGAAGTGGCAAACAATCAGGCCTGTGGAGCGCTTCCAGACCGCCAGGGCTGTCTAGTTCTTCCATACCATCTTTCCATGTCAGGAGTCTCTCTATTCAATTCTCTAGAGTTTCTGCGATTATTACCTGGTTATCTGCATAATAAGTCTTCCCAAGGTGCACTGGCTCGGAATTGCTGTGACATGGCAGTGATTTTTTTACAATTTAAAGACAGTGTGAGTCCTGGGGACTCGCTAGATTCCATATCAATGAGTCCAGGTACTAGCTTAGTGAGTCCAATACACTATTTTTAATAGGAAATCTGTAAAAATTATTGCATCTTGGGACTCGCTAGAATTAAAAGTTTGCATCCCAGAGACCAAATTATGAGTAAAAGTTTCAGGATGCGCAGGTAAAAAAATCACTGCATGGCCTCCAGGACAATGATGAATAGTAGAGGACTAAGCACTGATCCCTGATGTACCCGGACTTTCACTGCAAAGTAATTGCTGTAACCATCTCCAATACGTACACGGCTGCGAGCATTTGTGTACATTCCCTGGACCAGGCACACGATCCATTCATCCACATGATGCTTACATAATGCCCACCAGATCACTTTTCGAGGGACACGGTCGAAGGCTTTCTCAAGGTCCACAAAAGCCATATAGAGTCGTTTGTTTACAGCCAGGTACTTTTCTTGTAGTTGCTGGACAACAAATATTGCATCGGTAGTACCTCTGCCTGGGACGGAGCCAAATTGAGAGTCGTCGATGTACACTAGCTGCGGTCTGATGTGGCTGTCCACCATTCTCTCAATGACCTTGGCTTCATGACTTGTTCTGTCAGCTTGAGTCCGTGGTAGTTGTAATAAAGGAGCTTCATTTTATTATTATGCTCCCCGAAGGGAGAGCATATAGTCGCCGCTTCGTCTGTCCGTCCGTCCGTCCATCCGTCTGTCCGTCCGTCCGAAGCGATTTCTCTATAACCCTTGGGCCAAATCAAATGAAACTTACCATGTGAACTCCCTATGACAAAATGCCGATGCACTTTTCCCAGTTTTTGGATTAAAGGCCTCGTCATGGGAAAAGGGGACTTAAGGTCAAATACACTTTTTCTCTAATTTCTCATAGTCTAATGGTCAAAATTTGATGAAATTTCATATTTGAGTAGCAAATCAGATGACCTTGACAATAAACTACTTTAAATTTGCGTATAAAAAGTATGTCATGGAAAAAGGGGGCTTAACATTTGTTAGCTTAATTTTAGCTCTGCATGGCATACATTTATTGTGACAATGCCTTAATCGGGGAGCATTGTCCGTCTCTGACGGCTCTTGTTGTAATTATTTCATCTCACATCAGAATACTTTTCTGTTCTGTAAAAGTTCATTTTGAGTGGTATAAATGTATAATAACGGTTTAACACATTCCTAAACATTGACACTTTTTGAAGCCCAATAAAATGAAGCTTTCAGAAGGCTGTGAGAAACATGCTGGAAAATGAAGAAAGTGACAAACAATGTCTTCATTTTCCACAATGTTTTCTACTCAAAAAGACCGAGAAATGTAAAATTTCATTCACCTGAAATTTTTGTCTGCATCATCCATGAACTTGGACAGTCCAAAATTTTGCGGTCTGATAATGGGTTAAACATTCTCTGTAAAAGTTGTGATTATGAAATAATCGGTATCCCAACAAACGATGTGACAAGCAATTTGCTAATTTCTCACAACATTTTCTATCCACAAAGACAAAAAAAAATGTATAATTTGATTCACTTGAAATTGCTGTCTACAACATCTTTAAATTTGGATAAGTCTAAAATGATCTGTAGTTAACCTATTACTGTACATTAATGCCTTTTGACTCCCTCACAACAAAGGGCTTTGGAAAACAAATTGTGGAAAATGAAGAAATTGCTTGTGACAAGCAATTTCTTCATTTTCCACAATGTTTTCTAACTGAAAATGTAAAGATTTTTAGAATTTCATCAACTTGAATTTGTCGTCTGCAGCATCTTTGAATTTGGACAAATCTTAATTTCTATGATATATCATGCATGACTGTAACCATTCAGTGCACCCGTTTTTACAAAATAGCGTGTTTAAAGTCATGATTTTATTACTCAATACTGTGAATTTATTTCAACACAATTCAAGGTACTTTATATTTTAAACTTTTCCCAAACATTGACAAAATTTGTTTTTAACTCCACTGGCCGTTAGGCCAGCGGGCTATTGTCATGGCGGTGTGTCCGTCGTGGGTCCGTGCGTCTGTCCATGTGTCTGTCCGTCCGTAAACCTTTTCTTTAAAAATCTTCTTCTCAGAAACTACTGGATGGATTTCAACCAAACTTCACAGGATTGATCTTTTGGTGACCCTCTCTCAGATTCATTCAAAGAATTTGGATTGAATTAGAATAACCTGAGATATCTGCCCTTGAATGTCAAAAATAACTGGTTTTGACTTTATTTTTACTCTAAAATCTACAAATATCGAACAATCAAGACAAAACATTGACAGAATGATGGTGACTATAAGATCTTGCCTGGGTATGATTTTCAGCTTGATCTGAATTTACACCATGAGTTATGTGCCCTTGAAATAAACAAAATTGCCATTTTCGGCTCTATTTTGACTTTGTTTTCACCCTAGCAACTACAAATATTGACCAATCAAGTCAAACTTGGACAGAATGATGGTTACTTAGGATCTTGCCTTGATTTAATTTTCAGCTTGATTTGAATTTTACATCATGAGTTATGTGCCCTTGAAATTGACAAAATTGCCATTTTCGGCTCTATTTTGACATTGTTTTCACTCTAGCAACTACAAATATTGACCAATCAAGACAAAAGTAGAACAGAATGTTGGTGACCATAAGATCTTGCCTCGGTAAAATTTTCAGCTTGATCTGAATTTTACATCATGAGTTATGTGCCCTTGAAATTGACAAAATTGCCATTTTGGGGCTTTATTTTCACTTTTACAACCCATTAGTACATGTATTAACTAATCAATACTGAACTTTCACAGAATCTTACTGACCATACGATCTTAATTGCTTGTAATTTTCAGCTTAGTCATGGAATTGCTTGTTTGCGCAGCCTGAACCTTTGAAATAGCATTCAACAAGACAAACAGTCAGGCCTGTGGAGCGCTTCCAGACCGCCAGGGCTGTCTAGTTTATGTTCCTAATAGAAAAAGCATTGAAAATATATAGACAAAAAAATAAAATGTTGATAATCAGTATTTGTTCTGTACTGTCTATTTTGTTGTCTGAAGTAACTAATTTCCCATGCTATAAAACAATGGGAAAGTTGAGTCTTCTACAAATTGGAAGTGATTTCAAGTTGAAAAAATGAATAAATTTCTATCCATTCAAAAAATGATATAAATGAAGAAAATTCCTGATTACCATCAAATGCATGTGTACGCCTTAGATTGGTTTTTGTTTTTGTAGTGCAGGCTTGAGAAAATCCAGCAACTCATGGTTAGGTTAACCAGCCACAGCATTATGACTTTCAAAATTTCAAATTTTTGAATTTGGCTTTAAATCCCAATCATATTGTCATATGCCGTAATGAGAAAGGGTTAAACTGGAAGAGTCCTGAGAATTGATATCATTCATTGTTTCGCCTCAAGATCAGCTTTTTATCTATTTAATCAATCAAATTAGATGCTTGTTTCATTGTTTTCTCCACTTTCATGTTCAAAAATAGTCATAACTCTTTCCCTAACAACACATGGGTTTTGAATCTCCAATCTAGAAGGGCTTTGAATGGGAAAGCATTTAGGGAAAAGAAGAAAATGTTGAGTTAGTTTCTGGTGTTATTCTATCTTGTCCGCTTCAAATTGAATTAAAACTGGTCGAGTATCAACAAAATTATTGACAATTTTCGGAATTTATGTCATACATGTACATGTAATTATGTTTCCCTGCCTTGAAAATAATATTAAAAGGAATCATGGAGATCATGCTTTCAAAAAATATCCATGGGAAAGGAGAAAAAATGCAGGTTGTAATCTAATAACATTTTCCTAGAACAAATGAAACAATTCTTGTATTGACATCCCTGATAGATGAAACTTTAACCCTTTCCCGAATGACAAACTCTAGGGTGTTCTTTTTCAAAAGCTGCTGAAGACAACAAAATGGATGTTAATAATGATTAAATATATGTGTGATAAAGCATAGAAAACATTGAGACAAAAGGAGAAACTGCTGGTTATCAGCAGTTTCTTCTTTTGCCTCAATGTTTTTCCAAGCCTAGTCAATTAGGGACGTCAAAACCAGGTCTTGTTTGGGAAAGGGTTAAGGTTTAATCCTTTCCCAAATGAAAACATTTCAGGGTACAAATTCAGAAGACGGTTTCAAGTGAATGGAATTTTACATTTTAGGCGTTTCCTGGTAGAAAACACTGTGGCAAATGAAGAAATTGTTTGTCACAAGGAATATCTTCATTTTTGACAATGTTTTCCAAAGCCTTTATTTGCCTGGAGTGTTAAGGCATCACTATGTGGTAATGGTTTAAACGTTTTCCTAACATGATCTGGTTTTGATGATCCTATTGTATGAGTGATATATAGAAAACCTTTAGCCAAAGAAATAAACACTATTAATCAGCATTTTCTTCTTTTGTCTCAATATTTTCTGAGTCATAGACGTTAAAACCAGGTCTTGTTTGGGAAAGGGTTAACTGCTCTACTAGACTAGAATTTTGTCATTTGGAAAGGATTAATTAGCAGAAGAGCCAGATTTCCATTTAATCTGAATGTGAACCCCCGAGGGGTTACTAATTTGATTGGATGTTTGAGTTGATTCCATTGGGAGTGCTATTTATAGACAAATATGTACAAGACCTGGTCACAGTGCCCATGTCCTACCATTTGCATTTAAAACTTTACCAAACAGCAATATTCTAGGATGGTAAAATTTGTCAGCTGCTTCACATGAGACAATGGATGTTTACAAAGATTGGATTTCGTCGTTGTAAATGCAATACCTCGTATCTCGTTTTTGGAAAATTTCAAAGGGGAGGGAAAAAAGTGTAATAACTTTTCCCAAACTGAAATGTTATCAGGGGTTTCATTAAGAGGCGGGGGGCGGGGATTTCCCCCTCCTATTTGACTGAATTTGAGTACAATCCCCCTGCTACTTTTAAAAATTTTATATGGGGTTAATAGGGAATACATAGAAAATCCCCCGCCTACTTTAGCTTCTGGCCCAGATGGCCAAAAAGTTATTGAAACTCCTGGTTATACTTGAAATTTGGACATATTGTTCACAAATGATTTGTCATATCAATACTGATCTGTACATTATCTCAAAACTTGCAAGAATTGTCTGTAACTGGGCACACAAGGTTGTACTTTGAAAATCGCAAGAATCGACATAGGAGGTTTTGCATTTACACCGACGATTTGTGTATAATATAGTCAAGAAAACATTGAGGCAGTAGGAGAAAATGCTGTATATCAATATTTTCGTCTTTTGCCTGGATGCTTTCTAAAGTCTTTTCTATTAGGGACGTCAAAACCGGGTCTGGTTAGGGAAAGGGTTAAAACTTTACCAAGCAATGTTCAATACTAAATCTGATATCAATCATTCCCAAACAAGACTTGGGACAAGTTTTGCTGACAATTATTTTTTTAAAAGCAATTTATGTATCGACATCTGATTGAACGAGAATTCTCTTTTTACTCTGACAACCACAATTATTGACCAATCAAGACAAAACTTGGCCACAATATTGGTAACCATAAGGTTTTGGATGGGAACGATTTACAATTCGATCAGAGTAGAAATTAGAAACACCAGAGTTATGTGCCCTTGAATTTGACAAAATTACCATAAAATTCTGACTGTTTTACATGCCAACAACACAAATATTGACCAATCAAGACAAAACTTGGCCACAATGCTGGTCTATGACAGAAGATCTTGGATTAGTTCAATTTTCAATAATATGGTTTTATAAATGCCAGGAACTCATGGTTAGGTCACTGTTATGCATTGCAATATAGCTGAGAAATTAGCTTTTGCTATCAATTTATTTTTAGCTCACCTGAGCACGAAGTGCTCGAGGTGAGTTATTGTGGTCACTTTTTGTCCGGCGTCCGTCCGTCCGTCAACATTCGGGTTGTTTACACTCTAGCATCCACAAAAGTTACTCAATCTTGATCAAACTTGGCCAAAACAAGTACGGTCATAAGTTCTTGCACAAGTTCGATTATGGGCCTGATCGGACCAGAAAGTGCGGAGTTATCTGCCCTTGAATATAAAAAAATGCTGTTTTTAAGTTTGTTTACACTCTAGCATCTACAATTATTGATCAATCAAGACAAAACTTGGACATAATGTTGGAGACCATAAGATCTTGGATGAGGTCAATTTTCAGTCTGATCTGACCAGAAAGATGAGAGTTATGTGCCCTTGAATTGGGCAAAATTGCCACTTTTTTGCTGTATTCATAAAAGAGTTAATCTAAGGGAAGGAACTCTGACACTACTTTTTTTCAGTATAAGTCGAGTTATCTAGTTTGATAGAGGATATAAATAGATTTGCACTCTAATATCCCATTACCAAACAACAAAATTTTAGCCTAGTCCAAAATCATAGGTGTTGCAGACGACAAGTTCCATTGAACAAAATTTAACATTTTTTGGTCTTTCTTGGTAGAAAACATTGTGGGTAATGAAGAAATTGCTTGTCACAATGTTTTCCAAAGCCTTTATTTTGTGGGGCATCTAAAAGCGCCAATGTGTGGGAAAGGGTCAATCAAGACAAAACTTGGACACAATGTTGGGGACTATAAGATCTTAGATGAGTTTGATTTTCAGTCTCATCTGATCTGATCTGAAAGGTAAGAGTTAAGTGCCCTTGAATTTGACAAAATTGCCATTTTCGGCTGTTTTCAACCTTTTTTACACTCTAGAATCTACAATTATTATTCAATCAAGACAAAACTTGGACACAATGTTTTGGACCATAAGATCTGGGATAAGTTTGATTTTCAGTCTGATCTAATCAGAAAGTCAAGAGTTATGTGCCCTTGAATTTGACAAAATTGCTGTTTTTTTAGCTCCACTGGCCTTTCAGGCCAGCGGGCTATTGTCATGGCGATGTGTCCGTCGTGCGTCAGTGCGTGCGTCCGTAAACTTTTTCTTTAAAAATCTTCTCCTCAGAAACTAAATGATGGATTTCAACCAAACTTCACAGGAATGATCCTTGGGTGACCCTCTCTCAGATTCCTTCAAAGAATTTTGATCGAGTCAGAAAAACCTGAGTTATCTGCCCTTGAATGTCAAAAATAGCTGGTTTTGACTTTAATTTTACTCTAAAATCTACAAATATTAACCAATCAAGACAAAACTTGGACAGAATATATATAAGCATAATATCCTGCCTGGGTGTAATTTTCAACTTGATCGGAATTTTATATCATGAGTTATGTGCCCTTGAATTTGACAAAATTGCCTTTTTCGACTGTATTTTGACTTTGATTTCACTCTAGCAACTACAAATATTGACTAATCAAGACAAAACTTGTATAGAATATTGTTGACTATAAGATCTTGCCGGGGTATAATTTTCAGCTTGATCTGAATTTTACATCATGAGTTATAAGCCCTTGAAATTGACAAAATTGCTATTTTCGGCTCTATTTTGATATATTTTCACTCTAGCAACTACAAATATTGACCAATCTAGACAAAATTCTGACAGAATGTTGGTGACCATAAGATCTTGCCTTGGTATAATTTTCAGCTTGATCTGAATTTTATATCATGAGTTATGTGCCCTTGAAATTGACAAAATTGCCATTTTCGGCTCTATTTCGACTTTGATTTCACTCTAGCATCTATAAATATGGACTAATCAAGACAAAACTAGAACAGAATGTTGGTGACCATAAGATATTGCAATTGTGTAATTTTCAGCTTGATCTGAATTTTACGCCATGAGTTATGTGCCCTTGAAATTGACAAAATTGCCATTTTTGGCTTTATTTTCACTTTAACAACCATTAGTATTAACTAATCAATACAGAACTTTCACAGAATGTACTGACCATATGATCTTACTTACTTGTAATTTTCAGCTTGGTCATGCATTATTTTGCTTGTTTGCGCTGCTGAACCTTTGAAATTGCATTTGAATTGTTTTCACTCTACACTTTTTTCACTTTTGCCACCACGAATATAGACAAATACTGACAAAATTTGGACAGAATGATGCTGACCATTAGATATTGCTTGAGCTTAATTTTCAGCTTGATTATAAACTCACATACTGAATTATGTGCCCTTGAATTTAGCTTCTTTCTCAAAATCCCCAAAATATTGGTCAATCATTTACCTTCTTTTCGCTTTGACCACATGATTACTTCTTTTTACTTTGTTTTTGCTCTAAGAACAACAAGTTTTGAGATATCTAGTTTTTCTTTGACCACGTTGGTGTATTTTACTTTGTTTCTGCTCTAAGAACCACAAGAATTTAAAGATATATAAGTTTAAGCATTTAGATAAATTTGTCAATTTTTTTTTATAGTAAACCATAAGAAATTCAGGCCTGTGGAGCGACTCAAGACCTTCAGGTCTTTCTAGTTTACTGTTTTCGACTTTGTTTACACACTAGAATCTACAATTATTGACCAATCAAGACAAATCTTGGACACAATGTTGGAGACTATAAGATCTCAGGTAACTTGGATTTTCAGTTTGATCTGATGAGAAAGTCAAGAGTAATGTGCCCTTGAATTTGATGAAATTGCTGTTTTTGGCTGTTTTTGACCTTGTTTATACTCTAGAATCTACAATTATTTATCAATCAAGACAAAACTTGAACACAATGCTGGGGACTATAAGATCTCATATGAGTCTGATTTTCAGTCTGATCTGATGAGAATGTTGAGAGTAATGTGCCCTTGAATTTGACAAAATTGCCATTTTCGGCTGGTTTCGACCTTGTTTACATTCTAGAATCTACAATTATTGATCAATCTATACAAAACTTGGACACAATGTTGGGAACCATAAGATCTCATATGAGTTTGATTTTCAGTCTGATCTGATCAGAAAGTCGAGCGTTTTGTGCCCTTGAATTTGACAAAATTGTTGTTTTCGGCTGTTTTCGACCTTGTTTATACTCTAGAATCTACAATTATTTATCAATCAAGACAAAACTTTGATACAATCAGGGCTAAAGATAAGTGGAGGTGAAGACATACTAACATAGTTTTTTCGAATTCAAATCCTATGTTGTGGGTACTCATTTGAATCGTCTCGACGAGACGATACAAATGAGTACCTACAACATAGGGTTTGATGATCACTGACACCATTATTGCAGTTTGAAAAGTCACCACCCCTCTTATCTGGAGCCCTGTACAATATTTGGCACCATAATTTAGATCTCAGATGAGTTAGATTTTCACAACCTTATTGACCATAAGTTCTTTTTCAGTCTTAAAGTAATAAATATTAATTGAATTGAACAAAAGTGTTGCTCATATCATTTAGGTTCAGGTGAGCGATATAGGACCATCATGGTCCTCTTGTCTAGAAATTGCTGTAGTGCTGATGATTTTTTTTATATAAAATGTCATGTAGAAAGATCAACTAATTCAATGTTCATTGTACGGCAGAAACATATTAATTATGCAGTGTAAGGGTATCCATATGACATTTTGGTAGAGATTTTACATAATGAGAGTTTTTTCATCGAAAATATAGGGGCTACATGTATATTGTATAAATTTTAAATGTGGTATCAAGTTTGTTTCTTGTAAAATATCCTTTTGTTGCAAGCAATTAATACAATCCTTTGCAATAAATTTTGAATTGTTGTATGCAGCTGCAGTTTTAGCTTATCATGCTAGGAATGATCAGCATTTTCTCTTGATGTTTAACTTGCTATAATAATATGATGACACTGATTTTATCGTTTGCAGTGCTTTTCAGATTGGATTAGTCTAAAATTTTATTTGGGAAAGAATTAACCCTTTCCCAAACAAGACCTGGTTTTGACGTCTCTGATAGATAAGGCTTGGGAAAACATTGAAACAAAAGAAGAAACTGCTGATAACCAGCAGTTTCTCCTTTTGTCTCAATATTTTCTATGTCATATTTTACACAGATTCTATCTTTAATAACATCCATTTTGTCATTTGTAGCAGTTTTTGAAGTGAATCACCCTAAAAATTCATCGTTTGGGAAAGGGGTAAAGATTATTTGGAGACAATTTAGTCCTGTTTCTTGCAGGAAGTTCTCCAATGAAACAAAAACCCCAATCAATCAATCTATATACTCGCAGGGCACAGTATTTCACAAAGCAATTCACCAGCTACGTTCTAAAATGTCGTAACTACAGCTTCAATAAGCTGTAGTTACGACATTTTCGAATGTAGCGGACAAATTGTCCAATAATCCGCAGACGGGGAGAGAATGTATGGAAGCACTGCTTCCCCAGTTCCCAGGAAAAATCGGAGCGATTGTTTTTATAGTAGAAATCAGTATTGATAATGTCATTGCTAGGGGATGCTAGCTCCTCTTAGTCTCTCATTAAAACCCTTTACACTTTTGTACCTGAGAATTTTCTCTTTTTCACATAATGTTTGAGATTGGATCTTGAAAAGTTGTCCTTATATCATTTGAGACTCTCATGGACCCAGATCAGCCTGCTGTGCCTATGGCAGAAATTTCTGGTTACATTAAAATGGCTGTTGGTTAATCATAAATTATCAATGTTGAGAGTAGACAGGCAAAATGGTGTCTACCAGGAGGCAGAAATCTCTTTTAGGGGGTTGGGGAAGATGTCTACTAATCTAGCTTGGTTACCGTAATTATTCTAATAAACGCCCGGGCGTTTATTTGAAAAGTGCTTGACATAAAAGTTGGGGATGGGCGTTTATTAGAGGTATTCTAATTTTGTTAGTCAAAACAGGAGAATCAAATATCAATTCATAGAATCAAAGTTAATCAAGTAAAAGTTTGCAAAGTTTTGTTACAAAGACTGTAAAATACGATTTTTGGATGTAATTCCTTCATTGTAAACAGATCGGGAGACAGGAAATCATCTTTTTCGTTGCTTTTGGAAGTGAACTTTGTTTACGACTTACATTATTTTAATCTGAAATCGGGGGATGGGCGTTTATTAGAATCATCCTTTCCCGCTTAAATTGTGCTTCAAATATGCACATTTTCAGCCAAGATTTGGGGGATGGGCGTTTATTAGAATATGGGCGTTTATTAGAATAATTACGGTAATTTGTGAGCATTGAATTTTACTTTTTTTAGAGTTTTTGTTCAGTAAACATTGTTGGAAATGAAGAAATTGCTTGGCATAAACAATTTCTCACATTTTCCAAAGCCTTTATATTATGGGGCATCAAAAAGCGTCCTTATATCGGAATGGGTTAAAATTAAATCTTTTTTCTTGAATGTGTTAGGGGAGATTCGGTATAACTCGGACACAAAACGTAGTCTCTGTCAGGACACCATGGATATCTCACTCTCTCGGACAGACAAGCTTCTGAATCAACTACGAAAACAATAAAGTATTCCAATTCTACATTAATTTCATTGGCTAAAACAGTTGAAATAAGGCCAAGGAAGATAATTTTACGAAATAAAGTATACTATCAGAGTAAGGTAAACTCGGACATTGAACAGGGAATCTCGGACGCACCTGTTGATTGCAAGCATTTCCTTAAAGGCTTTTTTGAGATTTCTCTACAGGACAATGAGGATATCAAAATTAGGAAATGATCATGAAAGTGTCAGGCTTGATATTTTATTCCGGAGAAAGGGTAACATTGTTTCCCTATAATTATAGGCTTTAAAATCGTAGGAGAGTCAGCCCCCATCTTTTATTTCTCAAGTGTGAATGCATTACTGTGGTAACTAAAGTCCTGCAGCATAAACTTACATTAGTTTTGCTTCTAACTTTTGTTTCTCATAGCCCATGGCAAAAGCAGCTTTTTGTACTCCTGCAGTTTGTCTTTTATTCATTTTGAACCAAGCACAGACATTTCCATTTGTACTTCGAAGTCATCCCCTCCTTTTATTTCCGAAATTGGAACATTTTTAGAATTCCATGAAATTGCTCAAACTGTCCAATTCCTTCTTCTCCAAAAAGTTTTGTCAATTGTTTTAGATAAATATGTGAAATACATGAATTTGTACCTCAAAAATAACTCTCATGTATTTGGTGTCAATTTTGAATACTGGGTTGTGAGTGAACTTTTGAAGGTGTAGGGGCATGTAAAGGTGTAAGGGCATTCATTGCACTGTTTTACTTGAAGGTGTGTGTGTGGGAGGAGGAGGGAGCTACAGCTTTTTGAACTGATGAAAACAATTTTTCATTCCATAGTTATTGTATTACTGAAAAAGAAGGACTTTGTTCGGGTCATCAGAAATTTCTTCTCGAAATTTTCCAAAGGGCCACTCTATTTTGGACATTAAGGTAGTCAATCCTTAATGAGATTCACGCAACGATTGAATTATTTGGGCCATGTCAAATACATTCGGCTGTGGAACTTTCCACCACTAAATATTTACAACTGCGCCAGAATAGGTTTGGATACGTAACAACACTGCTTGAAAAAAGCCGATGTTTTATGAATCTCAAAATGACCATATAACTGGTATTCTACCTTAAGCCTGATATGATCAGACTTGTTCTGGTGGTAGATGTAATTAATTTTTTAAACGGTGAAAATTTATGGCTGTCCATTTCAAAAGTTGCTGGAGACGACAAAATATATGCTGATAATAGTAGCCTTTGTGTATAATATAGCAGAGAAATTATAGAGGCAAAAGGAGAAAATGCTTATTATCAGCATTTTCTTTTTTTGCCTCAAAGTTTTCCCTAACCTTTTTTATTAGGTACATCAAAATCAGCTCTTGTTTGGGAAAGAGTTGAAAAATAAGCTGACAGATCTAGAGAATAAGTAATAGCTTTCTTTCTCTAAAAACATTTCATTTCTACTTCCAGGCATGTACCAAACAAGGATTTTTACACAAACAGACAAACTTTCAGGTAAAATTAATAGTTTTACAAATATATTTTCAAATTTGATTAATAAGTTGGATTTCACTAAGATATTATTCTGAATTTCAGTATAATATTCTTTGGAACCACTTGAATAAGAAAGACTTTCTCCAAAACTGAGACGTCATGCAAAGGAGAAAAATAGAGCAAAAATAATGATATTAAATCCAAATCCATTGATTCTCGTCCACTGTTTTAAATAATTGAATGATGAAAATGGAAAACTATAACAATACATGTACCGGTACAAGGAATTTGTTTTGCTTTATTTTCAGAGATGGAAGAGAAGATTTTTCAAGTTGAAAGGGAGAAAACTGTACTATGCAAAGGACACAAAGGTTTGTCTCCCTTTGTATAATAGGCTTTAACCATTTCCCAAACCTGGTTTTGCCATCTGTATAAAATAAGAGCTTGGGATAACAAAGAGGCAAAAGAAGAAAATGCTGATAATCAGCATTTTCTTCTTTTGCCTCAATATTTTCCTTGCCATATTACCGTATAGCACTTTATTTCTGCGTGGACTTTATTTCTGCTATTTCTGCGGTCGTGGACGGCACCGCAGAAATAAAATCCGCAGAATATTAATCCTGATTGTAGAGGTTGTTGTCATTCTGTAATTTTAGTCAGTACATGGACAAGTTAAACTGTTACCACCCGATGGAAAGAACAATATCATAACAATGGAGTGCATTCCTATTCAAAAATGGTGTAACTACGGCTTTAACTTAGATGTAGATAAGACATTTTAGTTCATCAATCAACAATTATTTAACAAGTTTGACTGATAGTTTGACACGTCTTTCTTTTCACACCTATCTGTATACAGCATTATTTCCCATTACGCCTTTCTAGACACTGGTAAATGAGTGGGATTATCCCTTTACCCTAACGGAGTAATTAGAAATCATCTGTCAAACCATGTCTGATACTGACTGTAACTGATTTGATAGCGCAGAAATAAAATCTTTGATTTTGCAAAATGAGAGACCGCAGAAATATGTTCCGCAGAAATTTAATCCGCCTGATTTCTGGAAAACCCGCAGAATTTGGACCCCGCAGAAATAAAGTGCTATACGGTATTCACATAATTCAACTGTTTTATCATCCATTTTGTTGTCTGCATTCTTTCAAATAATTATTAGACCACCCTAAAAATTTTTTGCCTGGTAATGAGTTAAGCCAAGTATTTATATACTCAACCATACAGACAATATTAACCCTTTCCCAAACGGAAAAATTTTATACCTCCGGAAATTGCAAGGAGTTGCAGATGACTAATGAATGGTTGATAACAAAAATAAAAAAAAAATGTATATGTTTTAGTAAAGCAAATATTGAGTCAAACGGAGAAATTGCTGATAATCAGAAATTACTTCTTTTGCCTCAATGTTTCCCCAACTTTTTCTACAAGGGACGTCAGAACCTGGTCTTGTTCAAGAAAGGGTTAAGAAACAGAAGTGGATGGAAAAAGCCAAATTCTATTTATTGGATGTTGATGAAAACGAATTTGTGTTCAATATTGCACATAATGTATTAAATCAAAAAGATTAAATTCTAGTTGAAATGCTTGTCTTCTTTTCTTTGAATGATTTCCAAAGATTTAGCTTTCAGACACACCAAGACATGTTTTGTAATGACTGCATGTTTTTATTTTTCAGTCATCCATTTTTGACGAGATACAGTTAGTGGATTTAAGTGTAGCTGAGTGTAGTACCAAAAATATCAACCATAGCTTTCAGGTAAATCAAGTTCTTAATTTATCCATATTTGACGAGATAGACTTAGTGGATTTAAGTGTAGCTGAGTGTAGTACCAAATATATGAACCATAGCTTTCAGGCTTTTTATTACATGCTTGAAGGGTCGTATTATGTTATGGCCCTGGTCATCTGTCTGTCTGTCTGTCCCTCTCTCCATCCAATAGCAATTTCTTGTGGGTGCAATTGCTCCTACAGTTTCAATTTGTATTTGATCAAACTTGCCACAATGAATTTACTTTGTATCTAGTTGTGCACCTTACTTACGGAATTCAGAAAACTCTTTTTGTTCTTGAATTATCTGCCCTTGAATTTAAAAAAATGCTCATTTTCTTTTATGTGCAGTTCCTTCTACAGTTACAACCGGAACATGATAAAACAATGCATCACCATTGTGTCTACTTGTGCATGCCACTATTAAGATTTAGATAACTCTTGGCATTGTTGAATTATCTGCCCTTAATTGAACAAATGACCAATTTTACTGACTAGCCCCTCTCAGGTGTACATGCGCCCTGAAGCTCTTGTTTCTGACGCCGAGCCCGGATAGATCAGTCGGTTACGTCGGAGTCTGTCAATCCAGGGGTCTCGAGTTCGAACCCCGGCTCGGCCAGTATCCATTCTGACATTTGACAAAAGTCATTTGTCTCTCACCAATGGGTGTGAATCTATCTATGTGAGAGAGCAGCTGGAGGCTCGGTTTGGATTATGTGGTTGTACTGGTGCGGGAAATACCAGGAACCCACGGTTAGGTGCTCCAGCCGCCGCGATATGACCCTGGTAGTTGAAAACGGCGTAAAACCCCAATAAACTCAAACTCTTGTTTCTGACAGGCCTCCCAGTTTAAGTTCAGGTTAGTCAATTTGGATGGCAATCATGGAATTGAACTCGTATTGTGCAAGATTCTGATTGTCTGAATTTCATCGCATATTTGGCAAAGACAAGGTGTAATTTTCTGAACTCAAGAATTATGTGGGCCATTTTTGGGCCTTTAGTTGAAATGGAACATCCCATTTAACCTTTCCCCAGGCTTTCCCAAACAAGACTGGGTTTTGACGTCCCTATTAGAAAATGTTTGGGAAAACATTTCTGCAAAAGAAAAAAAATGCTGATAATCAGCATTTTCTCCTTTAGCCTCAATATTTTCTCAGCTATATACACAAATTTTATCTTTATCAACATCTATTTTGTTGTCTGCAGCAGCTTTGGAATTGAACCACCCTAGAATTTTGTCGTTTGGGAAAGGGTTAAGAAAAAACAGTAAATGGCCTGGCCCAAAATTTTCCCTGTGGTGTATGGAATTTAGCATTAATTAGACAATGATTGTAATCTCACTACCTACAGAAATGTGTATGATTATCAAATTTGTCCATAAGATATGTGCATCCAATGAAAAGATGACTTTAATTACAGACATGGCGAAGACCTGGAAATTTTTGTCAGACATTCGGACTGACAATTCTAAATAATCTGTCAGACCGAATGAAACTCTGTCAGACCGACAAGTCAGAATAAAAATAAGACACATTTTCAATCTTCAGATTATTTAAATGAATACCCACAACATAGGGCATGAATTTGGAATGTTTTTAACCTCCCCCCCCTTCCCCCTGTTTTCAGTTTTTCTACCATTTTGCAGATCTATATCAAAATTGCATAGAGTAATGAGTATTCTAAAATGTTTGGCTTTTATGGTAGCAAGCTGACAGCTGCTGATAACTTTTTTTTATAATTAGTAGGCAAGTTTTTTTAGAAATGCAGACTAAGACAGATCCACAAATATATTGAATAAAGAAAAGACAAGTGTAAAGGGATACATCTATGTTTCATCCAAAAAAGAAAAGGGTCAACCCACACAATTTTTTTTGGCCTGGTGCCAACACTTCCGCGGTACAGTCTTTTGATGTCTGATTCTACCCACGCTTTGTAATTGACTGGCCCATTTCTTTGTGACTCGCATTAGTTAAGGGATGAAAATTCACTAGATTTATAGCATGGATTATTGAAAAAGAAGGTATTTATCTTTTAATTTATATTCTTAGTTCTTGTTAAGTAAATTGTCGATCTTTTCATACAAACAAACCTCAAAATTAGCGTCGGACAGTTGGACTGACAAAAAGGAAAAAAATATCGGACATAGTGTAATTTCATCGGACAGGTCCGCAGGTCCGACGGTCTTCGCCATGACTGTAATTAGGAAATGGACATTTAAAAGATGCAAATTAGCTATTGCAAAATCAATGAATTTACAGTTACAAAGCATTTTTGAAAAAGAAGAAAATTTTGATAAACAAATTTTTCTCCTCTGAAAAGATTTCCACTGCTGATTTACCTGAAGACATTAGCCCCTTTCCAAAGAAGACCTGGTTTTGACATCGTAATTAGAAAAGGCTAGCGAAAACATTGAGGCAAAAGAAAAAAAAATGCTGATAATCAGCATTTTCTCCTTTTGCCTCAATATTTTCTTGCTGTATCTTATACAAATCCTCTCTCTATCAAGATCAATTTTGTTGCCTGCAGGCCAGCAGCTTTAGATTTGTTTTACCCTAAAATTGTGTTGTTTGAGAAAGTGTTCAACCATGATATTATATGGTAAAATATGATAGTAAGGGAGGTAATCCTAATAATATTTGATAACCATCATTTACTTCCCTTTTACTGGACATAGACACATTGTTTCTGAACGCTGTCTAAACCCATAACCAAATGACCTGTCCAAATTCAAAAAGCTTGCAAATGACAACTTCAAGTGAATTTTTAATTTTTTCGTCTTTCTGTGTAGAAAACTTTGTGGGAACAAGCAATTTCTTCATTTTCAACAATGTTTTCTCAAGCCTTTGTCTTGTGAAGCGCCAATATGTGAGAATGGGTTAACCCTTTCCCAAACAAGATCTGGTTTTGACGTTCCTGATAGAGATAAACTAGGAATACATTGACGAAAAAGAAGACAATGCTGACATCCAATGTCAAAGTTCCAGTTTAAGGTCCTATATATCAGTCCTAAAATTGCCAGAATCTTAAACATGGACCATAACTTTTAAAATCGTGATAGGGCATTAATATTTCAATTCTTCACACAATGAAATAATGTTCACTAAAGTATTCATTCAATGGGAATAAAACACTGAAGACAAAGAAAAACATGCTGAAGTAGTATTTCTCCAGCTTTCTTTAACACATTCTCATTGATGCTTTGTGACGCCCCATGAGATTAAGTCTTGATAAATCATTGTTGAAAATGAAAAAATTGCTTGTGGCATGGGATTTCGTCATATCCCACAATATTTTCTATAAAAGAAAATTAGACAAAAAAATGCCAAAATTTCATTGACTGGAAACTGTTTTCTGTGTCATCTTTGATTTTGTACCAGTCTAAAATTTTGCCTTCTGGTAATGGGTTGATAAGAGATCCCAGGATATGTGGGTTTTGTCTCCTGTGTTGGCCTAACTCAAATTTGACAAGCTCCCAAGATTGCCTATAGAAATGGGAAGGAGAAAATAATTATTCAGTGTTCAGATGGGAAAAAAAGATTGGCAGAGATTTTGTATACAATTGTAAGAGGTTTCTGGGAAATAGATAGATGAACGCAGACAGGGAAGAAGTTTTTCATGAATAAATTAATTCTGTTAGTATTAGCACTTGTCCTGCTGACTTTAAATTTTGCTTCAAACAAACTACCAGTATAAGAGGCATTTCAATAAGATTAGCTCAAGTTTTTGCTATAATAATTCAATAGAAAGCAGGCAGTGTAGGCTAAGATCAGACTGCACATCTGTTCAGGCTGATCTTAGTCTATACTGCCTGCCAAAGCTTTGGTTACAACATTAAATTGACATGAACAGCATGAGAAGGATTAGGCTGCTTCTTTGTATATCCTTCAAATCTTGTGAGATTTCGCAGCATGGGTATTGTAGATTGTGCCATGCTTGTCGAAAAAAGCTCTAGCCTTTGATAATCAGCATTTACTCCTTTTGCCTCAATGTTTTCCCTGGCTTTATTGGCCAGAAATCCAATTTCCTTCAATGTCAATTTTGTCATCTTATACAGCTTTCAAGTAAAACCACTCTAAAATTTTGTTATTTGGGAAATCGTTAAAGTGACATTTCAGATTTTTTTGTCATAAATTTTACTTTTATTTTCATCTAAAAGAGCATATTTCCTTATGAAATTTCTGAAAATTTCAAGCCAAAATATTGCGCCGTTTACGAGAAATTTATAATTTTAGGTTAAAATTGAACAAATTGTTGTGGACAACAGTTCAGATTTATATGCAATTTATCGATTATGTCTCAACTTTAAATGCGTGTTTCTCGCTTATTGGCAACAACTTCAAAAAACTAATAGTATTTATACTCATTAGAATAACCAATCTTGGCATCAAGACATACTTTAAAAAATTGAAATTGGAATGAAATGTCCCTTTAAAGAAACCCAAAGCAAAAATTCTCAATTCAGGTTAGATCCAAGTCAACACTTTCCCAAACAAGACCTGGTTTTGACGTCCCTAATAGATATGGCTAGGGAAAACATTGAGACAAAAGAAGAAACTGCTGATAACCAGCAGTTTCTCCTTTTGTCTCAATATTTTCTGTACCATATTTCACACCAATCCTATCTTTAATAACATCCATTTTGTCATTTATGGCAGTTTTTGTAGTGGATAACCCTAAAATTTTGCTGTTTGGGAAAGGGTTAATTCTGTAACTTGGAGAATGCTGATTACATTTTGCATGTTGGAAATGGAAAACCAATTTACTATGTAGCACGATGTCGATTGCTAATTGGTGTAGATAAGTTTTGTCTTATCTGTGTCTAACTTGAAACATTTTGTATTGCTTTATACTCTTTTCCAAACAAAACAGGCCGCGGCCTTAGCGCAGTTGGTAGCGCATCTGACCCTCATTCGAGAGGTCCCGGGTTCGATACCCGGCCGCGGCTAATACCCTTTCTGGCAAAATTGTCACCTACCAATGGGTTTGAAATCGTTAACCTAAGTGGGCGAGCAGCTGGAGGCTCGGTAAGGGTGTTGTGGTAGTACTGGTTTGAGAAATAACAGGAATCCATGGGTAGGTGCTCCAGCCGCCGCGATATGACCCTGGTAGTTGAAAACGGCGTAAAACCCCAATAAACTCAAACTCCAGACAAAACATGGTTTTCATGTCTGCGGTAGATTAATGTTGTAAACATTGAGAGAAAAGATGCATTTTGGAAATGGAAAACCAATTTACTACATGATTGAAGCTATATTGAAGCTGATTGCTAATTGGTATGGATAAGTTTTGTCTTATCTTTGTGTCTAGCTAGAAACATTTTGTATTGCTTTATACTCTTTCCAAAACAAGACCTGGTTTTCATGTCCGTTGGAGAAATGTTGAAAACATTGAGAGAAAAGATGCATGTTGGAAATGGAAAGCCAATTTACTACATAGCATGATGCTGATTGCTAATTGGTGTAGATAAGTTTTGTCTTATCTGTGTCTAGCTTGAAACATTTTGTATTGCATTATACTCTTTTTCTAAACAAAACAGGCCGCGGCCTTAGCGCAGTTGGTAGCGCATCTGACCCTCATTCGAGAGGTCCCGGGTTCGATACCTGGCCGCGGCTAATACCCTTTCTGACAAAATTGTCACCTACCAATGGGTTTGAAATCGTTAACCTAAGTGGGCGAGCAGCTGGAGCCTCGGTAAGGGTGTTGTGGTAGTACTGGTTTGAGAAATAACAGGAATCCATGGGTAGGTGCTCCAGCCGCTGCGATATGACCCTGGTAGTTGAAAACAGCGTAAAACCCCAATAAACTCAAACTCCAAACAAAACATGGTTTTCATGTCTGCGGTAGATTAATGTTGTAAACATTGAGAGAAAAGATGCATTTTGGAAATGGAAAACCAATTTACTACATGATTGAAGCTATATTGAAGCTGATTGCTAATTGGTATGGATAAGTTTTGTCTTATCTTTGTGTCTAGCTAGAAACATTTTGTATTGCTTTATACTCTTTCCAAAACAAGACCTGGTTTTCATATCTGTATTAGAAAAATTGAAAACATTGAGAGAAAAGATGCATGTTGGAAATGGAAATCAATTTATGATGTAGCATGATGTTGATTGCTAATTGGTGTAGATAAGTAGATAAGTCTTATCTGTGTGTAGTTGGAAACATTTTGTATTGCTTTATACTCTTGCCAAAACAAAAACTGGTTTTTGATGTCCATAGCCATAGCAGAAATGTTGAAAACATTAAGAGAAATGATGCATGTTGGAAATGGAAAGCCAATTTACTACATAGCCTGATGCTGATTGCTAATTTGTACTGCAGATAAGTGCTGTCTGTGTATAGAGCTTGAAACATTTTGTATCGCATTATGCTCTTTTCCCCCAAAAAAACCTTCTTTTCACACACACACACACACACACACATTCGTATTAGCAATAATTTCAGAAAACATATTGAAAAAAAGGTGAAATTACTGAGAATTTCTGGTAAATCATAAATTTCTCTTTTTCCCTCAATTTTGCTCGACTGTAGCATGTTTTATTGTGCTTAAAGAGTATTCAGTTTTGTGATAAGAATAGCTCACAATAAATGACCTGGCAGAGCACCTCTAGTGAATAGCTAGAGATGCTCTGCCAGGTCATTTATCGTGAGCTTTAAAGGATGTTGGTGAGATAGCCCAGTGTTTTGATGTGTAAACAGAATGGATAGATCTGGTATTGGTAGAATCTCTGTATATAAGAACAATAGTAGGGTTTCTGTGCTTGGCTTTATCTAATGATGAAAATGTTGCATTATTAACCAGCAACTTTTCCTTTACTTTCAATGTTTTCTTTGTGAAATTATGTTCTGTAATCTATCCTGAGATTATTTAGGCTGGAAATTTATCAGTAACTGTTGGAGATAAAGGTAGTTTGTGAGATAGTCCAGTACTTTGATTCATAAACAATCTGTGTATCCCACTTCTGTGCTTGTCAGTCTTGTTCACAGATTAATTTGGGATATTATTAGCCTGTAACTTCTCCTTTTCTTTCAATGTTTTCTGTGGAAAATTTTGTTTTTTGAATCAATCTGTACATTATCAGTGCTGCAGATTCATGAGTTTATAGATAATTTACCTCTTTCCCAAATACCACTTAGAATAGAAAAAGCATAGGAAAACATTGATGCTAAAGAAGAAAATGCTGATAACCAGCATTTTCTCCTTTTGCCTCAATGTTTTCTTTGCTATAATGTACACAAATCACAATTTTGTTTCAACATCAATATTGTGGTCTTCAGCAGCTTTTACAATGGACCACCCTAAAATCTTATCGTTTGGGAAATGGTACAGAGATGTTGAGATAGTCCAGTAAATAAACTGGAACAAACTTTGTATCGGGCTTCTGTGCTTGTCAGTCATGTTAGCATATAAAACTGGGGAACAATCAACCAGCAACTTCTCCTTTCCTTTCAATGTTTGCTGTGAGAAACTACATTCTGTAAATCAATCAACTCATTTAGGCTATGGATTCATGATTTTGGAGATAAGTAAAGGTATCAAAGTGAGATAGATAGTCCAGAAAATAAACTGGAACAAACTGTGTATCAGGCTTCTGTGGTTGTCAGTCATGTTAGCAGATAAAACTGGGATCTAATTTATTTTATTGCTTGGATTAGTGGAGGTGGTACTAGGATTAACAGAGATTAAGGTAAAGGAATTAGACTTCTGGATTAACCCTTTCCCAAACAAGACCTGGATTTGACATTCCTAACAGATTATGCTGGGGAAAATATTGAGACAAAAGAAGAAACTGCTGATAATCAGCAGTTTCTACTTTTGTCGCAATATTTTTTGAGCTATATCATTCACAAAAGTTATCTTTACCCACATTTATTTTGTCGTCTGTAGCAGCTTTCAAATTGGATCGCCCTTAAATTTTGTTGTTTGGGAAAGGGTTATACCTTGTGAATCAAAGAATGTTGGTGGTTGCTTACGCATGTAAAATAGAAAATGTTTTTCCAAGCATTTTCTGTACAATCACACGGTGGATACTCATGTGATTCAGAATTTCAGAAAATCTTCAATAATTTTGTTAATACGGGACCGATTTGAATTCGGTTTGAAGCAGAGAAGGTGGACAGATGTCACGCATTATATGGACGTGGTTGAATTTTGAAAAATCAACTGATAAAAAAGTTATTGTAGATAAACCAAAATTTTGGTTTATCTTCAATAACTTTTTTATCAGTTGATTTTCCAAAAATCCAACACGTCCAGCTTATTCCTGGCATTTTCCCACCCTCTCTGCTTCAAACTGAATTCAAATTAGTCAAGTATCAAAAAAGATATTCATTGAAGATTATCGGAAATTCTGAGTCACATGATTATACACCGTGATCATGTTAAAAGATGTCATCGGTTGGAAAGGGTAATAAGTACATGATGGAAACTTGGTATGAAATAATTTATAGCCATATCTCATACTGTAATAATTAGCCTGTATTTCTGTTAATTAGGTTATTGTTATTGCTGCAGATACTCCAGGCTACTTCCAACAGGTTAACCCTTTCCCAAACGACAAAATTTTTAGAGTGATCCAATTTGAAAGCTGCTACAGACGACAAAAATGATGATAATGTGTAAAATATGGCACAGAAAATATTGAGACAAAAGGAGAAACTGCTGGTTATCAGCAGTTTCTTCTTTTTGTTTCAATGTTTTCCCAAGCCTATTCTCTTAGGGACGTCAAAACCAGGTCTTGTTTGGGAAAGGGTTAATACTTGGTGAGGTCATGTGTGGTCGAAAGAGAGTGAGAGAGCACTAGATAATAGTTTAAACTAAAACCATACAAAGAAAAAGATGTTGACATTTCAAAATTTAAAGCTATAATAGATTACAAAGATATTGCGAAAGAAAACTTCTTGAAAAAAATGACTATATCGTGTAGAAAACTTCGAAGTAAAAAGAGGAAAGGCTGATGATTCATATTGATTTAATTGCAGTGTGGCAACGGATTAAGATATTGCGAAGGTATTTCTACTAATCTTTGAAATCAAAGTGACAAGTTCTTTTAATCTAAATCAAATAGCACTGACTATATAAAGCTGCTTGTTATGCTATATGCAGCCTGATCTCGGCTATGTCTTACAGAATTGTAAAGTTGATAAACTTATTTTTGCCACTTGTTAAAGGATTAAGATTTGGCAAGGGTAATTCCACTAATCTGTGAAATGAAAGTGACTTGTTCTTTTAACCCTTTTCCAAACAAGACCTGGTTTTGACGGCCCTAGAAGAAATGGCTAGGGAAAACTTTGAGAGAAAAGAAGAAACTGCTGATAACCAGCAGTTTCTCCTTTTGCCTCAATGTTTTCTTAGCTATATTATACACATTTTCTTCTTTAGATATCAATTATTTTGTCATCTGCAACTCCTTTCCAATTGAAAAGGATCAAAATTCTGTCGTTTGGGAAAGGGTTAATCTAAATCAACTAGCACTGGTTTGAAGCTGCTTATCATGTTATTATATGCAGCATGACTTACAGAATTGCTGATTTATTAGGGTTTAACACTATTTTCAACTGCTATGGTCATATTCCTGTGGCTTGCAGAATCATATTATTGCCACTTGGTAAAGGATTAGGATTTGGCAGGGGTATTTCTACTAATCTGTGAAATCAAAGAGGAGGAAGTTTTCCAGGTGTAGAGATGTTTATCTATCAAACATGCTGTATACTTGTCTGTTACTTCTGTGAAAACCCTTTCCCGAACGACAAATTTTAGGATGGTCTAATTCAATAGCTTTCGCTGATGACAAAATGAATGTAAATCAAGGTTGAATTTGTATACAATATAGTTCAGAAAATATTGAGGCAAAAGGAGAAAGTGCTGGTTATAGGCACTTTCTTCTTTTGCCTCAATGTTTTCCCAAGCTTTGTCTGTCTACTAAGGACGTCAAAAGCAGGTGGTTGAAATGTTTGATAGACTGCTTACTTTGAAGGTTTATGAAGGTCATTTACAACTTGCTTCTTTGCAAGGTTAGAAGATATCTGATCACCTGTGAATTCAGTGTTCTTAGTGTTGAAATGCAGATCCGTTTAGTGTTGGGCTCTTTTAGTTTAACACTTTACCACACAATGATGCTTTTTGACGGCCTGCTAGATAAAGGCGACTTTAAGGCTTTGAAAAACATTGTGGAAAATTATGATATTGCTTCTAAAAGCAATTTCTTCATTTCCCACAATGTTTTCAAACCAAAAAGCCCAAGAAATTTTAAATTCTGTTCATTTGAAATTCTTAATTGTTGTCTGCAACATCTTGTATTTGGACCTGTCTAAAAAAAATTCTGTATGGAAATAGATTAAGTTAACCCTCTACTAGACAACAGAATTGCATCCAAAATGAAATGCTAGGGAATACACATTGCCAAACATTATTAAGTTGGAATAATGTGAAGAAAATGGTATGTACACAACAAGGAAAATCAATCAATTAATCAATCAATCAATGAACCAGGCTCATATGTGTAAAATATCTATTTTCAGGTGATAACTCCATTTAGGAATCTGGTTTTATGTGCAGAGACGAGGAAGGAGATGGAAGAATGGATATCAGCCCTTAAACAGTCAATCAATCAATCAATCAATCAATCAATCAATCAATCAATTACTCAATCAATCAATCAACCAGGCTGATATGTGTAAAATATCTATTTTCAGGTGATAACTCCATTTAGGAACCTTGTTTTATGTGCAGAGACGAGGAAGGAAATGGAAGAATGGATATCAGCCCTTAAACAGTCAGCTAAACAGGAATACTATGAGGTAAATAAACACTTGTCAGCTGTGACTTAACCCTTTCCCAAACAAGAACGGGTTTTGATGTCCCTATTAGAAATGGTTTTGGAAAACATTGAGACAAAAGAAGAAACTGCTGATAACCAGCAGTTTCTCCTTTTGTCTCAATATTTTCTATGCCATATTTTACACAAATCCTGTCTTTAATAACTTGAAGTGGATCACCCTAAAATTTTGCTGTTTGGGAAAGGGTTAAGGATTACAACCCATCATTAGATTTCGAACACTTTGTACATCTTTTGGTGTCATCCATAACAAATGCAAGAATTGAGAGATATCCTCGTCAATTTCTGGGCATCATTCTTAGCAATGAAAATTGGTGAGGGATACCGCTGTCAATTTCCGTTGCTATGGATGAACCCTAAGATGCCCAAAATGTTTTGTACAACTTTATTGATGGGTTTTTATCCATAAATATGGAAACATATTTTGCTTTACTATTTATCATATGTATAAAATACTTGAACATTAACCATTCCCCAAACGACAAAATTTTAGGGTGGCCCTATTAAAAAGCTGCTGCATATGACAATATTGATGTTGTTAAAGGTAGAATTTGTGTAGAATATAGCTCAGAAAATATTGAGACAAAAGGAGAAACTGCTGGTTATCAGCAGTTTCTTCTTTTGTCTCAATGTTTTCCACAAAGCCTTTTCTATTAGGGTCGTCAAAACCAGTTCTTGTTTTGGAAAGGGTTAAGTGTAGGTTGCAGTATATGAAATAGATTTTTGCTATATGCCTTGGATGTTGATGATTTGTTTTCATCTTCTTCATTTGTCTGAGCATCTGTCATCCTGTTATGTATGTTCGTCCACAATGATGATCACATATTGTGAACGCAACTGCTACATTTAGAGATGGATTTTGATGAAATGTTCACAGAATGTATCTTGTCACCTAACTTTGATCAGGTTTTGAAATATTAGGTTGCACCATAGAAATAAGGGACTTACTTACCACAAGCAAAGTAGATCTAACAGTGTATTGTATCTGCATTATGTTACAGGGTAATGCCACCCAAAGAGAGATGATGTCAGGGCTCCACAATTGGTATGCCTGTTCACATGCAAGACCTACATACTGTAATGTGTGTCGGGATGCCCTGTCTGGTGTTACATCACATGGTCTCTCGTGTGAAGGTAGGTCTAAACCTGTTCTTTCAATGTTTTCATGGCTACTAATATTTACACAATTGGTATGCCTGTTCACATGCAAGACCTACATACTGTAACGTATGTCCGGACGCTCTGTCTGGTGTTACATCACATGGTCTCTCTTGTGAAGGTAGGTCTTACCCTTTTCTTTCAATGTTTTCTTGACTATCACTGTTCACATGCAAGACCTAGGCTACATACTGTACTGTGTGTCAGGATGCGCTATATGTTGTTACATCACATGGTCTTTCATGCTAAGGCAAGTCTAATTAACAAATTACTAGCCAAGTTAAGGAAGCTATAGAAAAAGCACTAAGAGAACAGAAGAAAATGATGGCAGTCACAAAAAGCCCAAACAGACATACAAATTTTCAAGCTTAAGTTTTTTTTTAAATCTTACAATTGGGAACACAATTTGACAAATTGACAGATCTGTATGACTCCCAATGTCCATCACTGTATGCAAAATAGCATTATAAGATTATAATGCCATTGTCAAAAACATGAAGGCTCAGTTATTGTCTGTAGTCAGTATCAATGATTTCTATTAATAATTAAGAACTTTGGTGTACTGGATTATTGTTTTCCTTTTGTTATTCACCCCTCTGTGTATGTTATTTTTTTTATCATTATCTACAGTGTGTAAGTTTAAAGCCCACAAGAGATGTGCAGTAAAAGCCAAAGCTAATTGTAAATGGACAACCCTGGCAGCTATAGGACCAGAAATCATTGAAGACGAGGATGGGGTGAGTTCACAACTTTATTTAGTCAATGTATAATTTATGTTCTCGTTATATTTCATCACAAAGTTTGACATATAATTATATTATCCTGAAATTGCAACTGTTTTCGTTCTGGAATTATCTGCCCTTTAATTTAAGGAAAAATGCCCATTTACTGGTGTGGGCAACTCCTACAGTTTCAACCAGAATGTAAGCAAACTAGCCACAATGAATCTTTATGTGTCTGCTTGTGAAAACAAAATTTTGATAACATTTCAATGATTTCATGTTTGAATTATCTGCCCTTGAATTGAAAAAAATGGCCAATTTTACTGACAAGTCCCTCTCAGGCGTATATGCGCGGCTCTGCGAAGCTCTTTTTGACTACTGTGGTAGCGTGGAATATACTGTAAACAACGGAGGGTTTTGGATGATTGATTTGACACCTCGTTCATAGGGCTGAATTTCGCTGAAACAGGTACAACATTTCTACTCGGGTCCCTGATTAACTATTACCCGCAGGTACCCACCCAGGTACCCGCATGAATGGATATAGATGAATATAGATACATGTCTAAATTGAGTTATGATATATATAAATGAGAACATACAGGCGAGTTGACAATTTCCAAATGTAACCCGCTATCTAATATGGTTCTTGACAACATGTTGTAGATTTACACTATTTTCGTTTTTGACAATCTAGATATGTTTAATTATTAATGAAAAAGATAGAAATTAATCATCGGGTAACAGGTAATGAATGTGTACCCAGGTACTGGAAATTTTGTACCGTACCTACTGGTACCCAGGTACTTGTTTCAGCTGGTTCAGTTAGTGATAATATAATATATTATCACTAGTATTATATTATCACTATTATCACCAATTATTATTGGCATGTTTTACACTTCACAGATTTCCATGCCTCATCAATGGTTAGAGGGTAATCTCCATGTCAGTGCTCGCTGCACGGTGTGTGATAAAGTGTGTGGTAGTGTGAGAAAACTGCAGGACTTACGTTGTTTATGGTGTAAAGCTACAGTAAGTCAAACATTTGTCAACATTTTACACTTTTCCTTCAATGTTTTCTGAAGTTTTGTTTACCAGGATCAAATTGATTAGCTATGTTGTGTACGTATATTCGCTACCTTTAGACAAATGAGTACAAAATGTTGTGGCAAAAAAATATTCTGGAGAATGAACATTTGAGTATCAATTAAATGGAACTTGATACTGTTTGCACATACTAAACAATGAAATCAACATCGTTTATGAAACTTTAGCGGGGTTTATTTCATAATGCCCGTACATCCATCCCTGTGTAAATGTCTACTCTAATTAACCCTTTCCCAAACAAGACCTTCTTTTGACGTCCCTAATAGAGAAGGCTTGGGAAAACATTGAAACAAAAGAAGAAACTGCTGATGAACAGCAGTTTCTCCTTTTGTCTCAATATTTTCTGAGCCATATTTTACACAAATCATATCTTTAATAACATCCATTTTGTCATTTGTGGCAGTTTTTGAAGGGGGATCACCCTAAAATTTTGTCGTTTGGGAAAGGGTTAAAAACAGATCAGGACCCATTACTGTACAGCAAAAATTTAGATTGGTTTAAATTCAAAGAAGTTGCAGATGACTATTTCAAGTGAATGAAAGTTAAGTATTATTTGTCTTTTTGGGTAGAAAACATTGTGGCAAATGAAGAGATTGCTTGTCACAATTCTATTCAGTTTTGTTCTTCATGAGCTTGTGACCTTTTCATAATCAGCATAACCCTTTCCCAAACAAGACCTGGTTTTGACGTCCCTAAGAGAATAGGCTTGGGAAAACATTGAGACAAAAGAAGAAACTGCTGATAACCAGCAGTTTCTCCTTTTGTCTCAATATTTTCCGTGCCATATTTTACACAAATTCTGTCTTTAATAATATCCATTTTGTCATGTATGGTAGTCTTTGATGTTGATCACCCTAAAATTTTGTCGTTTGGGAAAGGGATAATCATCTCTAATTCTTTACTTCAGGTACATTCCCAATGTCGCGATCAGTTACCAAAGAAATGCCCGTTTTCACAATGTCGCGTGTCAATACTTCCCCCGACAGCTATCAACAGTATGGACTCGGACGGTTACTGGGAGGCGATGCGACCCCCGGGCACGAGTCCACTGCTAGTGTTTGTAAATACAAAGTCAGGAGATAATCAGGTTTTATAAATTTAGCCATTGTTGTAGCAATCTGGGACTTAACCCTTTCCCAAACAAGACCTGGTTTTCATGTCCTTAATATAAAAAGCTTGGGAAAACATTGAGGCAAAAGAAGAAAATGCTGATTATCAGCATTTTCTTCTTTTGCTTCAATATTTTCCATGCTTTATTGTACCAAAAGCCCATCTTTTTCAACATCCATTTTGTAGTCAGCAATAGCTTTCAAATTAGACAACCCTTAAACTTTGTTATTTGGGAAAGGGTTAATGTCCGGGAAATTAATGTCATAGCCATAGTGTTGGCGTTGCATCAGCGTCACGCTGCGTCTTCACTTGAAAAACTTTAACTTGGTCTCTATCTCAGGCACTATACAGTCTTAAAGGTTAACTATGACATATTTTAATTTTCATAGCGTGAAAAGTAGTTAAAAACAACATTTTCACGATTCCTGTTTAAAATTTACTCCTCCGGTTAATTAGAAAGAACATGAATATAACTGACCTACTTAAAAATCGACTAGAGTGATTGTTCTTGATAGATTATTCCTCTTTGTCAACATGAGGCGTCATTGGAGTCCGAAACAATAACAGCATTAGTTTATCGCTGTCGTCATTTATGCCAGTTGCACATATATTACCCATTTAAAACCATCTAAAATATCAAATATGCTGATCAAGATCTGTCCAAAATAATAGAATTTGTTATAGAAGTTATTGAGAAAGGAAAAAAGGTAATTTCATTTGAATGCAAGCAATGATAATAGGGTAAACAAAGACTGCATGGAAAGTACATGTGCTTGACCTATGTTGATATACGAATTTGGTCATATGCAACGGTATACTGCACAAAGAGGCATGTCGTGACGCTCAACGCCCGCCCACTAAAACATGTATCTCGTGGGCATTAGGCATCCACGATGATTTATGAAAACATATTACCTTATAAGGAAAAACTCGTAATACATCACCACAGAAATAAACAAATCGCACGTGCGATCATGGCATTTTATCGGGGTCAAAATAATCCGAAATTTTGACTGCTGTGTTCAACGCGTAAACGCTTTCGATTGTGAAATGACCGTCTATGCATTATACTGAAACCCATTTTCAAACGATTTATGAGAAAACTAGAAAATCCTTTCATTTGCCCGTAATTGACCTTTAATATTTCACACATGAAAACTTCCCGCCAAGACCTTTCATTTGGGACCATGACCTTTGACCCCTTGACCTTGGAGTTAAAGCTTTTATTGTGACAATCTAACATATAGGCGAACTATGTTGTCCGCGGACAACTCTTGCTATGAGACTTTCAGTTAAGTTGCTTAACCCTTTCCCAAACGACAAAATTTTAGGGCGATCCACTTCAAAAATTGCCACAAATGACAAAATGGATGTTACATGTATTAAAGATAGGATTTGTGTAAAATGTGGCACAGAAAATATTGATACAAAAGGAGAAACTGCTGCTTATCAGCAGTTTCTTCTTTTGTTTCAATGTTTTCCTAAGCATTTTCTATTAGGGTCGTCAAAAGCAGGTCTTGTTTGGGAAAGGGTTAACCTTGTAAACCTGACCAAGTGTTCCTGAAATTTATAGTGCCAGTACAAACACAACATTCAATTCAAGCCACCAGCTGCGCATTGGTTCTAGTATGATTCATTCATAGGTGAGAGACAATTGACTTGAAATTATTGAATGTCTAGAACATTATCAGTAAAATACGAATTAGGTAAATTTGTACAAAGAAAGGTTTTGTTTTGCATACATGACTTTGGTATACTGTTTACAGAATGGTTTTGTATATGTTAAAGTTAATTTTGATAATTGTTTCTTTCCATTGAACAGGGTGTAAAATTTCTACGAAGATTTAAGCAGCTATTAAACCCAGCCCAAGTGTTTGATTTAATGAATGGTGGCCCTCACCCAGGGTAAGTTGATTTGTAATTTTGTTTAAGTCAAATTTTTTCACTAAGACAAAAATTTTAAACCATTCCCACATATTGATGCCCTACAAGAAAAGGGATTTGGAAAACATTGCAGAAATTGTAGAAAACTTTTAGATTTCATTCACTTGAAATCGTCATCTTCAACATCTTTGAATTTTGCCAAGACTAAGATTCTGCAGTCTGGTAGTGGGTAAAACCCGACTTGGTTAATGGAGTGCCCAGTTTTAATCCTCTTTTCTGAATTATTTCAACTGATGTGTAAGTCTTATATTTCAAAAAAAAAATATTGAAAGAGATGTGTAACACTTTAATATTCTCTTTTACTCATTAATCCATTCTCACACAGTGACGCCTTTTAAGGCCCAACAAAATGAAGGCTTGGGGAAACATCATGGAAAATGAAGAAATTGCAAGCAAGTGTGTCACAAGCAATATCTTCATTTCCCACAATGTTTTCTACCCAAAAAGACTGGTTAAAGTCTGGCTCTTACCACCAATGATATGGACATGTCCTTTGGTTAGGCATAGCATAGCTACAGGCTAGTACTGCTGAAACATTTAGGAAAACATGTGAATTTGTGAACTTCATTGTAAGTATATAGAGATAAAGGATTGTTGAAAATGATGTAAAAATACAAGACAATTGACAGTATTGATGTAATGTTTCTTTTGTAGGTTGCGGTTGTTCCAGAAATTTGATCAGTTTCGTATATTAGTGTGTGGAGGGGACGGTAGTATAGGATGGGTGCTCTCAGAAATAGACAAGTTAGATCTACATAGACAGGTATGTCTCTAGGCTACGGTATTGTGGCTAGTTATTGTTTTACTAGACAAACATGTTCCAGAAGTTTGATCAGTTCCATATATTAGTGTGTGGTGGGGACGGTAGTATAGGATGGGTGCTCTCAGAAATAGACAAGTTAGATCTACATAGACAGGTATGTCTCTAGGCTACGGTATTGTGGCTAGTTATTATGCTCCCCGAAGGGAGAGCATTTAGTCGCCGCTTCGTCTGTCCGTCCGTCCGTCATTCCGTCCGTCCGTCCGTCCGAAGCAATTTCTCCATAACCCTTGGGCCAAATCAAATGAAACTTACCATGTGAACTCCCTATGACAAAATGCCGATGTACTTTTCCCGGTTTTTTGATTTGAGGCCTCGTCACGGGAAAAGGGGACTTAAGGTTAAATACAGTTTTTCTTTAATTTCTCCTAGTCTAATGGTCAGAATTTGATGAAATTTCATATTTGAGTAGCAAATCAGATGCCCTTGACAATAAACTATTTAAAATTTGCGTATACAAAATATGTCATGGAAAAAGGGGGCTTAACATTTGTTAGCTTTATATTAGCTCTGCATGGCATATATTTATTGTGACAATGCCTTATTCGGGGAGCATTGTCCGTCTCTGACGGCTCTTGTTGTTTTACTAAACAAACATGTTCCAGAAGTTTGATCAGTTCCGTATATTAGTGTGTGGAGGGGATGGTAGTATAGGATGGGTGCTCTCAGAAATAGACAAGTTAGATCTACATAGACAGGTATGTCTCTAGGCTACAGTATTGTGGCTAGTTATTGTTTTACTAAACAAACATGTTCCAGAAGTTTGATCAGTTCCGTATATTAGTGTGTGGTGGGGATGGTAGTATAGGATGGGTGCTCTCAGAAATAGACAAGTTAGATCTACATAGACAGGTATGTCTCTAGGCTACAGTATTGTGGCTAGTTATTGTTTTACTAAACAAACATTTTCCAGAAGCTTGATCAGTTCCGTATATTAGTGTGTGGTGGGGATGGTAGTATAGGATGGGTGCTCTCAAAAATAGACAAGTTAGATCTACATAGACAGGTATGTCTCTAGGCTACAGTATTGTGGCTAGTTATTGTTTTACTAGACAAACATGTTCCAGAAGTTTGATCAGTTCCGTATATTAGTGTGTGGAGGGGATGGTAGTATAAGATGGGTGCTCTCAGAAATAGACAAGTTAGATCTACACAGACAGGTATGTCTCTAGGCTACGGTATTGTGGCTAGTTATTGTATTACTAGACAAACATGTTCCAGAAGTTTGATCAGTTCCGTATATTAGTGTGTGGAGGGGATGGTAGTATAGGATGGGTGCTCTCAGAAATAGACAAGTTAGATCTACATAGACAGGTATGTCTCTAGGCTAAGGCATTGTGGCTAGTTATTGTTTTACTAAACAAACATGTTCCAGAAGTTTGATCAGTTCCGTATATTAGTGTGTGGAGGGGATGGTAGTATAGGATGGGTGCTCTCAGAAATAGACAAGTTAGATCTACACAGACAGGTATGTCTCTAGGCTACGGTATTGTGGCTAGTTATTGTTTTACTAGACAAACATGTTCCAGAAGTTTGATCAGTTCCGTATATTAGTGTGTGGTGGAGATGGTAGTATAGGATGGGTGCTCTCAGAAATAGACAAGTTAGATCTACATAGACAGGTATGTCTCTAGGCTACAGTATTGTGGCTAGTTATTGTTTTACTAAACAAACATGTTCCAGAAGTTTGATCAGTTCCGTATATTAGTGTGTGGAGGGGATGGTAGTATAGGATGGGTGCTCTCAGAAATAGACAAGTTAGATCTACATAGACAGGTATGTGGTTAGGTTACTTGAAATTAATTAAGGTTTGTTCAAGAAAATATTTCAAACTGTGAAAATTAGAAACAGTAATCCAATTGTTCAGGCAAAAAGTCATATGTAAATGCAATTTGACTGAAATTTGTGTTACAATGTATCAACCATTCCTAAACAATGAAAATTTTACTTATTCCAAATTTCAAATATGATGTCTGCAGAAGACAAGAATCTCATGTATTCCTGAGTCATAATTTTGCTATTTTATTGAAATCTTTGAGTGAAAAAGAGATGCTGGCTGTCATTTAATGTTTCATTGAGAAGTCTTCAAGTTCAGGACTTGTTTGGCAAATAGTTAACCCTTTCCCAAACAACAAAATTTCAGGATGGTCCACTTCAAAAACTGTCACAAATGACAAAATGGATGTTATTAACCCTTTCCCAAACAAGACCTGCTTTTGACGTCCCTAATAGAAATGGCTTTTGAAAATATTAAGACAAAAGAAGAAACTGCTGATAACCAGCAGTTTCTCCTTTTGTCTCAATATTTTTCATGCCATATTTTACACAAATTTTATCTTGAACAGCTTCCATTTTGTTATTTGTGGCAGTTTCTGAAGTGGATCACCCTAAAATTTTGCTGTTTGGGAAAGGGTTAAAGATAGGATTTGTGTAAAATATTACACAGAAAATATTGAGACAAAAGGAGAAACTGCTGGTTATCAGCAGTTTCTTCTTTTGTTTCAATGTTTTCCCAAACATTTTCAATTAGGGACGTCAAAACCAGGTCTTGTTTGGGAGAGGGTTAAATAAAGTCCATAACTTTCTATTTACAGTGTCAGATCGGGGTGCTACCGTTTGGTACAGGCAATGACCTTGCCCGGGTGCTTGGTTGGGGATCAGCATTTGATGATGACACACAGCTTCCTTATATCCTAGAAAAAATGGAGCATTCTCAAATAAAAATGCTGGATAGGTGAGTTGCACCTTTGTCTAAGCTATTATGATGGCTCGCTGTATGTCTGTCTGTGCACCAGTCTATCCACAATTATCAAAAGATCTTATCCCAAAGCTTAACCCTTTCCCAAACAAGACCTGGTTTTGACGTCCATAATAGAAAATGCTTGGGAAAATGTTGAAACAAAAGAAGAAACTGCTGATAACCAGCAGTTTCTCCTTTTGTCTCAATATTTTCCATGCAATATTTTACACAAATTCTATCTTAAATAACTTCCATTTTGTCATTTGTGGCAGTTTTTGAAGTGGATCCCCCTACATATTTGCTGTTTGGGAAAGGGTTAAGCATATGTTATAAATTGTATATGTAGCATCGTCTCTATCAGAATGTTTCAAACTATACTAAGAAAGTTCAACGCTAAGTTCAGGATTCATTGGTTTTACATAGCAATACAGGGTTTGATACTGTTTTTAGCAGGAATCCAGCAGGAATCCTTACATTTTGTTTCAGGGTACCCTTATTACATTCATCTCTTCTTGGTGTATAAATTACACCTCCTGCCTTCTCAGTTATTTCTACTCTGGATCCTAGAATCACAACAGAATCCAAATCTTCTAAAGTCAGGGATTCCTTCTAAATATGGGGATCCCAGGGCACTGTTAGTGTCAAACCCTGCAATTAGTAGATATTTTTATGCTTGGGTATCGAGTGATAGTGGGCATATTGCTTTACTCATGTTCCTCTGTCTGTCTGTCTGTCCGTCCGTCTGTCTGTGTATCTGTCCATCTGTCCAGCCATTTCCGGGGCATTGGTGTTTCACAAACACATCTTGTTTTCTATTTTTTATTCCTGGACAGAGCTTTAGAATTTTGTATGTAGTCTAAGCCATTGTCGGAATCCTGTAGTTCGTCTCTGTATCATATCATGTTAGCTAGTCAACAAACTTTTTATTCTTCTCTGAGATATTTACTCTTATGCTAATGATATTGCTTGCATTACAGATGGAGTATATGGACCTATGAAGGGTATATGCCTCCTCCTAGAAAATTGTCTCAACAGGTCAGTAAACCCTTTTGTAAACATAATTTGTGACTTTATTGATAGATTTAAGACATACGGTTATAATGTTGACATAACTCATTTTAGCAACATTGAATGTGGATCTCTATCAGGTATCAGGCAGTTTCCAACAGATTAAGTTTTGAACATTGTCAATATCCTTTTAACCCTTTCCCAAACGACAAAATTTCAGGGTGCTCCAATTTGAAAGCTGGTTGCAGACGACAAAATTAAGATTGAAAACCATTGCAACGAAAGCTATTATTCTGTAAAATATAGCATAGAAAATATTGAGGCAAAAGTAGAAACTGCTGGTTATCAGCAGTTTCTTCTTTTGCATCAATGTTTTCCCAATCCTATTCTATCTGGGACGTCAAAACCAGGTCTTGTTTGGGAAAGGGTTAAACATTTGACTGTGTCATGTGTCTGACCATTTAATGAAACATTTATCGACTAATGTGTATAATCATGTAGAGAGTGGCTAATATAATTGATAAGGTGTTTTGTTTGTGCATGTACAAGAAATTCCCAGAAATTCCCGGAAACTTATAAGGTGTACCGAATGCCATAATTAATAGCTCCATTGAATCAATCACTTACGTAAGGAGCAATTAGATATACATGAACTTAATATGAAGAAGAAATTCTAAAATATTTTCTTTGTCTTGAATGTTACTTCTGCTATTTCTATTTTCAGTTTGATCCTATATCTGTGTATGAAGATTCTGTAGCCAATCATTTATCAAAGATATTACACTCTGAAGACCATTCCACCGTTATTTCATCAGCCAAGTAAGTGATTAACCCATTACTGCTTAGTGATGCCTTTTGACTCAAAAGAAAAGGCTTGGGAAAACATTGTCGAAAATGAAGAAATTGCTATATCTTTAAATGGTTTGAATATGTACTTGTCTAGAATTGGTCTGGATATAAGTTTAATTTATGTAAGTCAAGGAACACTCAAGGGAAAAGGGGAAACACTGATTACCAGCACTTTCTGCTTTTCCCTCAAGAATTTCTATGCTTGAAGTATTATGTAAATCAATAAAAGCTAACTTATAAGAAAGTTTATAATACTGGAAAGTTATCAATTTTCACTGCCATTTCAGGAATAGTTGCAGTACAAACACAGCTTTAATCTATCAAATTTATTGTTTACAGAGTTTTGTGTGAAACTGTCAAAGATTTTGTAGCCAAAGTTGGTAAAGCACACAGTGAGAAAAGTGATACAGATATCTCAGATAAGGTAAGGTTTATTTATGGAACATCATTTTTAGCTCCACTGGCCGTCAGGCCAGCGGGCTATTGTCATGGCGGTGTGTCCGTCGTGTGTGCATCCGTCCATCCGTGCGTGCGTCCGTCCGTAAACTTTTTCTTTAAAAATCTTCTTCTCAGAAACTACTTGATGGATTTCAATCAAACTTCACAGGAATGATCAATGGGTGACCCTCTCTCAGATTCCTTCAAAGAATTTGGATTGAATCAGAAAAACCTGAGTTATCTGCCCTTGAATGTCAAAAATAGCTGGTTTTGACTTTATTTATACTCTAAAATCTACAAATATTGAACAATCAATACAAAACTTTTACAGAATGATGGTGACTATAAGATCTTGCCTGGGTATAATTTTCAATTTGATCAGAATTTTACATCATGAGTTATGTGCCCTTGTAATTGACAAAATTGCCATTTTCGGCTCTATTTTGACTTTCTTTTCACTCTAGCAACTACAAATATTGACCAATCAAGACATAACTTTGACAGAATAATGGTTACTATAAGATCTTGTCTGTGTATAATTGTCAGCTTGATCTGAATTTTATATCATGAGTTATGTGCCCTCTATTTTGAAATTGTTTTCACTCTAGAATATACAAGTATTGACCAATCAAGACAAACATAGGATAGAATGTTGGTGACTATAAGATCTTGCCTGGGTGTCATTTTCAGCTTGATCTGAATTTTGTATCATGAGTTATGTGCCCTTGAAATTGACAAAATTGCCATTTTTGGCTCTATTTTGACTTTGTTTTAACTCTAGCAACTACAAATATTGACCAATCAAGACGAAATTTGTACAGAATGTTGGTAACTATAAGATCTTGCCTTGGTATAATTTTCAGCTTGATCTGAATTTTATATCATGAGTTATGTGCCCTTGAAATTGACAAAATTGCCATTTTCGGCTTTATTTTCCCCTTTACAACCATTAGTATTAACTAATCAATACAGAACTTTCACACAATCTTTTTGACCATACAATCTTACTTGCTTGTAATTTTCAGCTTGGTCATGCATTTGCTTTTTTGCGCAGCCTGAACCTTTGAAATTGCATTCAACAAGACAAACAGTCAGGCATGTGGAGCGCTTCCAGACTGCCAGGGCTGTCTAGTGTAAACACTTTCCCAAACAGCAAACTTGAGGGTGGCCTTATTTGAAATCTGTTGAAGATGGCAAATTGGATGTTGATGAAGTTTAGATTTGTGTATTTCATAGTCAGGAAAATATTATAGCAAAAGGAGAAATTGCTGATAATCAGCAATTTCTACTTTTGCCTCGATGTTTTCAGGAGCCTTTACCATTAGGGATGTCAAAACTGGTCTTGTTTTGGAATGGATTAACCCTAAAAATTTCGACTGATCCAAACTCAAAGTCATTGTATATGTTAAGATGTAATCATCTTAATGTAGAAATTTGTAGATTATTGCAAAGAAAACATTGCATAAGAATGTAAAATTGCTGGTAATCTGAATTTCATTCTATCATACCAGTATGCTTTCGAAAATGATTAGTTGAAATATTGGGTCTTAAAATGCTGGTTGATATGTCCACTATGAGGTATGTTTCCTGTTGGTAAGGTTTTCTCAAGTCTTTTCTTATAGGGATGTCAAAACTAGGTCTTGTTTGGGAAAGGGTTAAATTGTTTAGTTACGGTTTCAATCCATACTAGACAAACTTGAAAACTTTATAAACAAAACAAGAGAAAATGTTTAGAGCAGAGAAAAAATGTTTCTTTCACGCTCTTTTTCTCGCCTTTATTTCTGCTCTGTATTGCCTTTATTTCTGCTATGTATTTTTACTGGAAATTTTGAGCTTAAACAAAGTAGAAATATTTAATCATGATACTATTTTCATGTTATTTTCAGTGTGCCATTTTAAACGAGAAGTTGGAAAGTTTGCTCAAAACTCTGAATGAAGAGGCTCAGGCTTCATCTAAGGTATTGTTTACATACGTAACTAAAAGTTAAAAGATAATGTTTTCCAAATTTATAAAGATTAAGTTTACGAGGCTAAATGTGTTTGAAATAATTTTGATAATAATTGATTAAAAGATCAAAGGCATGCAGGGATTTTTTTCCTTCTATAACTAGTACCGGTAAAAGGAATCTTTCCCAATTACTACAGGCTCTTCCCAATTTTAGCACATACCGTTTCCCAATCTCCATATCTACTGTTCCCAATGATCTTATGTGCCGTTTCCAATGGTTAATGCATTTTAATTTGGCTGGAAATATCTAAATAAATGCTTAATTTTAATTGCCAATACATCCAAACACTGAGACCTTGAATTCTTTTTAGACACATCCAAATTAAAAGTTCTAAGCAACAGACCACTTATATAATAGCTAGAAAAGATTGAGAATGAAGGAGCTGCAAGATCTAAAAGCATTTTGTATTGTCCTCCCATTTCTCTTTAACCATGTACACAATGTAGTTTTGGAAAAGTCAAAAATGAAAGGAACTTCCATGCTGCTGCAGACAACAAAGTTAATGTTTCTTTAAATGTAAGGCAGAATTTGTATATATAACTACATCCAAAGTATTGAGAGAATGCTAGATTTCAGCAATCAGCATATGTATAGATAATGATAAGTCTAAAAACTAGATATGTGTTCACCATTAGCTTCCTGTTAAAACCTAGACCTTACAATGGTTTGGTAACATCCCAATTGGTCTACTCCCATTTCGTCTACTGTTTTTTAAGTGCATTGAGTCCCATTTCGTCTACTGTCTCAACTCGTCTACTTTCATGTCAAATCATCAAAAAAACAACATTATTTTTGTTTTAAGGAAAGAAATTTAGTCAATATATTCACAAATGAAATAAAAATGCAAATGTTTTGATAAAAATCATATAATGTCATATTGATATATAAAGTATAGAAAAGTAGACGAAATGGGACTTCTGTCCAAAATAGTAGACGAATTGGGAGGAGACGAATTGGGAGTAGACCAAATGGGATTAAACCAATGGTTTGATGTATAGAATATAGCCCCAAATGATAGATTATAGATGCACTTAAAAGATTTCCTATTCATTGATTTTGCAAATAAATCTTTTTCCCAAATTGAAGATTTCGCGACTCGTTTTTCCCAATTTTGAAGATTTCGCAATGCAAAAAATTCCCAATTGTAGGGGTACAGGTACCTTTCCCAATTGGCAAGAAAAAACACTGCCCATGTTTTAAATATATCGGCAAATCAGTCGTAATTGCTAGTTTTCTAGTGTTATTTTCTTCAACAACAGGATATAATATTGAAATATTTTTTTATGATATCAACTTGATTTGTTTATTCCTGTATCAGATTGACTGTGATGAACCAGAAATGCATAATGTTGAAGAGGAGGAAATAGATAATGAAGAGACTATTGGAGAACAGCATGGATCTTGATCAGACTGTGCATATGCACAGGCTGATCTGGATCCATGTTATTCTCAAATGCCTTAAAATATCCTTTTATAAAACCTTAGATAAAATGTAAATTATTTACTTAATCCAGATTGACTGTGATGAACCAGACATGCATAATGTAGAACAGGAGGAAATAGATAATAAAGAAACTATTGGAGAACAGCATGGATCTTGATCAGACTGTGCGTATGCTCAGGCTGATCTGGATCCATGTTGGTCTCAAATGCCTTAAAAAGTCCATTTCATAAAATTTTAGATAAAAGTTAAAATTGTTTATTTAATCCAGATTGACTGTGATGAACCAGAAATGCATAATGTAGAAGAAGAGGAAATTGAGACAATTCCTATAGATAATCGAGATATTCTACCAGAGAAAATGTCATCTAGCTTGAAACCAAAACCTGTAAGTTAATTCTTTGTGTTTCTATGACAAAGATGATGATTTGATTTTTGTAAAACAAAATATTATAGCAATACTAGAAGACTAAGTAAGTAGTGCACAGAAACCTACATCAAATGTGGTTCATCAGAAAAGACTATTGAGTGAGTAAAAGTACAATAAATGTTTGGATATGTATCAATAAAAATGTATATGTAGCATTTACAAACTAAACAAATTTTATGTAATTGACAAGAACTAAATGTTCAAATCAAGAACGGTGTGAGTAAGTGGTACATTTAACCCTTTCCCGAATAAGACCTGCTTTTGACATCCCTAAGACGAAAACATTTAGGCAAAAGGTGAAAATGCTGATAATCAGCATTTTCTCCTTTTGCCTTAATATTTTCTTTGATGCTTTTAACATAGATCCTTTCCTTAACTACATTGATTTTGTCGCTTGCAGCAGCTTAACTCGAAGCACTCGAAATTTCTGATGTTTTGGAAGGGGTTAGATATTCCGTTGCTTATTTGATGATGGCATGTTAATGTTCTCTTTCAGACAATATTTAAACCAAGGGATGCATTGATGTCTCGTGCAAACAGTCTTAAGAAAGCCATTCGTCAGATCATAGAACATACAGAGAGAGGTAATATTTCGCATTTCATAGTAAATCCAGAACTTAAATACTAGCTAGATAATAAAATTTAAACTTTTCAAGCAGTGAAACAAAATTTTATAAATCTTTGCCTGATTTTGAAAATAGAAAATGTGTGTGGCAAAAGTAAAAAGTGCTTATACCAGCAATTTGTCCTATTTCACCAATGTTTTATGCCCAGTGAAATTTGAAAGGAACCAACATTTTGTTGTGGAAAGGATTTAGATCTATGATGTCGCTATAAATTAATTACAAAAGGTCAAACCTGGAGAACAAAATTAAGTCGGCATTTCTGTAGGCTGTTTCATGTTCTTACCATTTTTGTCTGCTTCTATAAACCCTTGATGAAGAGTTAGAAAGAAAAATAAATGAATGCAAACTAATATCTCATCACTGCATTTTCCTTAATGGGAGGGGATTGTGCAAGGCTGTAGAAAAAGGAAATTAACAATTCTGTAGACACATCCTTTCCTTAGCAACATTCATTTTGTCTTTCATCAGCTTTTAAATTGGACCATCCCAAATATTTGTCATTTGGGAAAGGGTTTATGGGAAAAGAATGTGCAAGACTATGGAAGCAGTATATGGATTTGTAACTTATGCTGAAATTTCATTTGTATTTCTGTTTATTTTCAGCTGTGGATGAACAAAATGCACAAACAGAAGAACAAAACAAATTGTTACGAGCCTCTTCTGGTAGTTCCACAGATCTGATTGAGCCCTTTAACAGTAATCAATGTGGGCTTCAGGCAGGGAGCCCCAACTCTCGATCTGCGCCCAGTTTTTCCGTATTTACCTCAGAATCTGTTCCGAAATCTCCCCCCGTCACAAGGAAACTAGGTAAAAAAAAAAAGGCTACATATAAATAAGGAATATTTACAAGCTGCTTTATTTGTTCCCGCTCATATTATATTGAGTATACCTATGTAGATGATAGGATTCAAGAAATTTAATGGCAGCCAATACAACTTAAACCTATTACCAAATGGCAAAATTTTAGACTTGTTCGAATCAAAAGATGTTGTGGACCACAATTTCAAGTGCATCAAAATAAGAATTTTTGTGTTTCTGTGTAGTGAACATTGCGGGAAATGAAGAATTTGCTTGTCACAAGCAATTTCTTCTTTTTAGTCCCCTACCGGTGTTCACACCGGAGGGGACTATAGGTTTGCCCTCCGTCTGTCCGTCCGTCCGTCTGTCCGTCCGTCTGTCCGCTCAAATCTGGATCCCGCGATAACTTAATAACTAAGCAAGCGTTTTTGATGAAAGTTGGTATATGACTAGATGGCAATGTGTAGATTATGCACATCATTTTATTTTTGTTTTTCGACTTAAATTGAGGTTGCTATGGTTACAGAAATAGTGAAAATATGGCCAAAAATGGGATCCTGCGATAAGATAATAACTAAGCAAGCTAGTTTGATGAGACTTGGTATATGACTATATGGCAATGTGTAGATTATGCACATCATTTTATTTTTGTTTTTAGACTAAAATTGTTGTTGCTATGGTTACGGAAATAGTGAAAATATGGCAAAAAATATTGGATCCTGCGATAAGTTAATAAGTAAGCAAGCTAATTTGATGAGACTTGGTATATGACTAGATGGCAATGTGTAGATTATGCACATCATTTTATCTTTGTTCTTTGACGAAAAGTGTGGTTGCTATGGTAACGGAAATAGTGAAAATATGGCAAAAAATGGATCCTGCAATAACTTAATAACTAAGCAAGCTAACTTGATGAAACCTGTTTTAAAATGTAAAAAAATTTATAAGCCATGTTAGTCAGGGTGGTGATGCAGCAGTATTAATCACCTCCAGTTGGGCATAACATTTCATATGTTTGACAATTATTTTGATGACTTGTTCATCTTAATCTATTATTGATTACCATATTGAGTCAATGTGAAGCCGGTAGGGGACTTTATGTGTTGCATACAACACCAGATACTTGTTTCATGATGTTTTCGAAAGCATACATATTGTGGTGTGTTAAAAGATGTCACTGTGTAGTAATGGGTCAACATACTTATGATAGATATCTTTAAATATTTCCTTATCTATACTATCCTCTTGCCACATCCTGTGTTGCTTTGCAAAGCTTTTAAATCCTAATAGCCTCTTTGTGTACCTATAAAAATTCCCTAATAAACCATTTACCATACGGCAAAATTTTAGACTGGTTCAAATTGAAAGCTGCTCCAGACAACAAAATAGATGTCGATAAAGACAAGATTTTCTTCTTTTGCCTCAATGTTGCAGGGATCAAATTTCAACTTTTTTGCCACTTGCTAATTTTAGCGAGTGCTTATTCTTATAACTTGCTAAAATGGAAAGTCTACTTGCTAAATGCAGTTTTGGAGAAAATCTTGTGATTTTGTTTAAAATGCGCAGAAACATTCAAATTTGACTACATGTATTCATGTATTCCATGTCAATATTAGTTTAATCCTCTCTAAAACAAGACCTGTCTTTGATGTTCTTAATAAAAATGCTTTGCAGTGACCTAGTTTCATTCTGTCATTTTGTTGTCCGATATTGATCGACAATTTTTCTGTCTAATGACCAAGTTACAAGTCAAAGTTGCATAGCAATTCATTCTATGATCGTAATACTTAACTCAGAAATAGTTGTCAATGACTGACACTCGCTGATTCTTTCATTGTTTGGCGAAAATCAATGTTTACTTGCAGTCATGTTTTCCTACTTTCATGTCTATTACCTCAGTCTTAGTAGGCCGTAAAGCGTCTGCTTGAATAGGTTTATTTACGTCACGTGATATCAAGGTCAGTTTGCTATAATTTATCACTATCAATCTTGTGAGGGCTTGACAGCACTCTATAGTCATAATTTACGTCATTTTTGAACATAGCCAATCATAATTGTGTGACTTTATTCACACGGTGAATTCTGTCCATATTTGGTTATGTTTACTACAGTTTGTTTACAAAAAGCCCGCGTGTCAGGCAAGCGCGTGAAAAAAGGATGACGCAATAAATCATGCTCGATTTTTATTGGCCGTATCCCTCGAGAGTCAACATGATGTAACTTCTCGTACAAAGCGAGAGTCTCGAATCCAAAAAAATGCGATTTTTACTAGGTCAACCTGGTATGAAATGGAGACAAAAGCAAAACCCCTTCGCAATGATGAGAACACCATATTGACGCTGAGTGCTTTTAACATGTATGCGATGAATATTCTGTTAAATTAGTTTGTTTCATATAGTATACTGGCCCCCAGAAGTGGTTTCAATAAATAGGACCCATATTTGAGGATTTTAGGAATCGTTTCGCAGGTAGGCCTACTCCAGCTTCAAACGATGGCGGCGAGCCGCGAAGTCTTGACTTCTTCATTCACAATTCAAATCCTATTTCTAGAACAAAAAATAAATTGGCTTTCGGGGACAGGCTAACTTAAAACTTCCCTTATTTGTTTATAAATTTTCTTTTTTCGTTTTAGATCTTTTGTACTTTCATTTTCACCCAACATAGGTCAGCCAGAAAATCGGACTCGCAGGAAAAAGCAAGTGCTGATTTTCTCAACTCGCATTCCGAGAAATTCACTCGCGTTTTGCGAGTTAGCGAGTGCGAAATTTGATCCCTGATGTTGTCTGAAGGCCTTTCAGTTAGGGACGTCAAAACCAGAGGCGCGTTCTTTAGAGCGAGATTTTTTAAGATTTCTTAATGTGTTTTGGATAAAGCGTTTTTAAGACCGAGACTTTGACCGAGCTGTTCCGAATGCTCCATATTTATACAAATGACGTCATTATGACGTCATTTGTATAAAGTATGGAGCATTCGGAACACCGCGGTCTATGAATTATGGAGTGTTCGGAACAACTCGGTCAAATCTCTTTTATTGTTTGTACAGAGTTGACCGAGGGGTTCCGCACGAAGTATAGGGTAATGGCGCCTCCAATTGAGCCTCTTAAAATCTTGCTCTAAAGAACGCTTTATCCTAAAATATCTTAAGAAATCTCAAGATATCTCAAGAAATCTCGCTCTAAAGAACGCTCCTCAGGTCTTGTTTTGGAAAGGGTTAAAACTAGTAATTCAGTGTAACAAAAGTGGATAAGAAAAATTCTGGCTATTGATTTGGAGAAGATGTTCATTTATCTGCCTTTCTGGCTCTGTCCTGAATTACTATAAAAGCAATTCTAAGATAACTTAAACTTTGCATAAAAGCAATTAAAATCTGCTATGCTTAGCTAATTTGCATAATAGAATTAGATTTCTGTAAATATGTTCAATTTCTACTATAATGCAGTCATTTTGAATATAACTCTAAATCTCTTATTTTAACAACTATTACTCTAATTTCACTTACATATAAACAATAAATGGAGAAAATGCTGATAACTAGCATGATATTGTCCAGCAAGATTAACCCGGGACATCTGCATATGTATTGACCCCACCTCGTCAATGTTTTGTTAAAACGCTCAACTAACCGACTTTGCACACGAAAATTAAGTTGTCCCGGGTTAATTTGGGTGGACAATAACTGATAAATTCAATGTGAATGAGGTAAAAATATGTCTATAATTTCCTTGTTTGGGAAAGGGTTAACCTATATTTACCGACAGATGGATCTCGCTCCCCGTCTGCGCCTGTGTCACGGCGGATCAGCAGCATGTCAATGTTGAACAAGTCAGCGAGTGTAGGTTCGAACCTGGACGTGAGCCGACCTGCTACAGACATTCCTCCGTTTCCTTTTGCTAACTATCCAATATTACCCAGTAAGTATATAATTGCTAACTATCCAATATTACCCAGTAAGTATATAAACGCTGCTGTTGTTTACAAACTGCGTAACCCTTTCCCAAACAAGACCTGGTTTTGACGTCCCCAATAGAAAAGGCTTTGGAAAACATTGAAACAAAAGAAGAAACTGCTGATAACCAGCAGTTTCTCCTTTTGTCTCAATATTTTCTGTGCAATATTTAATAATTTTACACAAATCTTATCTTTTATAACATTCATTTTGTCATTTGTGGCAGTTTTTGAAGTGGATAACTCTAAAATTTTGTCATTTGGGAAAGGGTTAACTCTTGTTTACATAATTGAGTTGGTGATTAACCCATTATCAGACAGCAAAATTTTAAGCTAGTCTAAATTGAAAGAAAGTGCAGATGACAATATCATGTAAATTAAATTTAGCATCTTTTAGTGTTTTAGGGAAGTAAACATTGTGGGAAATGAAGATATTGCTTGTCACAAACAATTTCCTCATTTTCCATGATGTTTTCCTAAGCATTCATCTTGAGGGGCATAAAAATGCGTCACTGTGAGGTAATGGGTTAAAACTAAGAATGTCTTCTTTATATGCTTCCCAACGATAAAAGTTTTAGGGTTGTTCGATTGAAAGCTGTTGCAAACAACAAAAGTAAAATTAGTTAAAATGGACTTGAAGTAAAGTTTAGCCAAGAAAATATTGAGGCAAAAGGAGATATTGATGATAATCAGCAATTTCTTTTTTCGCATCAATAGTTTTCATAAGCGTTTTGTATTAGGGATGCCAAAACCAGGTCTTGTTTGGGGAAGGGTTAATCCTTTGACAGTATCTGCATTTAATGTCCCCAACAAGTAAAATTTATGAAAACCTTGAGGCAAAGAAGAAAACATTGGTTCTCAGTATTTTCTTCTTTTGTATTGATGTTTTTGCACTGTAACACCCAAATTTTAGAAAATTGAAATTTTCAAGCTATTTCATATTACATCTAGAAAATCGACAGTCAGAACAAAATTGGCTTAATTTTGCAGACTTTATAAGTTGCGGACATACACTGATAGTAGATTGGACAGTATTTAAAATAATTTTGTCCTTTAATCATGTTTTTGATGCTACCTAGAATGCATATTTGACTTGGGGTGTCTTTTCTGCTTGGTTCCTGCTAATATGCTTTTACCAAGAGAATGTAATGCTCTGCTTTCTAGCTTAAATAATTTCCTCTTTATTTGTTTTCTGTAGATTCTATGTGCATGAAGTATGCGAGATGTTAGTTGAAAATGAAAGTTTTACCAAGCAATACCTGGTTTTCACCTCTCCTTTTAAGAAATCTTTGAAAACATTTAATAAAAAGACATAAATTCTGCACTTGTGAATTTGTACCAATCAAACACTTAGAGACTGGAATAGTGACAGATAGAGTGAATTCCATAATACAGTTGACACTCGTTATGTCGACATCGGATGAGTCGAATTTTCGCTTAAGTCGAAGTTCAAATCTGGTCCCGTCCTCATCTATTGATATATTTTTTCAAAACAAAATAATTTCGAACTGAATATAGCCATTGAAATATAGTAGGAAAAGGATAGAAATTGCTCGACAAGAGCAATTTCTTTCCTTTTCCTACTATATGTCAATAATAACTGTACTTGATTAGTTTCAAAAACGGTCAAATATCAACTTTATCGAAGCCGAACAAACTCCGGATATGTCGAGGTATTTTGATGGCCCCTCCGACTTCGACACAATGAGTGTCGACTGTACATACAGTTTGAGATTTAAATTTGCTTTTATAATCTTTGCTGATATCATAGAGAGCATCTAAGGTAAAGTAACATACATGTGTGATGTCATGTCACAAATCCCTTATCCAAGGTGGGAAGCATTTTAAACCTTTCCTGAACAATAGCTGAACAATAGCTATACATCTATTCCAAAGAAATCTGGAGAATATTTAAGAAAAGGCTGATCAGCAGTATTATCACCTCTCTCAATAACTTTTTATGCTACAATGGGCACAAGTTTTGTAATTACCTATTTTGGTAGTCTGTTACAGCTTTCGATTTAGTCTGATATTGTGTTGTTTGGGAAAAGGTTGAAATGCTTATTTGAAAGTTGCCTCCTATCACATGACTAGACACATGTGTTAAATCTTATCTATAAGTTATCATACATGTTCACATGTAAGTGTATAACAATTTTAGCGGCCAAAATATCTGTAATGTACCAAATAATGTTCACATACAACCCTTTACAGCCAAAGCAGTCCAGAGACAATGTAACTATTTTCAACTTGTTTGTTTGTGTTGTCACAGGGGTTAGGGTTTAAAATCTTCTGAACTCTCTACATATCTAGCAGGGATCAACTTCGCTTTGACTTGCTGCGTTGGTAAAGAAAACCTGTTTGATCTGTAGTTGCTAATGCAAGTAATGATTAAACATTAAACATATGAAAGTTTGCAGCAAATTTGAAGGTCAATTGATTAAAACTATTAGGACATTGATCCCAGAATTTTCCATTGTCTTTGGCAGCCAGCATAGAACAAGATTAGTTTTTAATTACATGCATACTTATCTTGTTCTACAACTTGCTCATTCTAATTCAATATGGGAAGGACTTGAAAATCACAAGAGAGTTCAGAAGATAATGTTTGGGATTTACTTGAATTTCTCTCTATTTTTACCTTCAGGATTTTATACTCTAGAATATTTTAGAAAGGAACTGAGATCTGGAAAAGGGTTACGTTTGGCATTTGAGACTGAATGTGTGTAATCTGTCAGGATCAAGATCCATGATGTTCTGATATAGATTCTGCTTTACCTGTAACAACTGTATGGAAGCAGTATGGATTCTGAACAGGCTGTTGGCCGCGGCCATAGCACAGTTGGTAGCGCATCTGCCTGTCACTCGAGAGGTCCCGGGTTTGATACCAGACCGCGGCAAATACCCTTTCTGACGAAAATGTCACCCTTCAATAGTTTGATATCGTGAATCTATGTGGGAGAGTAGCTGGAGGCTAGGTTAGGGTGTTGTGGTAGTACTGGTATGAGAAACAGGAATCCATGGTTAGGTGCTCCAGCCACTGCAATACGACCAAAGCAGTTGAAAATGGCATAAAACCCCAATAAACTAAACCAAACTGATCGGACTGTCCTTTTGTTTAGTCTTATCTGGGTCCATGTTGGTCTGAAATGCCTTAAGAACCCATTTTCCAGATTTCAGTTCAGTTATAGATACAAAGTTTCTCTTACCAAGTACTTTTTTAGCCCTTTACCCTGTTTTTGTCGAAGCAGAAAGTTATCTGTGGATTTTTAGATCTTTAGAAGATACCTTTCCAGACTATCTTTCAACAATAGTTCACGGAGATAGATTATGAAAAAAATCATGATGGAAATAATAAAACAATTAAAAGTAATGCAGCTGAACTGGTGACAGGGAACATGTTTGATTTAGAGAAAACTGTAGAATTCTCATACATAAAAGAAATATTTAATCTAAGATTGTAAAATTATGTAATTTTCGTTTTCTTGTGCCATATTGAATTAATAATATAGAGATCAGATAGAAAGACCAACTAAATTGCTATAAGAACTTAGGATTAAGAAACATTTCCTTCCCTCCCCTATTCTTAGTCAGACATTTTAACTTTTGATGTGCCATTTAAACCATGTGCAGAATACCAACAGTCAAGGAGCAATGTAATTTTCAAACCCAGACCATACCTTTATGGATGGGGGTTTGAATAGCTGCAATATCATAGCCACAAACTTGATGATGGGTATTGATTTGTGGCTACAAGACAAAAGAGTGGAAAACACATTTTCTTGCATAAATTTTTGAATACTAACATATCTAATCAGATGTGTATCCCATCAAAAAATATTCCATGGCACAAATTCAATTTAAAAGTAGCAACAAGAATTGTTATCAATTATTTCTTCCAATGGAAAATTCAAGTCTCAATAGAATAAAATGGGTGGGTACCATACCTGTCAACTTTTGGAAATTTCAAAGAGTGAGATTGCGCGCGACGACCTTTAAATGAGGAGTTTTCGCGGGTATTTTTCGCGCGTAGTGATTTAACCTCAACTTTTAGGAGTGAGATTTTTTTGCAGTGTTTCTTCAACTTGAGTGTTTAAACAAAGACAGTAGCTTGTTCTCTAGGTCTTATATTTATCATTTTATTTCTTTGCAAAAGCAGAATAGTTAAATAGCAAAGTTCACAAAGGATAATTATTGTAGGAAACAAGACATCCTTTGTTCCAAACAATTCTCACCAACCAATTTGTTCAAACTTTATCTGTAACTTTCTGTTCTTCTGTAACCTGTTCACAGTTTAGCAATTGCCAAGTTCCTTCCCTTTTTTAAAAATTTTCTTTTAGTCTGGTAAATGATGCAAAATAATGCTAACCATATCGCGGTTATTTTGCGTATAAGAAAACCATTAGAATAGAAGTGCAATATAGATGAATATAAGGTAAACCGCGAAACATAATGGGGCGAAACAACCTACGGGTGCGAAATACTCATTTTCTGGAAAGTACAGAATCTTATCGAAGCGGTGGCCCACGATCGATCTGATATTCTCAGTGAAGGCTGTTATACTAGTTGATCATCATCCATTAAATCTTGTTAAATGGTAGAATTGCGAAGATAAACTCGATAATCAAAGTTTGTTTACAACTGAATGGGCAAGCACTAATTGTCATCGACAGATTATCGGACAACTGCACCCTCGATAACATATCGCGCATTTTGATTGGTTGACTTGTCGATATTAGCCACGCCTTACACTTACATCATTTGTAATAAGTCGATACCCGAGATTGTCGAGTTAACGCATCGGCGCGTTTTGATTGTCAATCAAGGAAGGTGACAATAAACGAGATAATCGCTAATTGAGCGAGTAAGGGTGCAATTTCACAATGATAAACAATAAAGGCAGACGGAAATTGCAAGCGTGTGATTGCTGGAAAATCGTGTTTTTTAGCGATTTTAGACCATTCGTGCGTGTGATGAACTCCTGCACTTGAAATCGTGTTAGTCACGATTTATTCGTGAAAGTTGACAGGTATGGTGGGTACTCCGCTTCAAAATTGAATTGAACTTTATTTGAACGTGATTTCAACATAAAACTATGCTGGATTGACAGGAAAATAGTTAACCTGTTGTCAGGTAACATTCTTACTACATTCCATAGCTTTATTTTGAAATTTGACTATGCGAAACTTGCTGGAATGAATCATTCCAGCACCTGCTCCATTGCAACGAATAGGAAGGAAATGTAACCGAAACCCAGATCAAAATTCAAAAAAGGTTTTGGTTACATTATTGCAACTAGGGTTTGAAATATTATAAAAGCCTGTGATTGTACTCTTTTATAATTATTACGAGATGCATGGTGGAATATTTATATTGGCTCATTCAGGACAATGTGCTTTTGTGATCACTTCATGTCTGTGTGTTAAATTAGCTTTTCAGTTAACCCTTACTCAAAGAAGACCTTGTTTTGACATCCCAAATTGAAAAGGCTTGGGAAAACATTGAAGAAGAAGAAAATGGTCCTTTTGCCTCAATATTTTTTAGCAACATTCCTATTCTTCTCTTCAATATTTTTTTCATCTTTAGCGGCTTTTAAATTCAGCAGTACAAATTTTTGCCATTTGGGAAAGGATGAAAATATTTGGAAGACTCTGGATAATGCTTTAACCCTTTCCCAAACAAGACCTGATTTTGACGTCCCTTATAGAAAAGGCTTGGGAAAACATTGAAACAAAAGAAGAAACTGCTGATAATCAGCAGTTTCTCCTTTTGTCTCAATGTTTTCTGTGCAATATTGTACACAAACCCTTTCCTTTTTAAAATGAATTTTGTTGTCTTCAGCATCTTTTGAATTGGACCACGGTGAAAATTTGTTGTTCGGGAAAGGGTTAATTAGAATCATGTAGTAATATTTGACTATTCAACTCAGGTGAGTATTCTTGTGCCTTTGTGGCTATTTTGTTTTGATGATTTTTCTCACATTTTAACGTTCTTGTTAATATGCACTTTCACTTTTTCTTACCATTTGTTTCACTATTTTCACATTTTTATCCATTTTCCCTTGTTAGCTCCACTGGCCTTCAGGCCAGCGGGCTATTGTCATGGCGCTGTGTCCGTCGTGCGTGCGTCCGTCCGTCCGTCCGTCCGGTCGTCAACTTTTTCTTTAAAAATCTTCTCCTCAGAAACCACTTGATGGATTTCGATCAAACTTCACAGGAATGATCCCTAGGTGGTCCTCTATCAGATTCCTAAATTTAATTCTGATTGAACAAGAAAGTCTGAAGTTATCTGCCCTTGAATTAGAAAAATGGCTGTTTTGACTTTGTTTTCACTCTAGCCACTACAAATATTCATCAATCAAAATAAAACTTGGTCAGAATGTTGGTGCTGATAAGATCTTGACTCAGTGCAATTTTCAGCTTGATCTGAATATTATGTCTTGAGTTATGTGCCCTTGAAATTGGCAAAATTACCATTTTTGACCTTATTTTTTTTACTCAAACAACCATAAATATCCACCAATCAACACGAAACTTTCACGTAATCTTACTGGCTATAAGACCTTGCATGTGTGTAATTTTCAGCTTCATAGGAATCTTAAAACATGATTTTTCTGCCCTTGAATTTGACAAAATTGCTGTTTTCGACTTTGATTTTACACTCTTTACATCTACAAATATTGAACAATCAAGTCAAAACTTAAACAAGATGTAGGTGAAGTTAAGATCTTGCTTTAGTGTGATTCTTAGCTAGATAGGAATATAAAATCCTCAGTTATATGGCTTTCAATTTGACAAAATTGCTAATTGTGACTTTTTTTCACTCTAACAGCCAAACTCACTCTAATAAAGACAAAGCTTGGTAACCAATTGATCTTTTATGAATGTGTTTTCAGCTTTCTAGTTACTATGTAATTGCTTTAAGAGCAACAAGTTTTGAAAAATTTAGTCAAAACTTGGACTTGATATGACAAGAAATTCAGGTTTCACCAGCCATTTGCATTAATTTTGGAATATGGTATTTCCCCAAATCTATTTTTAGCTCAAAATCTATTTTTAGAAATATGAAATATTTTGGAGTAATCAATGGTCTGTTAATTTAGATCTGTTTGGAAGATGGAAAATTTTAATAGCTAGTATCATCCTAAGCTGGAATGTTCTACCATTTCCTTTTACCCTTTCTCAAATGGCAAACATATAGTTTTACTTTCTTTGCTTGAAGAACCAAACATTTTGAACAATCTAGTTTTGTAACGTTCTTTTTGCTCTATGAAACACAAGCATTGAACAATCTAATCAAAACTTGGATTAAATATTACATGAAACTCAGGCCTGTGGAGCGACTCAAGACCTTCAGGTCTTCTAGTTCACAATCATACTGTATTTTTGGCTGTGTGCCACATCAGTCTGTTAATATTGTTAGAGACACTTGAACAGAGATGAAGCATTGCTTGTAAAGTTAACATTTTGTCCTTTGGATCTCGATAATATTTGAACCATTTTTACTTATCCTACTTTCAATTCTTATAATTATAATGATACAAAAGAAATTATGGAAATGAGAAAAATGTAATCAATTTATTGACCAACTTATACATCAAAGATTGTTCGGACCTACTGTTCAATATTTACCGCTTTCGCAATATGCTCATAATTATGAGAAGCAATTTGCATTTAACATTGATAATTTTCAAGTCTAAAACTAGTATATCGGGTCAAGTTTACAGTCAAAGCAGGCAGTAAAGATAAATGTTACCCGTCATGCTAAAAGGGACCTTATCCGAACTCCAAAAATCCAAATTTTGACAAATCAATCAGACTCAGCACAGGTCAATCAGATCCCGGTTGTGAAAAATGAACATGTAGTAAGATAGGAAAACATTCCTGATTTAGAAAATTACATAAAAGTAAAAAGTGTCTGCCCTAGTCTGGCTGCGCGGACTGCGCAGACTGACTAGGGTTGATATTTTTCACACTTCCTATAATTTATAGGTCACAAGTATTAGTTTGCAAGTCCAGCAGAACAATGAACTAATATCAGCATGATATGGTTGAGGGTTGTGATCATGCGATGATGATCTTAGTACTAACCTGGTGTTGGTCTGAACTAGCTGTTCAAAGCATAACTGAAATAATCTGAAAAATTTTCATGACCTCTTTCATATGATTTATTCTGTTTTCTGTCAAAAATTATTGAATTGATGAACCTTTATTCTTCTTCAGTATTTCTTGCCTCATAACTTATTAATTTATTCTCTGCTTTTGTGATGGAAAAAGACAAACATTTTCATGACAAGTTGTCAGCAAGAAAAAAAGGAAAATTAGATCTAAATAAGGGAGGAATGTTTTATTTTTCTTTTGCATCAAAAGAATGAAAGTAAATCTATCCTTAAGTTGACATTTTTGCTAGGAATGCATTAAGTTTCTCACAAAAACAATTCTAATAAGTAAAAAAAAATCTTTTGAAAGACAGCATAATCAGATGTTACAAATTGTCAGTTATATGGTTTATTAAGTCATATGTTATGAGCACCCCAACAATGATACCTATAGTTGTCTGAAACAATGATTTCAATGTTGAAGATTGTCTGGTAAATTTGTTGAATGTTAAAAAGACAGATGTCTTGAAATTTAGTAGACCTATCTCTAAAGATATTTTTTGTTGATTTGTTAAGGCTGACATAACTTTAGTCTAAAGAATGAATGGCTGTCAATTAACAATTACAATATTTGTTTATTCGCAGGTATCAGTAGCAGTATAGCTGGCAAGTTAGCCGGGGGTAGCTTTATAAGTAAAGTATTACTGGCCAACGCAGATGCGCTCTGTGCTGCAGCATCACCGTTATTAGAAGAAGAAATACCGTTGTAAGTTATTGTTTGCTTTTTTTTATTCTTAGTATATCATACTTATGATAGATCTACAAAATAAACCATATTTTATCACTTTTCTTCAAAAGCCTTGTAACTACAGCTTGTTTAAAGCTGTAGTTACAAGGTTTTTGAAAAATAGTGACAATACTCCTTAATGGCTTGACACATATCTACAGTAGGCGCTCTGTGCTGCAGCTTCATCCTTATTAGAGGAAGAAATACCGTTGTATGTTATCATTTTGGATCATGACCTTTAATCTTGAAGTTTGATATTCTGACTTCAACCTGGCCTTTATGTTATACATGCACTATTACTGATAGCCTAGATATTTTATTCAAACATACCTCATGCCAAGGCCTTACATGTGGGACCTATGGCATGTGACCTTGGAGTTTGACTTACTTTTCTAAAACTTTAACTCTTTCGCTGCCAAATCGGCAAAAAGTGACCCATAGGAAGACTGCCTATGTCGCTGATCGGCGACTTTTAAACAATAGCTTAATGAGGTCATTCAAGGGCAAGGTCATCGGGTCAAACTGCCTGATGAAAAGTATGCTATTAGGCAAACAATTTATGTGCATTGATTCTGAAAGTTTCAGCTTGATATTATAAAACAGCATTTTTTTTCTATTCTATAAACTGATAAGCCCTCTTATGAAGTTTCCAAAATTTGGCACTGGAAATAGGGCAATTCCAGGAAACTTGGCAGCGAAAGAGTTAACCTGGCCTGTATCTCATATTGTATTAGATACAAAGCCGAGATAGTTCAGGCAAGGATCAGGCCGGTAGGGAGCAATTTTATATTTGAGGTGGTCAAGCCCTTGTCTGGGCCAGTGTCTGAATATTGGGGGTTTGGTTAATGGATTTTCCTTAAATTTTCAGTGTAAAATAAGGAAAGTTTGGCATTTTTGGCCAACTTTTTGTGGGCTTCTTCTTTTAAGACTTTTTTGGGAACAGTCAATACACAAGCACATATTGTAATCTGGTTATTTTCCTTTTACAGAGAGGAGTACACCGAGAAGTGTGTGATGAACAATTACCTGGGTATAGGGCTGGATGCAAAAATAGCTCTAGACTTCCAGAATAAACGCGAAGAACATCCAGAAAAATGCAGGTAAGTTTTTATAGATATCCATTAACAATTATCTGGGTATAGGGCTGGATGCAAAAATAGCTCTAGACTTCCAGAATAAACGCGAAGAACATCCAGAAAAATGCAGGTAAGTTTTTATAGATATCCATTAACAATTACCTGGGTATAGGGCTGGATGCAAAAATAGCTCTAGACTTCCAGAATAAACGCGAAGAACATCCAGAAAAATGCAGGTAAGTTTTTATAGATATCCATTAACAATTATCTGGGTATAGGGCTGGATGCAAAAATAGCTCTAGACTTCCAGAATAAACGCGAAGAACACCCAGAAAAATGCAGGTAAGTTTTTATAGATATCCATTAACAATTATCTAGGTATAGGGTTGGATGCAAAAATAGCTCTAGACTTCCAGAATAAACGTGAAGAACATCCAGAAAAATGCAGGTAAGTTTTTATAGATATCCATTAACAATTATCTAGGTATAGGACTGGATGCAAAAATAGCTCTAGACTTCCAGAATAAACGCGAAGAACACCCAGAAAAATGCAGGAAAGTTTTTATAGATATCCATTAACAATTATCTAGGTATAGGGCTGGATGCAAAAATAGCTCTAGACTTCCAGAATAAACGTGAAGAACATCCAGAAAAATGCAGGTTAGTTTTTATAGATATCCATTAACAATTATCTGGGTATAGGGCTGGATGCAAAAATAGCTCTAGACTTCCAGAATAAACGCGAAGAACATCCAGAAAAATGCAGGTAAGTTTTTATAGATATCCATTAACAATTACCTGGGTATAGGACTGGATGCAAAAATAGCTCTAGACTTCCAGAATAAACGCGAAGAACATCCAGAAAAATGCAGGTAAATTTTTATAGATATCCATTAACAATTATCTGGGTATAGGGCTGGATGCAAAAATAGCTCTAGACTTCCAGAATAAACGCGAAGAACATCCAGAAAAATGCAGGTAAGTTTTTATAGATATCCATTAACAATTATCTAGGTATTGGACTGGATGCAAAAATAGCTCTAGACTTCCAGAATAAACGTGAAGAACATCCAGAAAAATGCAGGTAAGTTTTTATAGATATCCATTAACAATTATCTAGGTATAGGACTGGATGCAAAAATAGCTCTAGACTTCCAGAATAAACGCGAAGAACACCCAGAAAAATGCAGGTAAGTTTTTATAGATATCCATTAACAATTATCTAGGTATAGGACTGGATGCAAAAATAGCTCTAGACTTCCAGAATAAACGGGAAGAACATCCAGAAAAATGCAGGTAAGTTTTTATAGATATCCATTAACAATTATCTAGGTATAGGACTGGATACAAAAATAGCTCTAGACTTCCAGAATAAACGTGAAGAACATCCAGAAAAATGCAGGTTAGTTTTTATAGATATCCATTAACAATTATCTAGGTATAGGGCTGGATGCAAAAATAGCTCTAGACTTCCAGAATAAACGCGAAGAACATCCAGAAAAATGCAGGTAAGTTTTTATAGATATCCATTAACAATTATATAGGTATAGGGTTGGATGCAAAAATAGCTCTAGACTTCCAGAATAAACGCGAAGAACATCCAGAAAAATGCAGGTAAGTTTTTATAGATATCCATTAACAATTATCTAGGTATAGGGCTGGATGCAAAAATAGCTCTAGACTTCCAGAATAAACGTGAAGAACATCCAGAAAAATGCAGGTAAGTTTTTATAGATATCCATTAACAATTATCTAGGTATAGGGCTGGATGCAAAAATAGCTCTAGACTTCCAGAATAAACGTGAAGAACATCCAGAAAAATGCAGGTAAGTTTTTATAGATATCCATTAACAATTATCTAGGTATAGGGCTGGATGCAAAAATAGCTCTAGACTTCCAGAATAAACGCGAAGAACATCCAGAAAAATGCAGGTAAGTTTTTATAGATATCCATTAACAATTATCTAGGTATAGGACTGGATGCTAAAATAGCTCTAGACTTCCAGAATAAACGCGAAGAACATCCAGAAAAATGCAGGTAAGTTTTTATAGATATCCATTAACAATTACCTGGGTATAGGGCTGGATGCAAAAATAGCTCTAGACTTCCAGAATAAACGCGAAGAACATCCAGAAAAATGCAGGTAAGTTTTTATAGATATCCATTAACAATTATCTAGGTATAGGACTGGATGCAAAAATAGCTCTAGACTTCCAGAATAAACGCGAAGAACATCCAGAAAAATGCAGGTAAGTTTTTATAGATATCCATTAACAATTATCTAGGTATAGGACTGGATGCAAAAATAGCTCTAGACTTCCAGAATAAACGGGAAGAACATCCAGAAAAATGCAGGTAAGTTTTTATAGATATCCATTAACAATTATCTAGGTATAGGACTGGATGCAAAAATAGCTCTAGACTTCCAGAATAAACGCGAAGAACATCCAGAAAAATGCAGGTAAGTTTTTATAGATATCCATTAACAATTATCTAGGTATAGGACTGGATGCAAAAATAGCTCTAGACTTCCAGAATAAACGCGAAGAACATCCAGAAAAATGCAGGTAAGTTTTTATAGATATCCATTAACAATTATCTAGGTATAGGGCTGGATGCAAAAATAGCTCTGGACTTCCAGAATAAACGGGAAGAACATCCAGAAAAATGCAGGTAAGTTTTTATAGATATCCATTAACAATTATCTAGGTATAGGACTGGATGCAAAAATAGCTCTAGACTTCCAGAATAAACGCGAAGAACATCCAGAAAAATGCAGGTAAGTTTTTATAGATATCCATTAACAATTATCTAGGTATAGGACTGGATGCAAAAATAGCTCTAGACTTCCAGAATAAACGCGAAGAACATCCAGAAAAATGCAGGTAAGTTTTTATAGATATCCATTAACAATTATCTGGGTATAGGACTCGATGCAAAAATAGCTCTAGACTTCCAGAATAAATGGGAAGAACATCCAGAAAAATGCAGGTAAGTTTTTATAGATATCCATTAACAATTATCTAGGTATAGGGCTGGATGCAAAAATAGCTCTAGACTTCCAGAATAAACGGGAAGAACATCCAGAAAAATGCAGGTAAGTTTTTATAGATATCCATTAACAATTATCTAGGTATAGGGCTGGATGCAAAAATAGCTCTAGACTTCCAGAATAAACGCGAAGAACATCCAGAAAAATGCAGGTAAGTTTTTATAGATATCCATTAACAATTATCTAGGTATAGGACTGGATGCAAAAATAGCTCTAGACTTCCAGAATAAACGCGAAGAACATCCAGAAAAATGCAGGTAAGTTTTTATAGATATCCATTAACAATTATCTGGGTATAGGACTGGATGCAAAAATAGCTCTAGACTTCCAGAATAAACGCGAAGAACATCCAGAAAAATGCAGGTAAGTTTTTATAGATATCCATTAACAATTATCTGGGTATAGGACTGGATACAAAAATAGCTCTAGACTTCCAGAATAAACGCGAAGAACATCCAGAAAAATGCAGGTAAGTTTTTATAGATATCCATTAACAATTATATAGGTATAGGGCTGGATGCAAAAATAGCTCTAGACTTCCAGAATAAACGTGAAGAACATCCAGAAAAATGCAGGTAAGGCAAGCTTAACCCTTTCCCAAACAACAAAATTATAGGGTGGTCCACTTCAAAAAGTCGCACAACTGACAAAATGGATGCTATTAAAGATATAATTTTTGTAAAATATGGCACAGAAAATATTGAGACAAAAGGAGAAACTGCTGATTATCAGCAGTTTCTTCTTTTGTTTCAATGTTTTCCCAAGCCTTTTCTATCAGGGATGTCAAAACCAGGTCTTGCTTGATGAAAAAATAGTTCTTTACTTCAAAAAAAGGAAAAAGAAACGTCTACAAAATGACTGAATTGAAATTTATTGGTCAGAAAAGTTGACAGCATGAGCTCAATATTGGATGCAGTTTGAGCCAAATTTCATTATTTAGACTTTATGACCAGCACGTTGTGGGCTTAGGTTTTTGGAATAATGCCATTATATATCTGATTATAAGCATGTGAGTGTGATTATACCCCCCACAACAAAGTTATTATACCCCCCACAACAAAGTTATGGGGGGGGGGGGTATACTGGAATCAGGTTGTCCGTCTGTCTGTCCGTCCGTCTGTGAGTCCGTCTGTCTGTCCGTCTGTCCGTCCGTCCGTGGACATAATCTTGTGTCCTCTTCTCCTCCCACAGTTTTTGACCAATTTTTCTGAAATTTTATCAGGATGTTTCCCATCATATGAAGTTGTGCACCTGCAATTTTCATCTTGATTCAGTCATTAGTTTTAGAGTTATGCCACTTTGAACTTTTTAATGGGGGGGGGTGGGAATAGTCAAAATTTACAATTTGGTTTCTGTGTTCTAACTCGAGAACCGTTTGACCTAGGATCAAGAAACTTTACACAGTTGTTGCCTATGGGGCCCAAGGAGGTGCCCTATTGTTTTGTGGTCACCAAGGTCAAAGGTCAAGGTCACAGTTGGACTTTGTTTAAAAATCTGTTTCCATGCTCTAAGTCAAGAACCTTTTGACCGATAGCACTTTTTCAGTGACAAGGCCCTAGTGGGGGGTATTCGTCCGCTTTGCGACAGTTCTAGTTCAGACTCGATATGGGTGTGACACATGCAAAATGCATGTGACTTGAAAGGTATGGGTCCTAAATTGTCATACTGATAAAGAACATCAGTGTTTATTCTAGGATTTGAATAAAGTGGGGGATCTGCCCCCACCTCCCCAAAAAATGTGGGGGATTTTGAAAAAATATGGGGGCATTACAATATAATAAATAGTTATAAAAAGTGACTAATTTAATTAAAATATGTTTTTGTATGGTATTTTAATCCTTTATTAATCAATTTTTAAATATTCAAATTACTTTTCTAAACTTTCTTAGTTGATTCATAAAATATTTTCTTCAATTGGTTCAGGAAGTGGGGAGTAAAAAAAATAAATTTAGTTTGTGGTTGAACTATTTTGGGGACGAATGTGGAGAAACAATTCTGTTTCTTTCTCTCAAAACATTTGGTGTTGGACCTTATTTTTAAATAAAAGGAAATGATATTTAGATAACAAATTCAGAATTTCTCATGAACATTTACATATTGTTCTACTTTTATATTTTCTTCAGAAGAAATAGCATTTTTGACAGCTCTAGATCGCCGATGGCCGCCATTACTATAGACTGGCTTAGAATGACTTTTCTAAATTCCAATAATTTTTTTAAAACAATGAATGATGCAGTATATTTACCTTTCCAAGCAAAATTGGATTCTTTGTAACCTTTATCTAGCGATATTCGAAACCCAAAAGTTAATTTTGCTTTAAATTTTGTGTTATTGATATTTACTGCAATATGTGATCAAAGTACCGAGAGTATTTCATTTGCGGGATTTGTCCCGCTCGGAGATGAAAAATGTGGGGGATTTGTCAGAAAAGTGGGGGAATCCCGCGCCCTAGAATAAACACTGAACATAAACATTCTTGTTTTAACAGGAGCAGAACAAAGAATTTTATGTGGTATGGTGTGTTGGGTGGGAAGGAAATCCTTCAGAAAACTTTCAAAAACCTTGACCAACGAGTACAACTGGAATGTGATGGACAGAGAATCCCTCTACCTAGTTTACAAGGCATTGTTATCCTTAATATACCCAGGTATGTATTATTTAACCCTTTCCCAAACGACAAAATTTTAGGGTGATCCACTTCAAAAACTGCAAAAAATGACAAAAGAGATGTTATTAAAGATAGAATTTGTGTAAAATATGGCACAGAAAATATTGAGACAAAAGGAGAAACTGCTGGTTATCAGCAGTTTCTTCTTTTGTTTCAATGTTTTCCCAAGCCATTTCTATTGGGGACGTCAAAACCAGTTCTTGTTTGGGAAAGGTTTAATATTTCGAGAACTAAATCTACTATTCAATTACCTGTTGACGTATTTTCACAAAAAATGTTACACTGAGTAAAAAGGAGAGTTGAGATGTGTCGTTTACACATGTTTGCGGGACATGTCATGTGACAGGCTGTAGCACATGCCACAGGCATGGGTTAAGCGGTGGAATGTATGCAAATGTGTTCAAGGGATGTTACTTTTATAAGAAATGGGGGATGTTTCTAAGTTTATCAACATGTTTTTCTGATAAAATATTAGTTCTCTAAATTATTGATGGGCCCTCATATCTGTCCAAAAATGAAACATCATTTTATTGCATTTCTTCTTGACTTTGCCGCACTATAAAGAAATTGCTAATATTTCTGTTTTAGTATTACTTCTTGTTCTTGAATTGACATATTTTTATGTGCTCATATCAAAAGATTGGGTATATCATTTTAAACCTGTCTGTCCTTCTGTCTGTCTGTCCTTCTATCCATCTGTCTGTCCGTCCGTCCCAAAACATGATATTGGCCATTTCGGGGGCATTCATGTTTCACAAACACATCTTGTTTATCTCAATTTTCCAGTTTTGGTGGAGGATCAAAATTCTGGGGAGGAACCAAAGAAGTTGATGTAAGTTAATTTACAGTCAATATAGTTTGTGTTAGCCACAATATTTCTGTGTTTCTTTACTTTAAAAGTTGTTTGTGATAAATTTAGCTTTTAGTTTCTGAAATTTAGATAGAATTCAGTTGAAGAAGAAATCAAAGTAAGTATTCTGGTGTTTTGAAGTCAGGAATACATAGGTTGAATGTGCTATAGTGCATTTATCAATTATTGAAAAATAAGTAATGATGATAAGTTTTGAATAAGATGCCTATTTCAAACACATTTATTGCTGTAAACGAGTTCTTATGCAAGTACAATGGTTTTAGGAAGTCAATTTTATTCTCAAATTTTGTAACTATAACTTCTTTAAAGCTGTAGGTTACAATGTACGAGTATAATAATGGAAATGAAAATATTATTTATTGTTTTATTTTCAGACATTTTCTGCCCCCAGTTTTGATGATAAGATACTAGAGGTAGTTGCAGTATTTGGGAGTACACAGCTTGCTGTCTCGCGTGTGTTAGACCTTCAGCATCATCGAATAGCGCAGGTAACTTTAACCCTTTCCCAAACAAGACCGGCTTTTGATGTCCCTAATAGAAAAGGCTTAGGAAAACATTGAGACAAAAGAAGAAACTGCTGATAACAAGCAGTTTCTCCTTTTGTCTCAATATTTTCTGTCATACCTAATCCATTGCCAATCAAAATTCTATACTGAACAAATTCAAAGCAGTTGCAGGCAACAATTTCAAATGAATGGAATTTCAAATTTGAGGCCTAGAAAATATTGTGGGAAATAAAATAAATTGCTTGTTACAAGCAATCTCTTTATTTTCCACAATGTTTTTCCAAAGCTTATGTCTTGTTGGTTGCCAAAAAGTGCCCATGTGTGGGAATTGGTTAACCCTTTTACAGGCAGAACCCTCGTCATGCTTAACCCAATGAAATCGTGCTTTGGCAGGCTGCATAGACAAGATTAAGCCTGCATATAACTGCATTCTGATATTAGTCTTGGCTCACTGCTTTTCATATTAGAGGTAGTAGCAGTTTTTAGCTCGACTTTTCGAAGAAAATGAGAGCTTATACTGTCACCCGGGCGTCGGCGTTGGCGTTGCAACCAGGGTTAAAGTTTTTTCAAACATCAATAACTTCCATACTATCAAAGGGATTCAACCCAAACTTCGAATACTTATTTACCATCACACCCTCTACCTTACTACCAGGGCCCATAAGCCTGACTCCACTATATTTGGAGTTATGCCCCCTTTATACTAAGCAACTTAGAAAGTCGAGCGGGCTGTCTTCGGACAGCTCTTGTTGGGAGTACACAGCTTGCAGTCTTGCGTGTGTTAGATCTTCAGCATCATCGAATAGCACAGGTAACTTTAACCCTTTCCCAAACAAGACCGGCTTTTGATGTCCCTAATAGAAAAGGCTTAGGAAAACATTGAGACAAGAGAAGAAACTGCTGATAACCAGCAGTTTCTCCTTTTGTCTCAATATTTTCTTTTTCATATTTTACACAAATTCTATCTTTAATAATGTTCATTTTGTCATTTGTTGCAGTTTTTGAAGTGGATCACCCTAAAAATTTGTCGTTTGGGAAAGGGTTAAGCCTAGTCATACTTGAACAAATACATGTACCAGTTGTTAAAACTTTAAATAGTTCCAAATCCAAAAAATTTGTAGACATCAATTTCAAGTGAATGGAATTTCAAATTTTTATGCCCCTGTATCGAGAGAGGGGGGCATATTGTTTTACTCGTGTCCGTCTGTCTGTCCGTCTGTCTGTCTGGCCGAAAACTTAACATTTGCCTTTTCTCCAAAAGTATTTGACATGCAAAGCTCAAATTTGGTATGAAACTTCCTTTCAATGATATCTATCTGTTCCGTGGAATTTGACCTCCTTCAAGGTCTTCCGTTAACCCTTATCAACCCTTTACTCTACTGTAGCGCATCTGCCTCTCATTCGAGATGTCCCGGGTTCGATAACCAGCCGTGGCAAATACCCTTACTGACAAAAATGTCACCCATCAATGGTTTGATATCGTGAACCTATGTGGGGGAGCAGCTGGAGGCTCGGTAAGGGTGTTGTGGTAGTACTGGTATGAGAAACGACAGGAATCCATGTTTAGGTGCTCCAGCCACCGCGATATGACCTTAGTAGTTGAAAACGGTTAAAACCCCAATAAACCAAACCTTTAATCTACGAAAACTTAACATTTTACAAAAAAGGCCATTTCAGGGACATTTGTGTTTCACAAACACATCTTGTTTGGTCTTAAGTTACTCTCCCTAGCTTTGGTATGCCCCCCCATATCGAGAGATCGGGGGCATTTTGTTTTACTGGTGTCCACCTGTCTGTCTATCCGTCCATCTGTTTGTCCAAAAACTTAACATTGGCATTTTCTCCAAAAGTATTCAACATACAAAGATCAAATTTGGTATGTAACCTTCTTTCAAAGAAATCTATCTGTTCCATACAATATGATCTTCCTAAAGGTCATTCCTTAACTCTTTCGCTGCCAATGTCGCTGAAAAGCAACCCATAGGAAGACTGCCAATGTCGCCGATCGGCGACTTTCAAACAATAGCTTAATGAGGTCATTCAATGTCAAGGGCAAGGTCATCTGATCAAACTGCTTGATAAAAAGTATGCTATCAAGCAAATTAATTTATGTGCAATGATTCCTGACAGTTTCAGCTTAATATTATCAAACAACGATTTTTTACTATTCTTTAAACTGATAAGCTCTCTAATGAAGTTTCCATAATTTGGCACTGGAAATAGGACAATTCCAGATAATTTGGCAGTGAAAGAGTTAACCGTTTTCAACCCTTAACCTGAAAACTTAACATAAAAACTTAACATTGCCATTTTGGGGGCATTCATGTTTCACAAACATATCTTGTTTATTTTTAAGTCGTCAACCTTTGTTCTCTCTCCCCACAGCCAGTTTACACGAAGGAGTGTGATGGGTATATTTTGTGACACCTTCTATATATTGTCATCTTTGCATTTTTAATGTCCCATCATCAAAGATTCTGTGTGAAATTGTATAGTATGACAGCGGTGTGTGTCTATATATTTCAGTGTCGTTCAGTGAAGATAATGATAATGGGAGATGAAGGGGTACCAGTACAGGTGGACGGTGAAGCCTGGATCCAGCCTCCCGGATATATCCGTATTGTACACAAAAATAGGGCACAGATGCTCACTAGGGATAGAGTAAGTTGGACATGAACTTAACTTCCTTTTAACCCTTTCCCAAACGTCAAAATTTTAGGGTGATCCACTTCCATAATTGCCACAAATGATAAAAAGGATGTTATTAAAGATAGGATTTGTGTAAAATATGACACAGAAAATATTGAGACAAAAGGAGAAACTGCTGGTTATCAGCAGTTTCTCCTTTTGTTTCAATGTTTGCCCAAGCCTTTTCTATTAGGGACGTCAAAACCAGGTCTTGTTTGGGAAAGGGTTAATCTACCAGGAAAAAAATTTAGACTTGCCCAAATTCTGAGATATTGCAGACTCAAAAATACAATAGAACAGTGGAAAACATCATGAAATTGACACTCATTCCATTTTTCCCGTCACCTGTCTGTTCATTTATCAACAAAATATAAATTCTACAATTTCCATCTGATATTGTTTAAACTTGCCACACTGCATCATCATGGTGCTTAGTTGTGCACCTGGCCATTTATGTTTTGATAATTTGATTGCTTTCTAAATTATGCATTCTTAATTTAATGCACCATTTTACAAATGAGATTATTTAGGCAAAGACTGTTTTATACTTCAAAGCTTTTTTCATGTTTAGTTACTCTCATCTTATTTATTTCCAGACGTTTGAGACAGTGCTCAAGTCTTGGTCAGAAAAACAAAAACCAGAAATACCCCTGAGTCAGAAACCAGTATCTCTTAACCCAGATGAGACAGCAGCACTGCAGAAATTTGTAGAAGTGGCTTCTACACTTATCAAACTGTAAGTAGAAAATTACTTGTATCAAATTGTTTGTTACTGATGTCATAAGGTTTCAATTAATTATAACTTTTTCAATCTAAATAATATTTTGCAAGCATAATTATGCTTGCAAAATATTCATATGAGATGTATATGCTCTCAATTTAAGCCATGTAGCTAGATGTATATGGTCTTTTTTAAATAGCCAATCCAAGTCCAAGGATTGGGATTTGTACCCTGGGTCAGTCATTATCGTTTTTGACATTTTACAAAAGTTTTTTTGTCTCTCCAAAATGGATGAACAGCTGATGGTTTGGAAGTTATCCTGTGATTGCACTGGTGATAAAAATAGTAGGAACATTATGATTAGATTCACCATCTGCTGCAATATGACTTGAGAATTGTTAAAAAATGGCATTAAACCTCATGCCATCAAATTGTATTCAAATATAGTCCATAAACATTGACCTGAACACAACGAATATGCAATGAGTAATTGCGACGCAGAATAATGAATACTCGCTAGCAATCGTACACTGTCAAGCAGAGTCGATTGTTTTTATAATTTTGTATTCTGCATGTGCTTCCCATGTCAATATAGGACAGTCTCAATGATATATTTAGAAAACCGTTAAAGCATTTAATTACTTAGGTCAGGTTCAGGGTAAAAATTGCTGACTATACATAATTTCTGTTTGCAGTGTAAAGGTGGCATCGTTGACTTACAGCGCTGTAGAACAAGAGTTATTTCCCCTAGCTACCAGAGCGTCAGAGTACCTGGACAGATTGTATCCATCCGGCAGCCTTTCAGAGGTAATATTATACTTAACCTATTTCCACACATTGTCGCGTTTAACACCCCTAAAGAAAAAAAGGCCTTGGAAAACCTTGTGGAAAATGAAGAAATTGCTTGTGACAAGCAATTTCTTCATTTCCCACAATGTTTTCTAAACAAAAGTTCGTAAAATTTCTTCATATTATAATGTCATCTGCAACTTTATTCAATTTGGACAAGCCTAAATTTGGTGGTTTCCAAACAATACTTGCTTTAATCCTTTTCCAAACAGAAATACTGCTTGAGCTATTGGAAAACTTTGAAATAAAGGAAGAAAGTTTGATAACTAGCATTTTTTTCTTTTGACTCATAGTTTTCTGTGTTTTATTGTTCTCAAATCTTCTCTTTATCAACATCCATTTTGTCAGCTTCGAAATAGAAACAGTCCAAGTTTTTGCTGTTTAGGAAAGGGTTAGTGTTCCAAATAGAGATTTTGGGAAACATGAAAGCAACAGAAGAAAATTCTGATTGATCTTGTTTATCTAAACCTAAGCTGTAAATGGCCCAATAACCTTTGGAAATATTTGTGGTCGGATTTAATCCTTTCCCAAACAAGACCTGGTTTTGACGTCCCTTTTAGAAAAGGCTTGGGAAAGTATTGAAACAAAAGAAGAAACTGCTGATAACCAGCAGTTTCTCCTTTTGTCTCAATATTTTCTGTGCCATTTTTTACACAAATCCTATCTTCAAAAACATCCATTTTGTCAATTGTTGCAGTTTTTGAATAGTACCACCCTAAATTTTTGTCATTTGGGAAAGGGTTAACAAAAGGGTCCTTATGGCATTTGTGTACAGCATGGATATGCACAGTCTGATCTGAATGCATGTTGTGCTATAATAGCTTTATCGTGACATGCAGCAAATGTAATAGAGCAGTACTGTTCATGATCAGATGCTGTGTTGGCACAGTTTCGACATTCGAAGAGTCATTTGTGTCTCTTCAATGGGTGTGAATCATCTATGTGAGAGAGCAGCTAGGGCACAGTTTGGACATAGTGGTGCTACTGGTGAGAGAAATACCAGGAATCCACAGTTAGGTGCTCCAGCTTGCTGATATGACCATAGCAGTTAAAAGTGGTGTTAAACCCAAATAAATCAAAATTGTGTGGGCATAGGATGATCTGGAAACAAAGTTGTTTCAATTACCATGATGGTCCTTTTTCCAGATTCTTGCTCATTTTATATTTCCTGTTTATTGTTGTTGATATTTTTCACCCAATATTTTTCTTGACTTAATTATTTTTCAATTTTTTCCCCTACAACATACATTTTTGATTTATTGAGCATTTTGGAAATAGTTTGTCTTAAAAGGAGTAACAGAAGACAAAATTTGATATGGAAAAAGAAAGGGTTTGTGTACAAAATTGCTAAGAAAATGTTTAGGCAAAAGGAGAAATTTGCTGATTAACAGCAATTACTTCTTTTCTCTCAATATTTTCATAATGCTATTTATACTAACGACATTAAAATTTGGTCCTTTTTTTTGGAAAGTGTTGATATAATTAGTTGCAGATTTACCCTTATAAAATTTTTTTACCTGCTCTTTCCCTCACCATGGGAATATGTGAATCATGGAATAGATAATATATATAGTAAAATATGCCCTGCTTCAGGTAAGAAATTTTTCTAAAACTTGGTTATTTCTGTCAATATTTACAAGCGTTTTTTCAAAAACAAAGCTGTATTCAATGCTGTATGATATGTCTGTGAGAAATGTTTGACCAGTTCACAAAATTTTAAAAACTTGAACAAGATAATTTGTATGGCAGTTTTTCACGGTTGAAATTTTTCAAATTTTTGAAAAATATAAACAAGTTTGGAAGGAATTATATAGCTGAGGATAAATCTTTGTTTTAACTAACCCTTTCCCAAATGCCAAGAAACCAGGGGTTCGATTTAATTGCTGCTTGAGATGACAAAAGGGAAGTTAACATTGATAGAATTTTGTTTGCAATGCAGCCCCAAAAATATTGAGGCAAAAGTAGAAAATGCTATTTATCATCATTTTCTTCTTTTGTCTCAATGTTTTCCGAAGCCCTTTCTGTGAGGGACATCAAAACTCGGTCTTCTTTAGGAAAAGGTTACTAGATACATGCAATAAGACACTATCTTAAAAATGTTATGGCAAAATTTTTAATCTGAAGCGGGAATGATTATTCTGTATATATTAACTGGACCATGATGCACAATCTTCTCAGTGTTCTTTTTTAAAGAAAGAAAGCACAGTTGATTTAATTTTTCTCTCCAACCTGTTTATGCTTTCTTTTTTTCCTTTTTTCACTTTAGTTGGAGGAGCGCAGTGTCGATATTCACCAGGTCAATAGACTTAAATGTTATAGAGAAACGAGAAAAAGGCTGTACATGTATCTGCCTTTTGCACCCTTTCTCAAAAACAAAATGTGGGCATGTACAAATTCAAAAGTGTGTCCGTCCATCTGTCTGTACGAAAACTTAACATTGCCCATTTCGGGGGCATTGGCGTTTCAAAAACACATCTAGATTCCTCTCTAAATTACAAAACACATGTACAGCAGTTTTCAGTCAATTTGTTGTGTGGCTTAAGTTAAACACCTTGGCTGCACATATTTAAACAGTTTAATGTTATCTCATAGTTAAATGTGTTCTGTTCTTAAAAGAACTGCAAATAGGAGGGGGCTAAAGACACTGTAAATTTGTCATTTCAAATCCCAACCAATGGTATGGTTACTCGTTGAATCATATCGTTTCTTAAGGTCCATAGGAGACCATTCTTATGATTACACTCAATGACGGATTTGATGAACAGTGAATAATATTTTCAATTTAGGAAGTTTAATAGCCCACTCCCTCTTATCTGCAGCTCTGTCTTAGTTCTTATGCCCTGCATCAGAGGATCCCAGGCCTAAATGCTCTCTATCCCTTTCCCAAACAAGACCTGGTTTTTACGTCTCTGAGAGAATAGGCTTGGAGGGACATTGAGGCAAAAGAAGAAAATACTGTTAATCAGTATTTTCTCATTTTGCCTCAATATTTTCCTGGTGATATTGTGCATAAACCATATCCTTATCAACATTTATTATACCCCCCACAACAAAGTTATGGGGGGGTATACTGGATTCAGGTTGTCCGTCCGTCCGTCTGTCCGTCTGTCCGTCTGTCCGTCCGTCCGTCCGTGGACATAATTTTGTGTCCTCTTCTCCTCCCACAGTTTTTGACCGATTTTGCTGAAATTTTAACAGGTTGTTCCCTATAACATGAAGTTGTGCACCTGCAATTTTCATCTTGATCCAGGCAGTAGTTTCAGAGTTATGCCACTTTGAACTTTAGCACTTTTTCAGTGACAACGCGCTAGTGGGGGGTATTTGTCCGCTTTGCGACAGTTCTAGTTTTGTTGCCTGTTGCAGCTTTAAAAATGGACCACCCTGAAATTTTGTTGTCTGGGAAAGGGCTATACTGCAATCAGTCTGTTTCTCACCTTTGCATGGAAATGCAGAGGTTGTTAGTTCACTGTTTACCGTAATACTTGTTATGAGTAATTTCTTCATTTTCCACAAAGGTATCCAAACTCTTTAATTACATACGCATCAAATAGCATCAGTATGTGGAAATGGGCAAACATTTTCAGGATTTAGATGCACCCTAGCCCATCAAGTTGAAAACAAAATATGCAGGCTGATCTTACACTACTAGTACACAGGGGTTTCAATAACTTTTTGGCCACCTGGGCCAGAAGATAAAGTAGGGGGGGGGGGGGGGGGATTTTTCATGTATTCTCTATTAACCCCATACAAAATTTTCAAAAGTAGCAGGGGGATTGTACTCCATTTCAGTCAAATAGGAGGGGGAAATCCCCACCCCCCGCCTCTTAATGAAACCCCTGAGTACATAGATTGATCTTTAAAGACTTGAATATATCGCTGCTTTTCAATGAAAACCTCGTAACTGCAGCTTAAAACAAGCTGCAGATACGAGAGTTTTGTTGAAAAGCGACAATATAAACAAAGTGTTATAACGTCGTTGTATATATGCAAAACCTTGTATCTCAATTTTGGAAAATTTTAAAGGGGAGGGCAAAAAGTGTAATATTTTTCACAAACTGAAATGTTTTACTTGAAATTTGGACATTTTGTTCACAAATAATGTGTCATTAATTCTGGTCAGTATAAATATCCCAAAACCTGCAAGAATTGTCTTAACTGGGCACACAAGTTTGTACTTTGAAAATCGCACAAATCGACATATGAGGTTTTGCATTTACACCGACGATATATTGTTGAAAAGACTTTGTCATCTGCAAGTTTGTTTTACTGGAAACATTTCAGATTTTCCTGTCTTGAAATGATTCAAAAAGAAAAAAAGTTTAACTGTTAGTTATTATGATTTTATGTACATGTATATTATGTATTTGTGACATTATAATCAACTTAGATTTAGATACTAGTGACAGTAAATGTAATCTTGCTTGATTTAGATTTAATTTTTTTATATATAAAAGAAAGAAAAAAAAGATGTATAAATGAATACCGCATGTGACAAATTGATGCCAAAGATGAATAAGAATATTAATCTAAGTATCATACAAATGATTCTGCTCCAAAATTAAACTGAAAATATATACATAATATGTCATGACCCCTCTTTTACAGTGTTTTCTTTAAAGGTAGAATACACAAAATAGAGGTTCACATGATGTCAGCTTTTTTGGGCAATGTCTGAATCATTTGGTAGCAAAATTTGTACAATTTTTCTATTTGTTAAGCAGCACGTTTAGATCAGATACCTCCGAAGATTTACGGTGTCATCAGAAAACTACATGAATTTCTAGGCTAACCTCAGTCACCTGATTGACAAGGGTTGCAAGGATAATAATAAAGAAAATAAGGCTTAACCCTTTCCCAAACAAGACCTGCTTTTGACATCCCTATTAGAAAGGGCTTGGGAAAACATTGAGACAAAAGAAGAAACTGCTGATAACCAGCAGTTTCTCCTTTTATCTCAATATTTTCTGTGCTATATTTCACACCAATCCTTTCTTCATTGACATCGAAATTGTCTTTCAAATCATCTTTCAAATTGGAACAGTCAAAAATTTTGTCGTTTGGGAAAGGGTTAATTTGATATAGAAATATCGATATTGTCATGGCCCGTTGTTGTCTTCGTCAGCATGCAATAATACTCAATCCTATTTACATGTTGCGGCCAGATTTAAACGAGATGTAGGCAACTTGAAAATATCGTCTGCAACTTTCAATTTGGAACTCTTCAAACTTTTTATACGCCCGTCGAAGACGGGACGTATTATGGGATCACCCGTGATGTCCGGCGTCCGGCGTCCGGGCATCCGGCGGCGTCCACTTCTTTGTCCGGAGCATAACTCTGTCACCTTAAGTCCGATTGACTTTAAACTTGGCAGTTATATTCTTCTCATCATTACGGAGTGCAGTGCACAAGAACCATAACTCTACCTGGCTTATTTTTTGAGTTATTGCCCTTTGTTGTTTTTCATATTTGAATCTTGTCCGGAGTATATCTCTTAAAGTATAATAGCTAGGATCATGAAACTTCATGGGTGTATAGATCTCACAAAGGGGGAGTGCAGTGCACAAGAACCATAACTCTACCTGGCTAGCTGGGATCATGAAACTTCATGGGTGTATAGATCTCACAAAGGGGGAAGTGCAGTGCACAAGAACCATAACTCTACCTGGCTTATTTTTTTAGTTATTGCCCTTTGTTGTTATTCATACTTGAATCTTGTCCGGAGTATATCTCTAAAAGTATAATAGCTGGGATCATGAAACTTCATGGGTGTATAGATCTCATCAAAGGGGAGTGCAGTGCAAAAGAACCATAATTCTAGCTGGTCTATTTTTTTAGTTATTGCCCTTTGTCATTTTTCATACTTCATTTTTGTCAAGGGCATATCTCGAAAAGTATAATATCTAGGACCATGAAACTTTTACCAATCTGCTCCCCCTGTCGACATAAAGCAGTGTTACGGGTGTATCTTGTGACAGTTTGACACCTTGTTTATGAGATGATTTTTAAACGAGCTTATTCCATGATTTATTTTATTGTGTCATGTGATTCTCTGCTGTGAATTATGCCAAGATTATGAATTTGGACGGGATTAAGGTGGCTGTGTTAAAAAGGATATCTAGTTAATATAATGAAGTTATCATATGTATTCGTTCATTCTTTTTTTTTTTTCGATTAAGTAGATAATTTCTTTTTTAGACTTTAAAACATTTATGATATATCCAAAGCTTCTTTATGACAATAGATGATTAAACAATTAGTTAACACTTATTTGAAATCGGAAACATAGTGGGAGAAAAAAGGTGGTAAACTTTAATAAAGTACTGAATTCAATGTTATATTTTTGTCATCTGCCATCTTGAAATGATCTGAATCAAGGTTTTTGTCAGACTTGCGTCAATATGTGGCATGTTTGTATGTCAGTTTCATCTAATTACTTTACTTTTCTCTTGTCTTTCAGCCCACATTACGGACACAAGTGGTAGACTTTGTACATAGTGTTAGAACACTCAACAATGAAACCAGTCTGTTTATGGCAGAAAAAGTAGCCACTCTTGTAAGTTATCAACCTAGTAACAGGTAGTGTAGACTTGGATCAGCCTTGGTGTCTGATCTTAGTCTATGCCTACTAAAACCGATATATTTAGAACAACTCTTCACTCATGAGAGGTAGACGTTGAAGACTTTGCACTTAGTATTAGAACACTCAACCATGAAACCGATCAGTTTTTTGCCGAAAAAGTAGCCACTCTGGTAAGTGTGACTTTCACTCTAACAGGCATTATAGACTAAGATCAGCATGCATGTCCATGCAGGCTGATCTTAGTCTATGCTGCCTGTCAAAGCGCCATTCTAGGTACACAAGTGGTAGACTTTGTACATAGTGTTAGAACACTCAACAATGAAACCGGTCTGTTTTTTGCCAAAAAAGTAGCCAGGGATCAGCCTTGTAACAGGTAGTGTACACTTAGATCAGACTGCATGTCTATGCAAGCTGATCTTAGTCGATACTGCCTGCCAGAAATGTTAAAGCCCTTACTGTAATGCTACGGTCACAATGTGAAGCTACCACTGCACGATTTGTAGACATTGGCGGATTCCTAAGCTTGAATGTATTATGCTGTCGGGCATTTTTTTACAAATCGGTGCATGTGGTCACAAATTACTAAATGCCACCAGCAGAAGTGATAGCTGCCAGTTTTCGTATAAATTTAGTAGGCGGCAGTTGGCATTTAGGTCGCTGCTAGGTGGCAGTTGGAATGTTAAGAAAAAGTTAAAATTCTAACTGCCACCAGTCAATTTCAAAATATCTGCCTGTGGCAGGGCACAGATCGAAAGGCTGCAGGGAGGCGGACGCCAGCAGATATTTTTAAATCGGATGGTGGCATGTCAATGGCATAACTGTAGCAGGCTGGGTGAAGGAAAGTGGCAGTCACTTCCTACCTTTGGCTGGCCGATTTTCAAAGGCTCTCTAGCTCCCAAGACTGAGTAAAAATTACGCTGTAGCCCGTCTGCCACTTGACAGCTGCAGCGCAAATTCAAAATGAAACCAGCTAGAGCCTGGGCGACATGCAAAATTGGAAAAAAGTGAACAGTGGTAGTTATCACGCCAGGCGGTGGCATTTAGTGATTTGTGACCGTAGCATTAACTTTGTACATAAATGTAAGGACACTGAACAATGAAACAATTATTTTTATGGCAGAAAAAGTAGGCACTCTGGCAAGGGAATGTTTTTAGTAAGCTATGCACAGCAATGCATCCTGATTCACTATATTATTGAGAACATTTTAATTATTATGAAAGCAGGGATGGATAATAAGTTTATCTTAGATTGTTGTATTTCAAGCAAACCATCATGTATATATTATTTGATGTATTTACTACCATTGTATTACAGAGATTACGAGTAGATTTAGAAGACAAACTCAATCATTCCATATCACAACTAGATGAAGAGTTAAAGAATGTATCAGAGGCTTGTGGTATACCTTCAACACCGCTCACTCAGGGAGAGGCAAGTTTGGTACTCTAACTAATCATATTTATTTTGACCTCACAATGTGTTCAAAAGCTAGAAACTGTTTACAAGTGGCTGTCAAAACCAGGCTAAAGAATGTAACAGAGGCCTGAGGTATACCTTCAACACCGCTCACTCAGGGAGAGGTAAGTTTGGTATTCTAACTAATCATATTTATTTGGACCTCACAATGTGTTCAAAAGCTAGAGATTGTTTACATGTAGTTGTCAAAACCAGGTTAAAGAATGTATCAGAATGATGCTTCTGGTATACCTTCAACACCACTTACTCAGGGAGAGGTAATACTTAACCCTTCTCCAAACAAGACCTGGTTTTGATGTCCCTCCTAAAAATGGTTTGGGAAAACATTGAAACAAAAGAAGAAACTGCTGATAACCAGCAGTTTCTTCTTTTGTCTCAATATTTTCTAAGCCATATTTTACACAAATTCTTTTTTTGATAACAACCATTTTGTCATTTGTGGCAGTTTTTGAAGTGGATCACCCTAAAATTTTGTCGTTTGGGAAAGGGTTAAATTATTATACCCCTCATCTACGAAGTAGAGGGGGTATATAGGTTTTATCATGTCTGTCTGTCTGCCCATCCATCTGTCTGTCCGTCCGTCTGTAGATTTAGAAGACAAACTCAATCATTCCATATCACAACTAGATGAAGAGTTAAAGAATGTATCAGAGGCTTGTGGTATACCATCAACACCACTCACTCAGGGAGAGGCAAGTTTGGTTTTCTACCTAATCATATTTATTTTGACCTCACAATGTGTTCAAAAGCTAGAAACTGTTTATATGTTATGGCATCTGTTACATTCTTAAGCCTGGTTTTGACAGCTACATTATGTAGCTGTCAAAACCAGGCTTAAGAATGTAACAGAGGCCTGAGGTATACCTTCAACACCAATTTCTCGGGGCAAATTGAAATTGATTGTTCAACTGGATGAGTTATACAGTGGTTTAAGTAGCTCAGGTGTTTAGACCATTTAGTATTGTTATATGAAGTAAAATTGCTTTACAAAGGTGTAAACATAGGTTTTGGAAAGTATAGGCCTACTAGAGACGGCATGTCTGTCAATCCAGGCAATGTTTATGCCCGCCCCCTGTATGTAAAAAATCAGGGGCATATTGTTTTTCAGTTGTCTGTCTGTTTGTCCTAAAGACTTTTGCACGATGGGGATTGTGCATGATGGGATGGATAACGAATATGGGGTATACGGACAAATTTTGCCTCGCTTCAGGTAAGAAATTGTGCAATAATTTTCTTATTTCTGCTCCAATTTTCAAGCGGTTTGTTGCATGTACCCCGCATTAGTGAGCTCTTTCCTCAGATATATGACTTGTTTGTAGAATCTTTGTACTTTGTCCAAAAATTGATCCCAACCGACCAGAAAAACGACAAAAAAATTCAGGCCCTCTTTCTAGTCGGTTGGGATCGGTTTTTGAGAAAAGTACAGGGAAGTTCCAGATAAATAATACATCTCAGAAAAGGGCTCAGTAAGACGGAGTACATGCAACAAACCGCATGAAAATTGATGCAGAAATAAGAAAGTTATTGCGCAAATTCTTACCTGAAGCGTGGTTAATTTGGCCGTAGTCGTTACCATTTCGCTTTCTGGTCGGTTGGGACAATATTTCGGAAAAAGTATCATGAGTTATCTAATATGTCATACATTCGATGAAAGAGCTCGATAAGGCGTGGTACATGCAGCAAACCGCTTGAAAATTGATACAGAAATAACAGAGTTATTGCAAAATGTCTTACCTGAAGTGAGGCGAGTTGGCATCAAATTTTGTGCAAAAAATAGACTTAGTTTACCGTTATGTTTTGATAAACCGTCGGTGTTGTTATAACATCTCGTAACTACGGTTTGATTCAAGCCGTAGTTACGAGACTTTATAACAACACCAATGAAATACTATTTATTTGTCCGAAATTACGTCACGGTTTACTTGATAAAATCGTTCCCTATTGTCGGTAGTCGTTATCCATCCCATCATGCACAATCCCCACCGTGTTTTGGATAATTTTGAAACTTCATACCCTGATCACATTGAACCAGAGCTGATCTTAGATTATGACTTACAGTCCTATTATGCATTTTACTTTATAATTCAATGATATAGACCATGTTAGTAAAAGTACTGATCTACTATATCTGTAAGCAGAGATATTGATGTTTTTTCAACTACTGTCATTTTCTCAAAAGAGCATAAGGGTTGCCATGGAAATGGCACTGTTTCATATAGCGGGAATGAGTTTTTTCTTGGGGGCACCTCTGATTTTCAACAAGTAGGACCTAAGGAACAATTTGGCACCAGTGGCAAAAAGTCTAGGGGGGGGGGGGGGGGGGGTGCATGGTAGGCCCCACTGGCCCCCCGCCTATGTTGGTGTATGTTTGTGATAACAACAAATCCTGTTTCTTGTTTCAGTTTTACACATATGAGATGATGAAACAGCGACCCAAACAAGGCAAATTTAAACAGGTTGTCAGCAAGTTGAAGGGAAAAGGCAAGGACAAAGACAAACTCTTCATTCCTTTAAGTAAGTTTTGTTCAATAACCCATTACCAAACAACAAAATTTTGGGCTATTCCAAACTCAAAGATGTTGCAGACGACAATTTAAAAATGATGAAATTTTAAAAATCTTTCCATTTTAGGTTAGAAAAAATTGTGGGAAATGAAGAAATTGCTTGGCACATGCAATTTCTTCATTTTTCACAATGTTTTCCCAAGCATTTTTCTTCAAGGGCATCAAAAAGCATCATTGCTTGGGAATGGGATAATGCAGGGTTTCCCTTGACTTTTCATAGAGGAGGTCATAATGTCATGTTCTACTGGTCTTAAGATCAAGTGATCATATCTACTCATTCGAATATTTTCGGATCTTATCGTTTCTCAATATTTGCTTGAACATATTACAGTGGCTGGCATGGGAAAATTTCTCCCATATCACTCCGCAAGCCTAACATCGAAAGCAGACCAAACAACTGGTTAAATCTACGCCAGAAAATTATTTGAAACAAACAGCGTTCAAGAGTCAATTATATCGTCATAAATGTGATAAAATTTTATCAGATAAAAAATTGATGTGATTTACCGGTTATTGACAGTATATTTATCTTTAATTATAACGTAAGCAAAAGGATTGATTTGTTTTGATGACGTCATTCATGCGCGTCCACTTTCACGTTCAACATGGCGGTCACTGTATTACACTCGAGATCATGTTGCAAACAGGTTCCAAACAACAAATGGTTGCAAACAGTCTCGAAGGTTGCAATTGCATATCTACTATAACATTGTTTCTTCATAGCGCAGCCATTAATTTTTAGAGGGTCATTTAAGTTAAAACTGGTTCAAGGTTCAGTAAGAATAACAAGTGTTGAAATGATATTGTTTCTCTGTTTGTAGTGTACAATGTATATAGTTGGACGACTGATGATGTGGGTCAGTGGTTGGACAATTTGTCTCTATCAGAGTATAAAGAATCATTCATTGGGCATGAGATCCGAGGCACGGAGCTACTCTCACTCGATAAAACTGACCTTCAGGTAAGATTTTTGTCACCAAAAAAAAAATTGGGAAAGCATTGAAGCGAATGAATAAAATTCTGCTTATTAGCATTTTCTTCTTTTGCTTCAATGTTTTCTGTTTCTGTATTTTATGCAAGTCCTGTCTTTAAAAACGACCATTTTGTCAACTGCCGTAGTTTAAATTTGGACCACTGCACAGTGACGCCTTTTGACTCCCTCACAAGAAAAGGCTTTGGAAAACATTGTGGAAAATGAAGAAATTGCTTGTGGCAAGATATTTTTTCATTTCCCACAATGTTTTCTAAACTAAAGCAACCAAAAATGTAAAATTCCATGCACTTGAAGTTGTTGTCTGCTACATCTTTGAATTTGGAATGGTCCAAAATTTTGTCGTTTGGTAATGGGTTAATTTGGCACGAGATCAGAGGCAATGCCAATCAATGAATCAGATCTACACCTATGGCTATCCCTGCTCACGTCAAAATTGTTTTTTATCTTTCAATAAAAAAGGGGAAAGTTAAAACTTGTGACAAGAAATTTCTTCATTTTCTACAAACTATTCCTAAGCAGCTTTCGAAAGCAGCAGCAAAAAACTTCAATATATGGGAATTGGTTGAATCTCTATTTGATATAGCTATTTTACGTAATGCCCCAGTATCAAAAGATTAGGGGCATATTGTTTTACTCATGTCTGTCCAAAAACGTTGGCCATTTTGGGGGCATTCCTATTTAACCCCAACAAGACCTGGTTTTGACGTCCCTAATAGAAAAAGGCCTGAGAAAACATTGAAACAAAAGAAGAAACTGCTGATAACCAGCAGTTTCTCCTTTTGTTTCAATATTTTCTATGCCATATTTTACACAAATTTTATCTTTAATAACTTTCATTTTGTCATTTGTGGAAGTTTTTGAAGTGGATCACCCCAAAATGTTGCTGTTTGTGAAAAGGATAACAAGATCTTGTTTATTTCAGGATTTGGGTGTACAAAAAGTTGGCCATTTGAAGAGAATACAACATGGCATTAAAGAGCTGGTGACCAGGATGGCTGCTGTAGACAAATATTACTAGCAAACAAACCTTTCTCAAACCTTGTCATGCTGAAATTACCCTTCCCAAATGACAATATTTTTAGAATGGTCCAATTTGAAAGGTGTTACAGACAACAAAATAATCATATCAAAAGGAGAAAGAATGTTTGTTATAGCCCAGAAAATATTGAGGCAATAGAAGAAAGTGCTGGTTACCAGCACTTTCTTCTTTTGACTCAATTTTTTCTAAAACCTTTTCTCCAAGGGACGTCAAAACCAGGTCTTGTTTGGGAAAGGGTAAACCTTGTCATGCTAAAATTACCCTTCCCAAATGACAATATTTCTAGAATGGTCCAATTTGAATGCAGTTGCAGAAGATAAAGCTTATCAGTGTAATAGACTCCTTTCATTTATGTTTTAGTCTGTACCTACAGAACACTTCCGGTAATCCGAGTCTTCTCTGATGAAAATTTGCTCGATGATATTTGGATGTCGCTATTTACAACAGAACGCTGTCCCATTCAAAAACAAAAGAAAATTCCGACACAGTGACATAACTTTTGTCTGAATTTTCTTTTGTTTTTGAATGGGACGGCGCTCTGATGTAAATAGCGACATCCTAATATCAAAGAGCGAATATTCATCAGAGAAGACTTGAATTAACTTCCGGAGGCAAACAATGGGTTTATGGGAAATTCACATTTTATACATGTGAATTGTTACTAAAAATAGTAACAAATCGACATTATCAAAACGAGGCTCCCAAAATTGGGGAGAAAACAATGACGACACATGTGCATTCAATATACAGCGATAAAGCCCATGTGCATTATTAGTCATTTCTATTCACCGAACTGGAAAATTTTTACAATGTTTTAAAAGTAATGACAGATATAACAATAATAGTTATTTAAGGTAGTCCATCCCTAATGAGATTCACATTATGTGTGAATTTTTGTGTGACAATGTAAACATTGTCAAAACTATCTGATCTATACGGAAACCTTAGGCATCATAAAAAATCAACACTTTTCACTGCTAAATGTTTACAATGTCGTCAGAAAAATCCTGACTTCTTGTGAATCTCATACAGGTGGAATACCATAAAAAGAAAACTTTTCATAATATGAAACTTTTTTATCTTTTTTGCTCTCACATGTTTACGTAAAGCCTTTTATTATGGACAGCAAAATATTGGATTGTTTTTGAAAGTATTTTGAATTCTCTCATATGTTTTCTCTTGTTTACTATTAAAAAGTGGCCATACTTATTTCAGTGCAATTGATATTACTTGTGCAATGCTTATCTGAAGCAAATCGTATTCAGGTATTTATAATAAGTCTATATTTCTTTGCTCAACTAATAAATGTAAGGCTTTATATTGAATGACAGTTCAACCCTTTCCCAAACAAGACCTGGTTTTGGTGTCCCACATAGAAACGGTGTGAGAAAACTTCAAGGCAAAAGCAGAAATTGCTGATCATCAGCAATTTCTTCTTTTGTCTTAATTTTTTCCTGCAAGACCTTTCTATTTAGGATGTCAAAACGAGGTCTTGTTTGGGAAAGGGTTGTGGTATAAATCTCGGTATTTACCTCATAAATCAGTGAATCCTATGATATGAGTAAAACAAGTAGCAAATATAGGAAACCACCTCTTAATACATAACATTTTAAGTGCATTGGTGTCCTTGTTGGAAAATAAGAAAATACTATGTCTTCTTTTTCCGTCAAAGGTTTTGAAACTTGTATAACGTAGACCAGTCATTGTTTTGGAATGGTTTATTTACTTCATAATCTCGGCCTGCCATCCAGCATAACGTCGCTTTTCCAAGAAAAACCTTGTAACGGCAGCTTGTTTTAAGCTGCACTTACGAGGTTTTGGTTGTAAAGCAGCGATAAAGAAATCTCAAATTTACAGCTGTTTTTTATGCTTTATGTATGTAATTTACATATGTTTGTATATGTTGTTTGATTCCATTTGTATATTTTGTGCAAAAGCTGTAAAGCATGTACAACCTTGAAACGTGGTCAATGAACTGTGAAAAATTAAAATCAAAGTGAAGCTAAAGCAATGCTTTAGAACCATTTCCCAAGATATAATGATTAAAACTGTGTCAATTGAAAGAAGGAGATATCAAAATCGATTATAATAGAAATAGGGATAAGCTATGTCATGATACATGTAGCGCAGAAAATATTGAGGAATTTGTAAGAATCTTAGCCAATCATTTGCTTGAATCAAATTTGAAATTCTAAAAACCATTCCATTAATCATGATAGAGGAATTACCAGGGTTGTACCATCATAAAACTGATAATCGGAAATTGATGATTTATATGAATCTTTTCGTTTAAGGATAATAAGATATTGCCGGTTATATTAAAAAAATTCTGTACCTACAGTTCACTCAGGATGAATGTAGGGTGTTTTTTCATCATCATGTAAACAAAGATATATTCACTCTGATACACAATATTTTGATCTGCATTATTCCTGTTTAACCCATTACCAGACAACAAAATTTTGGACCATTCGAAAGTCAAAGATGTTGCAGACAACAATTTCATGTGCATGAAATTTTATTTATTTGGTGTTTTGTTTAGAAAATATTGTGGGAAATGAAGAAATTGCTTGTCATAAGCAATTTCTTCATTTTCCACAATGCTTTCCAAAGCCTAAATTTCGTATGGCGTCAAAAGGGCGTCACTGTTTGGGAATGAGTTAAGCTATAGATCAGAGACTGTAAGGATATCAGGATTGATGTGATATTCACCAACCAGTTTTACTAGTCTATTTCCAAATTTACCTTTAAAATTACACAACAATCCATCTGATTGGCCAAGACACAAACCTCGTCCAATCCGATGACTTGTAATGTAATTTTGATTTAGACAATTAATTTAAGAATGTTGGTGGATACAGCCCCATGCAGGTTTATAGCTCAGCCTTTCATTTTTACACTAAACCAAGGTTTGTTTGTAAATATTTTGTACCAGGATTGAATCATTGTTGTATGTATATTACCCCAGTTTTATGAGTTACAGACATTTTCCTCCATTTTTGTACATTACATAGCATTATAGAACTATTTTTCTACCTATCTATGTTCATAATTTGTATTCTTTTTTACTACTAAATCACAACTCATTGTGATCTTTTTGATACCATGTTTCTGTAAATTTCAGCATTTATAAGAGGGGGTTATGTCATCCAAACCCTTTCACAAACAAAAATATTGTCAACCTTTTTGGAATTCAAAGGTATTGCAAGCATTGTTGATAATATGTTGATAATATTAGCAAGAATGGAATCTTAGGGGTAAAGTGTGAAGGCATTGAGAGGTAGGGACAAAATGCTGGGCATGAAATTGTTCTTCTGTCCTCTCAGTGTTTTACAAAGGTGTTACTGATAAGGGCCGTCAAAACCAGATAATGATTGGAAAGGGTTGAACTGTAAGTCCTCAGGCAAATGCTTTAACCCTTTCCCAAACGTCAAAATTTTAGGGTGATCCACTTCAATAAATGACACAAATGACAAAATGGATGTTATTAAAGATAGCATTTGTGTAAAATATAGCATAGAAAATATTGAGGCAAAAGGAGAAACTGCTGGTTATCAGCAGTTTCTTCTTTTGTCTCAATGTTTTCCCAATAACCAGCAGTTTCTTCTTTTGTCTCAATGTTTTCCCAAGCATATTATTATAGGGAAGTCAAAGCCAGGTCTTGTTTGGGAAAGGGATAATAATGGTTCTCTTGAGATAGCATAACTCCCGATTATTCCCAGTTCTACTAACAATGTCATGTCCTGTAAATTCAGCATTGCGTGTATGTAATGAACCCATGTGGGGTTAACGAAGGCACTTCATTAAGTGTTTCTGAAAGAATGCTAAGATGGTGTAAATTATCTCTTGGAAACTCCATAATTTAAGTCTTTGCAAGACAAGAAAATTTTATATTGGTCAAAAGTGAATGTTGTAACAGATACAAAATATTTGTTGCTTTTAACAGATGAAGAATATGAGTGAAATTTGGAAATTTCAGAAAATGCTGGTCATTGCATTATTCCCTCTATTTATCCCTGCATTCTTATTGAAACAGTTTATCAAATGATTTTGTTTCTCCCATGTTGAAATACATTCGTTAATTGTGCTAGTCCTTTGTCTTGCATTAAAAAAATGGTGACAACTGATAAGGAATATTGTTGTCTCTACTGAGTTTTTGAACATTTCTTAAAATAAAGCTAAAGTTATTTTCTCATGGGCGTTAAAACATTGTTGTCATACTGGACATTTGTGTTTAATACTAAATTCTTAACATCTTGTGTAATCTGCTTTGCAAGCATTGTGGGAAGTAAGTAAGTACAATGTAGCAATCTACATGTATTACCTTTTCACATTGTTTTCTTGTACTTACAATGCAAATTTCATGCATATGTATGTATTTTTACCATGCATAGATATCAGGATACCATTTGAGTAACAAGTGTTCTCTTTCATGTATGAAAATTTAATATTTGCTGGACAAAATTATATGAAGATTTTGTGAAGAAGAATGCATGTTGTCTTTTTCTATGAATACATATTGTAATGAAAAGGGGAAAATCTACTAACAGAATTTGTAATAATGTATTTTAAAGCTTTATTATGAAAGGATATTTATTGAATGTTTATTATTGTATGTTTGACCCTCTTTAACCCTTTCCCATACGACAAAAAATTAAGGTAGTCCAATTCAAAAGCTGCTGGAAATGATAAAATGGGCGTTGAATAAGATTGGATTTGTGTACAAAATAACACAGATAATATTGAGGCAAAAGGAGAAACTGCTGGTTATCAGCAGTTTCTTCTTTTGTTTCAATGTTTTTCCAAACCTGTTCTATCAAGACGTCAAAACCAGGTCTTGTTTGGGAAAGGTTTAAGATATACATGTATGTTGCTTTGATATTGCATAAAGAGAAGTTTCTTTTATATGTGAGAATTTGATGTGAATGTAAGTAAAAGTCGTAACTGTATATGTGACCTGTCAATGTTTTCAACCGAGTCTTAAGACATGACATGTCATGTTTGAATGATTTAAAATTTGTAAGAAGAGGAATCTAAAATGTTAATTTTGTGCAAGGTTTGCCCCATATTGTATTTTATACATTTATAGCTCCTACCTGCTTATTCTACCATTCACCTCAAAAATGTAGAAATAAATTGGTGGAATTGGGGGAATTTTTATGTGCATGGGATGGCTGACTGTTGCATGCAAATTTTAAAATCTGTTCGACAAGTTGATCATTTTTCACCAAATCTCATTGAAAATAACATTGTGCATATTAAGGGCAAAGCACAATACTTCTGTAGAAGCATGTGTAGAGTATATGTATATGTGCTCACAGTCTTGACCCATTACCACACAGCGACACCCTACAAGATACACACTTTGGAATACATCATGGAAAATAAAGAAATTGCTTGTGACAAGCAATTTCTCTATTTCCCATAATGTTTTCTACAAATAAAGACAGACAAGTGTAAGATTTCTGTCTCTTAAAATTTTCGTCTACAACATCTTTGAATTTAGACCAGTGTATTTTTTGACATCTGGTAATGGGTCAAGTTCTCAGATATTCCCTTTCTCATTTGTCAAACATTTTGTTATCTGATTACATTTTATATCAACCCAATATTTTCTGCTGTAAGTGTTAAAATTTGTTTTTACTTTGTCTGCATTCATCATTGTTCTGAAGAAGAATTATTGATATGCCTATAGTTTGCATATTCAGGCTCGTGTTTACAGAATTTACCTTTGTAAAAATGCAAATTTCAAAAGTGTATCTAAAGTCGTTATTGTGTGGCGATGGGTTAAAAATGACCAAATTGTGATTGCAGACTGAGTTACTATTAGTGTAGAAATGCTGTTTTTCCCCTGGTGCTATCTCTAACCCATGTTACCATATTGATATTATGTACAATAAAATGAATAAGGCTTATGATTAAGCTTGTTATTTGAAACTTTGCTGTCCTAAGTCACCTTGAGTGGACTTGGCAAACCTAATACTTGTTTTGGAAAGGGCTAATTTGGACTGATGTTGAAGACGGACACAATGTTGATGAAGATATTGAGGCAAAAGGGGAATATGATGATTACCAGTATCATCATTCTCTTCTTTTGCTTCAGTATTTTCTGCAAGCCTTTTCTGATAGACATATCAAAACCAGGTATTAATTAGATAGATGTTAAAGATGTAAAGAAAAGTACATGATGTCAATATGGTAGGGGGGTTAGCTTTTCATTCTATCAAGTCTCACTATGTACTGCCATTTCTTTCATACAAAACTGCGCACACAAAATTGCAATACTGCATTTACCCGTCATCACTGTGTTAGTGTTACTGCACTTAGTTTTGTATTAAACTCTTCCCCAATCTTTTCATGCCCCCATATTGAAAGATCGGGGGTATATTGTTTTACTTGTGTCCGTCTGTCTGTCTGTCTGTCTGTCTGTCTGTCCATCTGTCTGTCCAAAAAATGAACATTTGCTTTTTCTCCAAAAGTAATTGACATACAAAGCTCAAATTTGGTATGCAAATTCCTTTCAATGATATATATCTGTTTCATGCAATTTGACCTTCCTAAAGGTCATTTGTTAACCCTTATCAACCCTTTACATGGGGGCATTGGTGTTTCACAAACACATCTCGTTAATTATGGTCATTAACAAACGTTAGGAAAAATCAAGCTTTCTGTTCCCTTGTTTTTACTGTATGGCACAAAATGTGCTGCCCCAGTTTGAACTTAATGTTGTCAGATAAATGTTATATGTTGTTTCATTGTTGTACTGTCAATGATTCTGTCTGTTAGCTCTCTCACTTTAACCATTTCCTAAACAGCAAAATTGTAGCCCAGTCCGAATTTGAATTTGCCTCATACAACAATAGTTATGTTATGAAAAGCAGAATTCTTTAAATCGTAGCATGAAAAGCATGGAGGAAAACAAAGGAAATGATGATTATAGGTATTTTTCTTATTTTCTGTAATTGCTTTTCAACAGGACTGCTTTTCAATTCCCTCTTTATTTATCAAAACCATCGTCTGTATGGGAAGGTATTTACCTTTTAACCCTATTAGCATGGATCTGGAAATGTGGGCCTTGTATACCAGCATTTTCACGGTGTATAATCACGTGACTCAGAATTTCCGATAATCTTCAATATCTTTTTTAATACTTGACCAATTTGAATTCGGTTTGAAGCAAAGAAGGTGGGAAAATGCCAAGAATAAGTTGGACGTGTTGGATTTTTGAAAGAAATCAACTAATAAATAAGTTATTGAAGATAAACCAAAATTTTTGTTTATCTTCAATAACTTTTTTATCAGTTGATTTTTCAAAAATCAACCACGTCCATCTAATGTGTGACGTCTGTCCACATTCTCTGCTTTAAACCGAATTCGAATCGGCCCAGTAATTACAAAATTATTGAAGATTTTCTGAAGATATTGTATCACGTGATTATCCACTGTGATTTTAGACCAACACGTTTCCAGAGCAACCTGTGCGTAAGTGCAGTCTGATTACGATCTATGTGTGAGTTTAACAGTTGCAATATGTCATGAAGCAATTATTAAAGAATAACATGCATTGTAATCATACTGCGTTTGTATACACAGGCTGACCTGGGTCCAAGTTTGTCTCAAATACTATATGAGACACTTTTCTAGATCTGGCTCAATTAACCCTTTCCCAAACGACAAAAATTTAGGATGTTTCAGTTTGAAAGTTAATACAGACGACAAAATTGACATTGAAAAATAAAGGATTTTTGTGCTATATAGCTAAGAAAATATTGAGACAAAAGGAGAAACTGCTGGTTATCAATGTTTTCCCAAGCCTTTCCTAATAGGGACGTCAAAACCAGGTCTTGTTTGGGAAAGGGTTAAGATTTTGATAGTTAAAAATCCTTTTTGATATTTGAATAATTATGTATGTGTTTTTCTCTGCGTGTTTTACCTTGTCACTGATTATGTGTTTAATTCCATGTCAGATTTTTCCCTATGCATCTTTCACAATAGATTGTATTTTTTATTAATTAAAAGTTGTTGACATTATTCAAATACGCTTTGTTGTTTTGTTATTTGAAATACCTGTAGGGACACAAGAATGAGAGGTATTTTCTCCCTTGTATGTGACTGAAGGATTATGGCAACTGTCTGACTGTATGTTAGTTCCTCCTGCAGTTTAACCCTTTCCCAAAACAAGACCCGGTTTTGTTGTCTCTAACAGAAAAGGCTTGGGAAAACATTGAGGAAAAAGAAGAAAACACCTTAATTTAATACGTGTTTCCACCTTCTTTAAAGTCATTTTCAAATCGGTCACATATTAATAGATTTTTTTGAAGATTTTTTGTATTTGTTGCATCACATGATTCCCCACCGTGTTCCTGATATAATACAGGGGCCGTATTTATCGACAGTTTTAAGTCATTTTGTTTTAAATCTAAAACAAACCACGTCACAAGAACGAATTGCGGTAAGAGTGAGCTGACGTGGGATTTCCACGGTGGGGAACCGTGTGACACAACAATTTTGGAAAATCTACAAAATTTATCTTATTACCTGACCATTTTGAATTCAGTTTGAAAGAGAGGACGTGTAAATCGCCAGAAATTGACAGTGTGTGGTAGATCTTTAAAAACATCAGGATATAAAAATTATTGACGATCATCAAAAGTTTGATAATCGCCAATAAATCTTTTGACACTTAATTTTTTAAGATCTACACTATCTAGTTAGTTCCTGACGTGTTTTCTCCTTCTTCAAAGTCATTTTCAAATTGGCCACATATTTATAGAATGTCTTGAAGATTTTCTGCAGTTGTTGCACCACGTGATTCCCTGCCATAATCGTGGCAGAATACAGGGGCCGTATTCATTAACAGTTTTAAGTCATTTCTGCAAATATAAACTACCTCACAAGCCATTTGATTGGACGATGTGCGGTGAGAGTGGACTGACGTGGGATTTTCACGGTAGGGAATCGCGTGACACAAAAATTTAAGGAAATAGTCGATATTTATATTAATACCTGAACATTTTGAATTCGCTGTGGGGCAGAGAAGGTGATAAAACGCCAGGATTTGACTGCATGTGGTAGATCTTTTAAGATATATTTGCTTATAAAAATGTTATTGACGACCAACCAAGAGTTTCGTTGGTCGCCCATGATTTTTATGACACCTAAATTAAAAAAAAGTTCTATGATATGCAGCTAATCCCTGCTTATTTCCACGTTCTCTGCTTCAGACCATTTTCAAATCGGTCACATATTATCGAAGTTATTGAAGATTTTAACAAAAAAAAGCTTCTAGTCTACAGAACCCAGTGTTTCCCTGACACAAATTTTAGTTTTGCATTTCTTGTAAAGACATGTCTCTATTCACGGGTTTAACAGATTTGAAGAAGGAGTATCAATCCAGACCTTCAAATCTGTAGGCAAATCTCACAATTTCTAACTATTCAAAATATTGACCAGGTCCACTTCGAAACTATCATCACGTCACTTCCAAACTATCATGACGTCACAGGCACGGAGAACATAGACCGGTACCTTTACTATAGTCTGGTTCCCGCCTCTTATACACTACGTTGTAAAGATCCGTAGTAGATTTCAGGTACGGGAACCAGACTACCTTTATTAGAGTGTAACCATTCGAATATTCTCGGATCTTATCGTTTCTCAAGATCATGTTTGCAAACGGGTTTTCGTTGTAAACAGTCTTATCAGTTTTTGACGTGAAATACCTCTAAATGTCTGTCTTTGATGACCATTTTAAAGAAATTAAGCTGTGGGGTAATAATGAAGCTGTAGGGGTGTTACGCTGTTTGCCATGAAGCTGTAGTGGGGCCGATACAGCTTATTGGGCTAGGGAGAACACTGACTTCTTTTTCCGACAAAGGTTTTGAAACTTGTATAATGTAGACCAGTCATTGTTTTGGAATGGTTTATTTACTTCATAATCTCAGCCTACCATCCAGCATAACGTCGCTTTTCCAAGAAAACCTTGTAACTGCGGCTTGTTTTAAGCTGCAGTTACGAGGTTTTCGTTGTAAAGCAGCGATAAAGAAATCTCAAATTTACAGCTGTTTTTATGCTTTATGTATGTAATTTACATTATGTTTGTATATGTTGTTTGATTCCATTTGTATATTTTGTGCAAAAGCTGTAAAGCATGTACAACCTTGAAACATTTTAACACATGGTCAATGCAATGAACTGTGAAAAATCACATCAAAGTGAAGCTAAAGCGAATCTTTTAAACCATTTCCCAAGATATGATAATTCAGACTGGGTCAAATGAAAGAGGGAGATATCAAAATCAATGGTAATAGACATAGGGATAAGCTATATCATACATACATGTAGCACAGAAAATATTGAGGAATTCGTAAAAAACGTAGCCAATCATATGCTTGAATCAAATCCGAAATGTTGGTGATCATTTTCTTGATCATATTAGAAAAATTATCAGAAATGTACTATCGTATGCTATTTGAGACCAACATGGATCCTGATCAGCCTGCGTATACACGCAGTCTGATCAGGAACCCATTTTGTTCTCTGATAGGATCTTTATTATTTCATTACCTGTAGCAACCGCCAAAGAACAACATAGATCCTGATCGAATAGCATTTAAGCTTCCGCTGATCTGGATCCATGCTGGTCCCAAATGACTTAGGGTCCCCCCTTTTTTCAAATCCCAGTTCATATTTGTGACCCGTCACGCCGAAAAGCACCGTCTGTACCCCCTCCCCCTTCCCACCCCACCCCACCCCACCCCACCCCACCCCAAACCAGGTGTCGCATTCGCAAAATGAAAATAATGAAAGGAATAGAGATAAAAACAAACCCAAACAAATTTATTGATACAGATAATGACCCTAAAGTGAAAAGAGTCGATTCTTTCCGACAAAAGGTCCATTATTTGCGTTCCTCCCAGAATGTCCCTTTTAGCGTGGCGGGTCACATTTTTCTACCTTACGAGACAGCTTCTTTAAGTAGAATCATTCAAAATCTCCCAAATTTTGTTGAATTGATTTTGCTGCAACTTTCACGCAGTGATTATCTTACATTTAATCGCTTTTCAACAAAAACCTCGCAACTACAGCTCGTTTTAGCTATATTTACCAGGCCCGTAGGAACAGGGGGGGGGATGGGGGCTAGGGGCGGCTAAGCCCCCCCAATGTTGGCCGAAAATGCAGAATTCTCTTAATTTTACACTGAAAATTTTGGCAAAATCCAAATTAGCCCCCCAATATTCAGGACAAGGGCTTTAGCCCCCCCCCCCCCCAATATGAAATTGCTTCCTACGGGCCTGTTTACTAGTTCTTTATTGAAAAACAGCGATTTTTTTCTATTTAGTCAAGGATAAGAGATCCCAGCATCCCGTCAACAACAACAACAACAACAACAACAACAACAACAACAACAACAACAACAAGATAAGCTTTTTGGCATAATATTAATATCGTCGCTTTTCAATGAAAACCTCGTAACTGCAGCTTTATACAAGCTGCAGTTACGAGGTTTACATTGAAAAGCAGCGATGTTTTAAATATTCGATTTTCTCTATAACCGCTCCAACGATTTCCCTGATTTTTACAGAAATGTTGGCTGAAACCTCCATTTAGAACTTAACATAGACGTTATAACTGTAAAAATTTTTTGCTCGTCATAATTATTTCCGGGAGTACATGTACCGAACAGGCTCAAATATCGTATGCTAAATCAACATGTTTAATATGATGGTGATATATCGAGGGCTTGGTGCAAAACTATTGTAACTCCATTTTATAAAACCACATCAAATTCACCACCATCACAACAACACCATTATCACCACCTATACAACAACAACAACAACAACAACAACAACAACAACAACAGAAAGCTGCAGAAGCAGAAAGCAGTAGAAACACCACCACCACCACCAACAACAACCAGAACAACAGACGCTGCAACAACAACAGCAGCAGCAACAACAACATAAACAACAACAACAACAACAGCAAAACATCAGTAGCAGAAACAACAACAAAAGCGACATCAGCAATATCAACAGGAACAACATAAACAACAACAAGAACAACAGCAATATCGACAACAACAACAACATCAACAACAACAACAGCAGTAAAAACAACAAAACAACAACAATTCCAACAACACCGACAATAGCAGCAATAACAAAAACAGCAACAACAACAACAAAAACAGCAACAGCAGGAACAACAACAAAAGAAGCAAAAACAACAGAAGCAGCAACTGCTTAAATGTGGTGACCGGACGAGAACCGGTGTATTCTGACGAATATGACTGGACTAATAGTTATTAATAACATGTATTATTACAAATTAGAAATTATTGTGTCACGCGATTCCCCGCCGCGAACATGGAATTTTGTTCAAAAGCCTGTACCTGCTTTGCTCTATATTTCCTCGTGTATAAATAGAGCTCAGTAAAGTAGCAATTTTCCCAACCTTTAGCTGGATGTTAAGTTTTAACAAAACAATTGACGAATAACTGAAATTATTGTGCCACGTGATTCCCCGCCACGAAAATGGTCATTTGTTCAAAGCCCTGTACTTGTTGCGGTATTTTGTCATGTATGAATGGAGCTCAATATAGCAGCAATTTTATCTACATTTGGCTGGGCGTTAAGTTTAAAGAAAACCATTATTGACGATTTTCCGAGACTATTGTGCCACGTGATTCCCCGCCGCGAAGAAGGCATTGTTCTTGTTGTGCTATTTACTCACATATGAATAGAGCTCAGTTCAGCAGCAATTTTCTCTACTTTCGGCTGGGTGTCAAATTTTGACCAAACCATTGACGAGTTTCTGAAATCATAGGACCACGCGATTCCCAGCCGCACATATATAGAGAGATTTGTTCAAAGCTCTGTACTTGTGCCATTTTCTCAGGTACGAATCGAGCTCAGTAAACTAGCAATTTTCTCTACATCTGGCTGGGTGTCAAGTTTTTAACATAATCACTGACGAGTTTCTGAAATTATTGTGCCACAACGCGATTCCCCGCCGCAAATATGGACTTTTGTTCAAAGCTCTGTACTTGTTGTGCCATTTTCTCATGTATAAATGGACCTCGGTACAGTCATTTACTTCTGATAATACTGTGACGTTATTTCGGACTAACAATAGTGTTTTGTAGGTGTTGTTATAAAATCACGTAACTACGGCTTGAATCAAGCCGTTGTTACGTGATTTCATCACAACACCGATGGTTTATCAAAACATAACGGTAAATCAAGTCTATATTCTACAAAAAATTAACTGCCACTGCCCATGTCCGTGTTGCAATAAAACACGCATTCAAATCTCATTTATCTTTTGAATCAAGCTCTAAATTCAATGTCAATTGTGCAGGTAGAAGAAAAAAGAAGAAGAAGAAGAAGAAGAAGAAGAAGAAGAAGAAGAAGAAGAAGAAGAAGAAGAAGAAGAAGAAGAAGAAGAAGAAGAAGAAGAAGAAGAAGAAGAAGAAGAAGACGGAGGAAAAGAAGAAGTAGAGAAAGAAGATTCTTATGGCATTATCAACGAATGAAATTGTGACAGAGTGAAAGAAAATCCGACAAAACGAAAAATAAAGAAGTCTACAGCACCCGGACCTACCAGGCGGTCACCCATCCAAGAACTAACCGTGATGGACGTTGCTTAACTTGGGCAAAATGCAATGATTCGGCGTGGTAAATGGGATATAGATCTAGTTATATAAATGAGAGTGTCACTTTTTAGGCTTTATAAACTTTAACATGCGTTATGTTCTCTATTTTTAGAACTAGATACAACGACTCTTCTGTTCAAAAATAACTGCAGGAATAATTCTGAAAACATCTGATATGTACTAAGGAAAAGATTCGAGAAAAAAATTGAGGCAAAAGGACAAAAAACAATATTCGATTTAGAACTTGTTCCGCCGCCGAATGCCGCAATTCACTAATCGATTAGTACCAAGTATCGTCTAAATCACGTAAAAAAATATCTATGGAACTGGAAGATGGACTAAATTAACTCTTTTTGCTCTCTGTAATTTTCAAACAGAAGAGTATCTTTTTTAAAAGGTTACTCATTCTTAGGTCATTCGCAATATAGACCAATCAGCGCTCATTCCATTTATATATCCGGACTTTCCATTGACAAAATCGCCTTCCGCCTCGCTTGATTAAAACTACACATTACACCCGCTCCTCCACCTTCTCAACATATTCTCCTTCAATATGAACCTCGTAACTGTACCTTGTTTTACGATGCAGTTACGAGATTTCTGACATAAAACTGATAATCCATAATTGATAATTTATATGAAACTTTATGTAAGAGTAAGATGATTTTGCCCTTTATATTAACCCTTTCCCAAACAAGACCGGGTTTTCATGTCTCTATTACAATTGGCTTGGGAAAACATTGAGACAAAAGAAGAAACTGCTGATGACCAGCAGTTTCTCCTTTTGTCTCAATATTTTCTGAGCTATCTTATACACAAATTCTATCTTTAACGACATCCTTTTTGTCGTCTTTAGCAGCTTTGGAAATTGATGACAATAGAATTTTGTCGTATGGGAAAGGGTTAAAAAAAAATGCTGTACCTGCAGTTTACTCAAGATGAATATTCACTTTGATACATAGTATTTTGATCTGCATTGTTCCTGTTAGAGCTAAAGATAAGAGATGATCAGGCATTGAGAACTGGTTTATAACTCGGCCCTTAATTATTTACTATTATACTTTACCAAGGTTTGCTTGTAAATATTTTGTACCAGGATTGAATCATTGTTGTATGTATATTACCCCAGTTTTATGAGTTACAGACATTTTCCTCCATTTTTGTACATTACATAGCATTATAGAACTATTTTTCTACCTATCTATGTTCATAATTTGTATTCTTTTTTACTACTAAATCACAACTCATTGTGATCTTTTTGATACCATGTTTCTGTAAATTTCAGCATTTATAAGAGGGGGTTATGTCATCTAAACCCTTTCACAAACAAAATTATTGTCAACCTTTTTGGAATTCAAAGGTATAGCAAGCATTGTTGATAATATGTTGATAATATTAGCAAGAGTGGAATCTTAGGGGTAAAGTGTGAAGGCATAGAGAGATAGGGACAAAATGCTGGGCATGAAATTATTCTTCTGTCCTCTCAGTGTTTTACAAAGGTGTTACTGATAAGGGCCATCAAAACCAGATAATGATTGGAAAGGGTTAAACTGTAAGTCCTCAGGCAAATGCTTTAACCCTTTCCCAAACGTCAAAATTTTTGGGTGATCCACTTCAATAAATGACACAAATGACAAAATGGATGTTATTAAAGATAGCATTTGTGTAAAATATAGCATAGAAAATATTGAGGCAAAAGGAGAAACTGCTGGTTATCAGCAGTTTCTTCTTTTGTCTCAATGTTTTCCCAATAACCAGCAGTTTCTTCTTTTGTCTCAATGTTTTCCCAAGCATATTATTATAGGGACGTCAAAGCCAGGTCTTGTTTGGGAAAGGGATAATAATGGTTCTCTTGAGATAGCATAACTCCCGATTATTCCCAGTTCTACTAACAATGTCATGTCCTGTAAATTCAGCATTACGTGTATGTAATGAACCATGTGGGGTTAACGAAGGCACTTCATTGAGTGTTTCGGAAAGAATGCTAAGATGGTGTAAATTATCTCTTGAAAACTCCATAATTTAAGTCTTTGCAAGACAAGAAAATTTTATATTGGTCAAAAGTGAATGTTGTAACAGATACAAAATATTTGTTGCTTTTAACAGATAACGAATATGAGTGAAATTTGGAAATTTCAGAAAATGCTGGTCATTGCATTATTCCCTCTATTTATCCCTGCATTCTTATTGAAACAGTTTATCAAATGATTTTGTTTCTCCCATGTTGAAATACATTTGTTAATTGTGTTAGTCCTTTGTCTTGCATTAAAAAAATGGTGACAACTGATACGGAATATTTTTGTCTCTACTGAGTTTTTGAACATTTTTTAAGATAAAGCTAAAGTTATTTTCTCATGGGCGTTAAAACATTGTTGTCATACTAGACATTTGTGTTTAATACTAAATTCTTAACATCTTGTGTAATCTGCTTTGCAAGCATTGTGGGAAGTAAGTAAGTACAATGTAGCAATCTACATGTATTACCTTTTCACATTGTTTTCTTGTAATTACAATGCAAATTTCATGCATATGTATGTATTTTTACCATGCATAGATATCAGGATACCATTTGAGTAATAAAGCAATAAAGATAAAAACAAACCCAAACAAAATTTATTGATACAGAAAATTACCCTAAAGTGAAAAGATTCGATCCTTTTCCACAAAAGGTCCATTATTTGCGTCCCTCCCAGAATGTCCCTTTAAGCGTGGCGGGCCACTTTTTTCTACCTTACGAGGCAGCTTCTTTAAGCAGAATCATTTAAAATCTCCCAAATTTTGTTAAATTATTGATTTTGCTGCAACTTTCACTCAGTGATTATCTTAAATTTAATCGCTTTTCAACAAAAACCTCGCAACTAAAGCTCGTTTTAGCTATATTTACGAGTTCTTTGTTGAAAAGCAGCGATTTTTCCCTGTTAAGTCAAGGATAAGAGATCCCAGCATCCCGTCAAAATTATAACAACAACAACAACAACAACAACAACAACAAGATAAGCTTTTTGGCATAATATTCATATCGTCGCTTTTCAATGAAAACCTCGTAACTGCAGCTTTATACAAGCTGCAGTTACGAGGTTTACATTGAAAAGCAGCGATGTTTTAAATATTCGATTTTCTCTATAACCGCTCCAACGATTTTCCTGATTTTTACAGAAATGTTAGCTGAAACCTCCATCTAGAACTTAACATAGACGTTATAACTGGAAAAATTTTTTGCTCGTCATAATTATTTCCGAGAGTACATGTACCGAACAGGCTCATTATATCGTATGCTATACCAATATGTTTAATATGATGGTGATATATCGAGGGATTGGTGCAAAACTATTGTAACTCCATTTTATAAAACCCGTAAAATTTACCACCATCACAACAACTACATAATCACCACCTATATAACAACAACAACAACAACAACAACAACCAACAGAAACAGAAAACAGCAGAAACAACAACAACAACAAAAACAGCAACAGACGATGCAACAACAGCAGCAGCAACAACAACAACAACAGATGCTGCAACAACAACAACAACAACAACAACAACAACAACAGAAACATCAGCAGCAGGAACAACAACAAAAGCGACATCAGCAATATCAACAGGAACAACATAAACAACAACAACAACAGCTTTTTTTCGCACAAGTTCCATCAAGTAACGACGAACTTGATCGAACTCCTGCAAGATTCACAATACACGATTTCATACTGATCAGACAGCACTCAGTTACAGGCAGATCTTGATCCACGGCGTCAAACTCAGATGAAACTTTAAAACGCTTTTTCGTAGAGAAGGGATGAAAAGGATACAGTATCGCTGAAAATGACGTCATATGGCTTGCGATGACGTAATAGACAAAGGGAGAGTAATCCCACGCAGATTTTGTTGTTACAGTTCTTTCCCTTAGACCATTTAAATATTGCGAAAAGCCACACGTTATATTTTTAGTTGCAGCAGCAACAACAATAGCAGCAGCAGCAGCAAAAACAACAACAACAACAACAACAACAACAACAACAGACGCTGCAACAACAGCTGCTGCAGCAGGAACAACAACAACAACAACAGCAAAACATCAGCAGCAGGAACAAAAACAAAAATGACATCAGCAATATCAACAGGACCAACAGAAACAATAACAACAACAACAACAACAACAACAACAGCTGCTGCAGCAGGAACATCAACAACAACAGCAACAACAGCAAAACATCAGCAGCAGGAACAACAACACAAATGACATCAGCAATATCAACAGAAACAACAACAACAACAACAACAACAACAACAACAACAGCTGCTGCAGCAGGAACATCAACAACAACAGCAAAACATCAGCAGCAGGAACAACAACAAAAATGACATCAGCAATATCAACAGGAACAACAGAAACAACAACAACAACAACAGCTGCTGCAGCAGGAACATCAACAACAACAGCAAAACATCAGCAGCAGGAACAACAACAAAAATGACATCAGCAATATCAACAGGAACAACAGAAACAACAACAACAACAACAACAACAACAACAACAGACGCTGCAACAACACCTGCTGCAGCAGGAACAACAACAACATCAGCAACAGCAAAACATCAGCAGCAGGAACAACAACAAAAATGATATCAGCAATATCAACAGGAACAACAGAAACAACAACAACAACAACAACAACAGCAAAACATCAGCAGCAGGAACAACAACAAAAATGACATCAGCAATATCAACAGAAACAACAGAAACAACAACAACAACAACAACAACAACAGCAACAGCAACAGCAAAACATTAGCAGCAGGAACAACAACAAAAATGACATCAGCAATATCAACAGAAACAACAGAAACAACAACAACAACTGCTGCAGCAGGAACATCAACAACAACAGCAAAACATCAGCAGCAGGAACAACAACAAAAAATGACATCAGCGATATCAACAGGAACAACAACAACAACAACAACAGCTGCTGCAGCAGGAACATCAACAACAACAGCAACAACAGCAAACCATCAGCAGCAGGAACAACAACAAAAATGACATCAGCAATATCAACAGAAACAACAACAACAACAACAACTGCTGCAGCAGGAACATCAACAACAACATCAGCAACAGCAAAACATCAGCAGCAGGAACAACAACAAAAATGACATCAGCAATATCAACAGGAACAACAGAAACAACAACAACAACAACAGCTGCTGCAGCAGGAACATCAACAACAACAGCAACAACAGCAAACCATCAGCAGCAGGAACAACAACAAAAATGACATCAGCAATATCAACAGAAACAACAGAAACAACAACAACAACAACAACTGCTGCAGCAGGAACATCAACAACAACAGCAAAACATCAGCAGCAGGAACAACAACAAAAATGACATCAGCGATATCAACAGGAACAACAACAACAACAACAACAACAACAACTGCTGCAGCAGGAACATCAACAACAACAGCAACAACAGCAAAACATCAGCAGCAGGAACAACAACAAAAATGACATCAGCAATATCAACAGGAACAACAGAAACAACAACAACAACAACAACAACAGCTGCTGCAGCAGGAACATCAACAACAACAGCAAAACATCAGCAGCAGGAACAACAACAAAAATGACATCAGCAATATCAACAGGAACAACAGAAACAACAACAACAACATCAACAACAACAGCAAAACATCAGCAGCAGGAACAACAACAAAAATGACATCAGCAATATCAACAGGAACAACAGAAACAACAACAACAACAACAGCAACAACAAAACATCAGCAGCAGGAACAACAACTACAGCGACATCAGCAATGTCAACAGGAACAACAGAAACAACAACAACAACAACAACAACAACAACAACAACAACACATCATCAGCAGCAGGAACAACAACAAAAATGACATCAGCAATATCAACAGGAACAAACAGAAACAACAACTACAACAACAACAACAGCAACAGCAAAACATCAGCAGCAGGAACAACAACAAAAATGACATCAGCAATATCAACAGGACCAACAGAAACAATAACAACAACAACAACATCAACAACAGCTGCTGCAGCAGGAACATCAACAACAACAGCAACAACAGCAAACCATCAGCAGCAGGAACAACAACAAAAATGACATCAGCAATATCAACAGAAACAACAGAAACAACAACAACAACAACAACAACAACAGCAACAGCAAAACATCAGCAGCAGGAACAACAACAAAAATGACATCAGCAATATCAACAGGAACAACAGAAACAACAACAACAACAGACGTTGCAACAACAGCTGCTGCAGCAGGAACAACAACAACATCAGCAACAGCAAAACATCAGCAGCAGGAACAACAACAAAAATGATATCAGTAATATCAACAGGAACAACAGAAACAACAACAACAACAACAAAACATCAGCAGCAGGAACAACAACAAAAATGACATCAGCAATATCTACAGGAACAACAGAAACAACAACTACAACAACAACAGCAACAGCAAAACATCAGCAGCAGGAACAACAACAAAAATGACATCAGCAATATCAACAGGAACAACAGAAACAACAACAACAACAGACGTTGCAACAACAGCTGCTGCAGCAGGAACAACAACAACATCAGCAACAGCAAAACATCAGCAGAAGGAACAACAACAAAAATGACATCAGCAATATCAACAGGAACAACAGAAACAACAACAACAACAACAAAACATCAGCAGCAGGAACAACAACAAAAATGACATCAGCAAATATCAACAGGAACAACAGAAACAACAACTACAACAACAACAGCAACAGCAAAACATCAGCAGCAGGAACAACAACAAAAGTGACATCAGCAATATCAACAGGAACAACAGGAACAACAGAAACAACAACAACAACAACAACAGCAACAACAAAACATCAGCAGCAGGAACAACAACTACAGCGACATCAGCAATGTCAACAGGAACAACTGAAACAACAACACCAACAATAATAATAACAAAACATCAGCAGCAGGAACAACAACTACAGCGACATCAGCAATGTCAACAGGAACAACTGAAACAACAACAACAACAACAACAACAAAACATCAGCAGCAGGAACATCAACTACAGCGACATCAGCAATGTCAACAGGAACAACAACAAAAACAACAATAATAATAATAATAATAATAACAACAATTGCAACAACACCAACAATAGCAGCAATAACAACAACAACATCAACAACAAAAACAGCCACACCAACAGCAGGAACAACAACAAAAGAAGCAAAAACAACAGCAGCAACAACTGCTCAACTGTGGTGACCGGACGGGAACCCGTGCATTCTGACGAATATGACTGGACTAATAGTTTTTAATAACATGTATTATTACAAATTAGAAATTATTGTGTCACGCGATTCCCCGCCGCGAACATGGAATTTTGTTCAAAAGACTGTACCTGCTGTGCTATATATTTCCTCAGAGCTCAGTAAAGCAGCAATTGTCCCTACATTTAGCTGGATGTTAAGTCTTAACAAAACAATTGACGAATAACTGAAATTATTGTGCCACGTGATTCTCCGCCGCAAAAATGGTCATTTGTTCAAAGCTCTGTACTTGTTGTGGTATTTTGACATGTATGAATGGAGCTTTATATAGCAGCAATTTTATCTACATTTGGCTGGGCGTTAAGTTTAAAGAAAACCATTGACGATTTTCTGAAATAATTGTGCCACGTGATTCCCCGCCGGGAACATGGACTTTTGTTAAAAGCCCTGTACTTACTGCGCTATTTTCTAATGTTTGAATGGAGCTCAGTACATTAGCAATTTTCTCTACAATTTTGGCTTGACATAAAAGTTTTAACACAACCATTGACGAGTTTCTGAAATTATTGTACCACGTGATTCCCCGCATTCGCCCATACTCTGTACATGTTTTGCTATTTCTTTTATGTACGAATGGGGCTTAGTACAGTAGCTATTTTCTCTACTTTTTAGCTGGGTGTAAAGTTTTAACAGAATCATTGACGCTTTTCCGAGACTATTGTGCCACGTGATTCCCCGCCGCGAATAAGGCCTTTTTCTTGTTGTGCTATTTACTCACGTATGAATAGAGCTTAGTTCAGCAGCAATTTTCTCTACATTCGGCTGGGTGTCAAGTTTTGACCAAACCATTGACGAGTTTCTGAAATCATAGGACCACGCGATTCCCAGCCGCACATATATAAAGAGATTTGTTCAAAGCTCTGTACTTGTGCCATTTTCTTGTGCCATTTTCTCAGGTATGAATCGAGCAATTTTCTCTACATCTTGCTGGGTGTCAAGTTTTTAACACAATCATTGACGAGTTTCTGAAATTATTGTGCTACAACGCGATTCCCCGCCGCGATTATGGACTTTTGTTCAAAGCTCTTTACTTGTTGTGCTATTTTCTCAATCTGTATAAATGGACCTCGGTACAGTCATTCACTTCTGATAATAATGTGACGTTATTTCGGACTAGCAATAGTATTTTGTAGGTGTTGTTATAAAATCACGTAACTACGGCTTGAATCAAGCCGTATTTACGTGATTTCATTACAACACCGACGGTTTATCAAAACATAACGGTAAATCAAGTCTATTTTCAACAAAAAATTAACTGCCACTGCCCATGTCCGTGTTGCAATTAAACACATTCAAATCTAAAATATCTTTTTAATCGAGCTCTAAAATCAAGGTCAATTGTGCATGTAGAAGAAGAAGAAGGAGGAGAAGAAAAAAGAAGAAGACGGAGGAAAAGAAGAAGAAGAAGAAGAAGAAGAAGAAGAAGAAGAAGAAGAAGAAGAAGAAGAAGAAGAAGAAGAAGAAGAAGAAGAAGAAGAAGAAGAGAAAGAAGAAGAATATGGAGGAGACAGAGTGAAAGAAAGTCCGACAAAACGAAAATAAAGAAGTCTACAGCTCCCGGATTTACCAGGCGGTCACCCATCCAAGCACTAACCGTGATGGACGTTGCTTAACTTAGGCAAAATGGTGTGCACCAGTGTGGTCAATGGGATATAGCTGTATACTGGAGAGATGCAATTTTTAGGGTTTATAAATTTTAATTTCCATTATGTTCTATTTTTAGACTAGATAAAAATATGTATATCGTCACTTTTCGACAAAAAACTCGTAACTGCAGCTTGTTTAAGATCCAATTACGAGGTTTTCGTTGAAATCGCTGACGACTTTCCGCTTTCAGACTTTTAGTTTCGTAGTTCTTGCAAAAACATGTCTCTCATCACGAGTTTGATAGATTTAATGAAGGAGTGTCAACCCAGACCGCCAAATTTGTCGCCAAAACTCGCCAATTCTAAATATTTATTTTTTTCACCATGGCCACTTCGAAAATACCATGACGTCACAACCCCCCACACCGAGACCAAATCGCTTAGCCGTGAAAATTACTCTAACAGCAACACACACACACACACACACACACACCCACACACACCAATTTTTAAAACATATTGCAGAAAACAGACAAAAGTGGGTATTTATTAGTTTCAGTTGTATGTACCATACAACAGAGAAAGTATTGAGACAAAAAGAGAAAATTGTTCGGTTTTTTTTCAACGAAAACCTCGTAACTGCAGCTTAAGACAAGCTGCAGTTACGAGGTTTTCGTAGAAAAGCGACGCCATACTCATGCAACAAAAGCTTAGATTGTAATAAGAATTTCAATTCAATACAATATTAGCAAGAATGGAATCTTAGGGGTAAAGTGTGAAGACATTGAGAGGTAGGGACAAAATGCTGGGCATGAAATTGTTCTTCTGTCCTCTCAGTGTTTTACAAAGGTGTTACTGATAAGGGCCATCAAAACCAGATAATGATTGGAAAGGGTTAAACTGTAAGTCCTCAGGCAAACCCTTTCCCAAACGTCAAAATTTTAGGGTGATCCACTTCAATAAATGACACAAATGACAAAATGGATGTTATTAAAGATAGCATTTGTGTAAAATATAGCATAGAAAATATTGAGGCAAAAGGAGAAACTGCTGGTTATCAGCAGTTTCTTCTTTTGTCTCAATGTTTTCCCAATAACCAGCAGTTTCTTCTTTTGTCTCAATGTTTTCCCAAGCATATTATTATAGGGACGTCAAAGCCAGGTCTTGTTTGGGAAAGGGATAATAATGGTTCTCTTGAGATAGCATAACTCCCGATTATTCCCAGTTCTACTAACAATGTCATGTCCTGTAAATTCAGCATTACGTGTATGTAATGAACCATGTGGGGTTAACGAAGGCACTTCATTGAGTGTTTCGGAAAGAATGCTAAGATGGTGTAAATTATCTCTTGAAAACTCCATAATTTAAGTCTTTGCAAGACAAGAAAATTTTATATTGGTCAAAAGTGAATGTTGTAACAGATACAAAATATTTGTTGCTTTTAACAGATAACGAATATGAGTGAAATTTGGAAATTTCAGAAAATGCTGGTCATTGCATTATTCCCTCTATTTATCCCTGCATTCTTATTGAAACAGTTTATCAAATGATTTTGTTTCTCCCATGTTGAAATACATTTGTTAATTGTGTTAGTCCTTTGTCTTGCATTAAAAAAATGGTGACAACTGATACGGAATATTTTTGTCTCTACTGAGTTTTTGAACATTTCTTAAAATAAAGCTAAAGTTATTTTCTCATGGACATTAAAACGTTATTGTCATACTTGATATAACATTTGTGTTTAATACTAAATTCTTAACATCTTGTGTAATCTGCTTTGCAAGCATTGTGGGAAGTAAGTAAGTACAATGTAGCAATCTACATGTATTACCTTTTCACATTGTTTTCTTGTAATTACAATGCAAATTTCATGCATATGTATGTATTTTTACCATGCATAGATATCAGGATACCATTTGAGTAATAAAGCAATAAAGATAAAAACAAACCCAAACAAAATTTATTGATACAGAAAATTACCCTAAAGTGAAAAGATTCGATCCTTTTCCACAAAAGGTCCATTATTTGCGTCCCTCCCAGAATGTCCCTTTAAGCGTGGCGGGCCACTTTTTTCTACCTTACGAGGCAGCTTCTTTAAGCAGAATCATTTAAAATCTCCCAAATTTTGTTAAATTATTGATTTTGCTGCAACTTTCACTCAGTGATTATCTTAAATTTAATCGCTTTTCAACAAAAACCTCGCAACTAAAGCTCGTTTTAGCTATATTTACGAGTTCTTTGTTGAAAAGCAGCGATTTTTCCCTGTTAAGTCAAGGATAAGAGATCCCAGCATCCCGTCAAAATTATAACAACAACAACAACAACAACAACAACAACAAGATAAGCTTTTTGGCATAATATTCATATCGTCGCTTTTCAATGAAAACCTCGTAACTGCAGCTTTATACAAGCTGCAGTTACGAGGTTTACATTGAAAAGCAGCGATGTTTTAAATATTCGATTTTCTCTATAACCGCTCCAACGATTTTCCTGATTTTTACAGAAATGTTAGCTGAAACCTCCATCTAGAACTTAACATAGACGTTATAACTGGAAAAATTTTTTGCTCGTCATAATTATTTCCGAGAGTACATGTACCGAACAGGCTCATTATATCGTATGCTATACCAATATGTTTAATATGATGGTGATATATCGAGGGATTGGTGCAAAACTATTGTAACTCCATTTTATAAAACCCGTAAAATTTACCACCATCACAACAACTACATAATCACCACCTATATAACAACAACAACAACAACAACAACAACCAACAGAAACAGAAAACAGCAGAAACAACAACAACAACAAAAACAGCAACAGACGATGCAACAACAGCAGCAGCAACAACAACAACAACAGATGCTGCAACAACAACAACAACAACAACAACAACAACAACAGAAACATCAGCAGCAGGAACAACAACAAAAGCGACATCAGCAATATCAACAGGAACAACATAAACAACAACAACAACAGCTTTTTTTCGCACAAGTTCCATCAAGTAACGACGAACTTGATCGAACTCCTGCAAGATTCACAATACACGATTTCATACTGATCAGACAGCACTCAGTTACAGGCAGATCTTGATCCACGGCGTCAAACTCAGATGAAACTTTAAAACGCTTTTTCGTAGAGAAGGGATGAAAAGGATACAGTATCGCTGAAAATGACGTCATATGGCTTGCGATGACGTAATAGACAAAGGGAGAGTAATCCCACGCAGATTTTGTTGTTACAGTTCTTTCCCTTAGACCATTTAAATATTGCGAAAAGCCACACGTTATATTTTTAGTTGCAGCAGCAACAACAATAGCAGCAGCAGCAGCAAAAACAACAACAACAACAACAACAACAACAACAACAGACGCTGCAACAACAGCTGCTGCAGCAGGAACAACAACAACAACAACAGCAAAACATCAGCAGCAGGAACAAAAACAAAAATGACATCAGCAATATCAACAGGACCAACAGAAACAATAACAACAACAACAACAACAACAACAACAACAGCTGCTGCAGCAGGAACATCAACAACAACAGCAACAACAGCAAAACATCAGCAGCAGGAACAACAACACAAATGACATCAGCAATATCAACAGAAACAACAACAACAACAACAACAACAACAACAACAACAGCTGCTGCAGCAGGAACATCAACAACAACAGCAAAACATCAGCAGCAGGAACAACAACAAAAATGACATCAGCAATATCAACAGGAACAACAGAAACAACAACAACAACAACAGCTGCTGCAGCAGGAACATCAACAACAACAGCAAAACATCAGCAGCAGGAACAACAACAAAAATGACATCAGCAATATCAACAGGAACAACAGAAACAACAACAACAACAACAACAACAACAACAACAGACGCTGCAACAACACCTGCTGCAGCAGGAACAACAACAACATCAGCAACAGCAAAACATCAGCAGCAGGAACAACAACAAAAATGATATCAGCAATATCAACAGGAACAACAGAAACAACAACAACAACAACAACAACAGCAAAACATCAGCAGCAGGAACAACAACAAAAATGACATCAGCAATATCAACAGAAACAACAGAAACAACAACAACAACAACAACAACAACAGCAACAGCAACAGCAAAACATTAGCAGCAGGAACAACAACAAAAATGACATCAGCAATATCAACAGAAACAACAGAAACAACAACAACAACTGCTGCAGCAGGAACATCAACAACAACAGCAAAACATCAGCAGCAGGAACAACAACAAAAAATGACATCAGCGATATCAACAGGAACAACAACAACAACAACAACAGCTGCTGCAGCAGGAACATCAACAACAACAGCAACAACAGCAAACCATCAGCAGCAGGAACAACAACAAAAATGACATCAGCAATATCAACAGAAACAACAACAACAACAACAACTGCTGCAGCAGGAACATCAACAACAACATCAGCAACAGCAAAACATCAGCAGCAGGAACAACAACAAAAATGACATCAGCAATATCAACAGGAACAACAGAAACAACAACAACAACAACAGCTGCTGCAGCAGGAACATCAACAACAACAGCAACAACAGCAAACCATCAGCAGCAGGAACAACAACAAAAATGACATCAGCAATATCAACAGAAACAACAGAAACAACAACAACAACAACAACTGCTGCAGCAGGAACATCAACAACAACAGCAAAACATCAGCAGCAGGAACAACAACAAAAATGACATCAGCGATATCAACAGGAACAACAACAACAACAACAACAACAACAACTGCTGCAGCAGGAACATCAACAACAACAGCAACAACAGCAAAACATCAGCAGCAGGAACAACAACAAAAATGACATCAGCAATATCAACAGGAACAACAGAAACAACAACAACAACAACAACAACAGCTGCTGCAGCAGGAACATCAACAACAACAGCAAAACATCAGCAGCAGGAACAACAACAAAAATGACATCAGCAATATCAACAGGAACAACAGAAACAACAACAACAACATCAACAACAACAGCAAAACATCAGCAGCAGGAACAACAACAAAAATGACATCAGCAATATCAACAGGAACAACAGAAACAACAACAACAACAACAGCAACAACAAAACATCAGCAGCAGGAACAACAACTACAGCGACATCAGCAATGTCAACAGGAACAACAGAAACAACAACAACAACAACAACAACAACAACAACAACAACACATCATCAGCAGCAGGAACAACAACAAAAATGACATCAGCAATATCAACAGGAACAAACAGAAACAACAACTACAACAACAACAACAGCAACAGCAAAACATCAGCAGCAGGAACAACAACAAAAATGACATCAGCAATATCAACAGGACCAACAGAAACAATAACAACAACAACAACATCAACAACAGCTGCTGCAGCAGGAACATCAACAACAACAGCAACAACAGCAAACCATCAGCAGCAGGAACAACAACAAAAATGACATCAGCAATATCAACAGAAACAACAGAAACAACAACAACAACAACAACAACAACAGCAACAGCAAAACATCAGCAGCAGGAACAACAACAAAAATGACATCAGCAATATCAACAGGAACAACAGAAACAACAACAACAACAGACGTTGCAACAACAGCTGCTGCAGCAGGAACAACAACAACATCAGCAACAGCAAAACATCAGCAGCAGGAACAACAACAAAAATGATATCAGTAATATCAACAGGAACAACAGAAACAACAACAACAACAACAAAACATCAGCAGCAGGAACAACAACAAAAATGACATCAGCAATATCTACAGGAACAACAGAAACAACAACTACAACAACAACAGCAACAGCAAAACATCAGCAGCAGGAACAACAACAAAAATGACATCAGCAATATCAACAGGAACAACAGAAACAACAACAACAACAGACGTTGCAACAACAGCTGCTGCAGCAGGAACAACAACAACATCAGCAACAGCAAAACATCAGCAGAAGGAACAACAACAAAAATGACATCAGCAATATCAACAGGAACAACAGAAACAACAACAACAACAACAACAAAACATCAGCAGCAGGAACAACAACAAAAATGACATCAGCAAATATCAACAGGAACAACAGAAACAACAACTACAACAACAACAGCAACAGCAAAACATCAGCAGCAGGAACAACAACAAAAGTGACATCAGCAATATCAACAGGAACAACAGGAACAACAGAAACAACAACAACAACAACAACAGCAACAACAAAACATCAGCAGCAGGAACAACAACTACAGCGACATCAGCAATGTCAACAGGAACAACTGAAACAACAACACCAACAATAATAATAACAAAACATCAGCAGCAGGAACAACAACTACAGCGACATCAGCAATGTCAACAGGAACAACTGAAACAACAACAACAACAACAACAACAAAACATCAGCAGCAGGAACATCAACTACAGCGACATCAGCAATGTCAACAGGAACAACAACAAAAACAACAATAATAATAATAATAATAATAACAACAATTGCAACAACACCAACAATAGCAGCAATAACAACAACAACATCAACAACAAAAACAGCCACACCAACAGCAGGAACAACAACAAAAGAAGCAAAAACAACAGCAGCAACAACTGCTCAACTGTGGTGACCGGACGGGAACCCGTGCATTCTGACGAATATGACTGGACTAATAGTTTTTAATAACATGTATTATTACAAATTAGAAATTATTGTGTCACGCGATTCCCCGCCGCGAACATGGAATTTTGTTCAAAAGACTGTACCTGCTGTGCTATATATTTCCTCAGAGCTCAGTAAAGCAGCAATTGTCCCTACATTTAGCTGGATGTTAAGTCTTAACAAAACAATTGACGAATAACTGAAATTATTGTGCCACGTGATTCTCCGCCGCAAAAATGGTCATTTGTTCAAAGCTCTGTACTTGTTGTGGTATTTTGACATGTATGAATGGAGCTTTATATAGCAGCAATTTTATCTACATTTGGCTGGGCGTTAAGTTTAAAGAAAACCATTGACGATTTTCTGAAATAATTGTGCCACGTGATTCCCCGCCGGGAACATGGACTTTTGTTAAAAGCCCTGTACTTACTGCGCTATTTTCTAATGTTTGAATGGAGCTCAGTACATTAGCAATTTTCTCTACAATTTTGGCTTGACATAAAAGTTTTAACACAACCATTGACGAGTTTCTGAAATTATTGTACCACGTGATTCCCCGCATTCGCCCATACTCTGTACATGTTTTGCTATTTCTTTTATGTACGAATGGGGCTTAGTACAGTAGCTATTTTCTCTACTTTTTAGCTGGGTGTAAAGTTTTAACAGAATCATTGACGCTTTTCCGAGACTATTGTGCCACGTGATTCCCCGCCGCGAATAAGGCCTTTTTCTTGTTGTGCTATTTACTCACGTATGAATAGAGCTTAGTTCAGCAGCAATTTTCTCTACATTCGGCTGGGTGTCAAGTTTTGACCAAACCATTGACGAGTTTCTGAAATCATAGGACCACGCGATTCCCAGCCGCACATATATAAAGAGATTTGTTCAAAGCTCTGTACTTGTGCCATTTTCTTGTGCCATTTTCTCAGGTATGAATCGAGCAATTTTCTCTACATCTTGCTGGGTGTCAAGTTTTTAACACAATCATTGACGAGTTTCTGAAATTATTGTGCTACAACGCGATTCCCCGCCGCGATTATGGACTTTTGTTCAAAGCTCTTTACTTGTTGTGCTATTTTCTCAATCTGTATAAATGGACCTCGGTACAGTCATTCACTTCTGATAATAATGTGACGTTATTTCGGACTAGCAATAGTATTTTGTAGGTGTTGTTATAAAATCACGTAACTACGGCTTGAATCAAGCCGTATTTACGTGATTTCATTACAACACCGACGGTTTATCAAAACATAACGGTAAATCAAGTCTATTTTCAACAAAAAATTAACTGCCACTGCCCATGTCCGTGTTGCAATTAAACACATTCAAATCTAAAATATCTTTTTAATCGAGCTCTAAAATCAAGGTCAATTGTGCATGTAGAAGAAGAAGAAGGAGGAGAAGAAAAAAGAAGAAGACGGAGGAAAAGAAGAAGAAGAAGAAGAAGAAGAAGAAGAAGAAGAAGAAGAAGAAGAAGAAGAAGAAGAAGAAGAAGAAGAAGAAGAAGAAGAAGAGAAAGAAGAAGAATATGGAGGAGACAGAGTGAAAGAAAGTCCGACAAAACGAAAATAAAGAAGTCTACAGCTCCCGGATTTACCAGGCGGTCACCCATCCAAGCACTAACCGTGATGGACGTTGCTTAACTTAGGCAAAATGGTGTGCACCAGTGTGGTCAATGGGATATAGCTGTATACTGGAGAGATGCAATTTTTAGGGTTTATAAATTTTAATTTCCATTATGTTCTATTTTTAGACTAGATAAAAATATGTATATCGTCACTTTTCGACAAAAAACTCGTAACTGCAGCTTGTTTAAGATCCAATTACGAGGTTTTCGTTGAAATCGCTGACGACTTTCCGCTTTCAGACTTTTAGTTTCGTAGTTCTTGCAAAAACATGTCTCTCATCACGAGTTTGATAGATTTAATGAAGGAGTGTCAACCCAGACCGCCAAATTTGTCGCCAAAACTCGCCAATTCTAAATATTTATTTTTTTCACCATGGCCACTTCGAAAATACCATGACGTCACAACCCCCCACACCGAGACCAAATCGCTTAGCCGTGAAAATTACTCTAACAGCAACACACACACACACACACACACACACCCACACACACCAATTTTTAAAACATATTGCAGAAAACAGACAAAAGTGGGTATTTATTAGTTTCAGTTGTATGTACCATACAACAGAGAAAGTATTGAGACAAAAAGAGAAAATTGTTCGGTTTTTTTTCAACGAAAACCTCGTAACTGCAGCTTAAGACAAGCTGCAGTTACGAGGTTTTCGTAGAAAAGCGACGCCATACTCATGCAACAAAAGCTTAGATTGTAATAAGAATTTCAATTCAATACAATATTAGCAAGAATGGAATCTTAGGGGTAAAGTGTGAAGACATTGAGAGGTAGGGACAAAATGCTGGGCATGAAATTGTTCTTCTGTCCTCTCAGTGTTTTACAAAGGTGTTACTGATAAGGGCCATCAAAACCAGATAATGATTGGAAAGGGTTAAACTGTAAGTCCTCAGGCAAACCCTTTCCCAAACGTCAAAATTTTAGGGTGATCCACTTCAATAAATGACACAAATGACAAAATGGATGTTATTAAAGATAGCATTTGTGTAAAATATAGCATAGAAAATATTGAGGCAAAAGGAGAAACTGCTGGTTATCAGCAGTTTCTTCTTTTGTCTCAATGTTTTCCCAATAACCAGCAGTTTCTTCTTTTGTCTCAATGTTTTCCCAAGCATATTATTATAGGGACGTCAAAGCCAGGTCTTGTTTGGGAAAGGGATAATAATGGTTCTCTTGAGATAGCATAACTCCCGATTATTCCCAGTTCTACTAACAATGTCATGTCCTGTAAATTCAGCATTACGTGTATGTAATGAACCATGTGGGGTTAACGAAGGCACTTCATTGAGTGTTTCGGAAAGAATGCTAAGATGGTGTAAATTATCTCTTGAAAACTCCATAATTTAAGTCTTTGCAAGACAAGAAAATTTTATATTGGTCAAAAGTGAATGTTGTAACAGATACAAAATATTTGTTGCTTTTAACAGATAACGAATATGAGTGAAATTTGGAAATTTCAGAAAATGCTGGTCATTGCATTATTCCCTCTATTTATCCCTGCATTCTTATTGAAACAGTTTATCAAATGATTTTGTTTCTCCCATGTTGAAATACATTTGTTAATTGTGTTAGTCCTTTGTCTTGCATTAAAAAAATGGTGACAACTGATACGGAATATTTTTGTCTCTACTGAGTTTTTGAACATTTTTTAAGATAAAGCTAAAGTTATTTTCTCATGGGCGTTAAAACATTGTTGTCATACTAGACATTTGTGTTTAATACTAAATTCTTAACATCTTGTGTAATCTGCTTTGCAAGCATTGTGGGAAGTAAGTAAGTACAATGTAGCAATCTACATGTATTACCTTTTCACATTGTTTTCTTGTAATTACAATGCAAATTTCATGCATATGTATGTATTTTTACCATGCATAGATATCAGGATACCATTTGAGTAATAAAGCAATAAAGATAAAAACAAACCCAAACAAAATTTATTGATACAGAAAATTACCCTAAAGTGAAAAGATTCGATCCTTTTCCACAAAAGGTCCATTATTTGCGTCCCTCCCAGAATGTCCCTTTAAGCGTGGCGGGCCACTTTTTTCTACCTTACGAGGCAGCTTCTTTAAGCAGAATCATTTAAAATCTCCCAAATTTTGTTAAATTATTGATTTTGCTGCAACTTTCACTCAGTGATTATCTTAAATTTAATCGCTTTTCAACAAAAACCTCGCAACTAAAGCTCGTTTTAGCTATATTTACGAGTTCTTTGTTGAAAAGCAGCGATTTTTCCCTGTTAAGTCAAGGATAAGAGATCCCAGCATCCCGTCAAAATTATAACAACAACAACAACAACAACAACAACAACAAGATAAGCTTTTTGGCATAATATTCATATCGTCGCTTTTCAATGAAAACCTCGTAACTGCAGCTTTATACAAGCTGCAGTTACGAGGTTTACATTGAAAAGCAGCGATGTTTTAAATATTCGATTTTCTCTATAACCGCTCCAACGATTTTCCTGATTTTTACAGAAATGTTAGCTGAAACCTCCATCTAGAACTTAACATAGACGTTATAACTGGAAAAATTTTTTGCTCGTCATAATTATTTCCGAGAGTACATGTACCGAACAGGCTCATTATATCGTATGCTATACCAATATGTTTAATATGATGGTGATATATCGAGGGATTGGTGCAAAACTATTGTAACTCCATTTTATAAAACCCGTAAAATTTACCACCATCACAACAACTACATAATCACCACCTATATAACAACAACAACAACAACAACAACAACCAACAGAAACAGAAAACAGCAGAAACAACAACAACAACAAAAACAGCAACAGACGATGCAACAACAGCAGCAGCAACAACAACAACAACAGATGCTGCAACAACAACAACAACAACAACAACAACAACAACAGAAACATCAGCAGCAGGAACAACAACAAAAGCGACATCAGCAATATCAACAGGAACAACATAAACAACAACAACAACAGCTTTTTTTCGCACAAGTTCCATCAAGTAACGACGAACTTGATCGAACTCCTGCAAGATTCACAATACACGATTTCATACTGATCAGACAGCACTCAGTTACAGGCAGATCTTGATCCACGGCGTCAAACTCAGATGAAACTTTAAAACGCTTTTTCGTAGAGAAGGGATGAAAAGGATACAGTATCGCTGAAAATGACGTCATATGGCTTGCGATGACGTAATAGACAAAGGGAGAGTAATCCCACGCAGATTTTGTTGTTACAGTTCTTTCCCTTAGACCATTTAAATATTGCGAAAAGCCACACGTTATATTTTTAGTTGCAGCAGCAACAACAATAGCAGCAGCAGCAGCAAAAACAACAACAACAACAACAACAACAACAACAACAGACGCTGCAACAACAGCTGCTGCAGCAGGAACAACAACAACAACAACAGCAAAACATCAGCAGCAGGAACAAAAACAAAAATGACATCAGCAATATCAACAGGACCAACAGAAACAATAACAACAACAACAACAACAACAACAACAACAGCTGCTGCAGCAGGAACATCAACAACAACAGCAACAACAGCAAAACATCAGCAGCAGGAACAACAACACAAATGACATCAGCAATATCAACAGAAACAACAACAACAACAACAACAACAACAACAACAACAGCTGCTGCAGCAGGAACATCAACAACAACAGCAAAACATCAGCAGCAGGAACAACAACAAAAATGACATCAGCAATATCAACAGGAACAACAGAAACAACAACAACAACAACAGCTGCTGCAGCAGGAACATCAACAACAACAGCAAAACATCAGCAGCAGGAACAACAACAAAAATGACATCAGCAATATCAACAGGAACAACAGAAACAACAACAACAACAACAACAACAACAACAACAGACGCTGCAACAACACCTGCTGCAGCAGGAACAACAACAACATCAGCAACAGCAAAACATCAGCAGCAGGAACAACAACAAAAATGATATCAGCAATATCAACAGGAACAACAGAAACAACAACAACAACAACAACAACAGCAAAACATCAGCAGCAGGAACAACAACAAAAATGACATCAGCAATATCAACAGAAACAACAGAAACAACAACAACAACAACAACAACAACAGCAACAGCAACAGCAAAACATTAGCAGCAGGAACAACAACAAAAATGACATCAGCAATATCAACAGAAACAACAGAAACAACAACAACAACTGCTGCAGCAGGAACATCAACAACAACAGCAAAACATCAGCAGCAGGAACAACAACAAAAAATGACATCAGCGATATCAACAGGAACAACAACAACAACAACAACAGCTGCTGCAGCAGGAACATCAACAACAACAGCAACAACAGCAAACCATCAGCAGCAGGAACAACAACAAAAATGACATCAGCAATATCAACAGAAACAACAACAACAACAACAACTGCTGCAGCAGGAACATCAACAACAACATCAGCAACAGCAAAACATCAGCAGCAGGAACAACAACAAAAATGACATCAGCAATATCAACAGGAACAACAGAAACAACAACAACAACAACAGCTGCTGCAGCAGGAACATCAACAACAACAGCAACAACAGCAAACCATCAGCAGCAGGAACAACAACAAAAATGACATCAGCAATATCAACAGAAACAACAGAAACAACAACAACAACAACAACTGCTGCAGCAGGAACATCAACAACAACAGCAAAACATCAGCAGCAGGAACAACAACAAAAATGACATCAGCGATATCAACAGGAACAACAACAACAACAACAACAACAACAACTGCTGCAGCAGGAACATCAACAACAACAGCAACAACAGCAAAACATCAGCAGCAGGAACAACAACAAAAATGACATCAGCAATATCAACAGGAACAACAGAAACAACAACAACAACAACAACAACAGCTGCTGCAGCAGGAACATCAACAACAACAGCAAAACATCAGCAGCAGGAACAACAACAAAAATGACATCAGCAATATCAACAGGAACAACAGAAACAACAACAACAACATCAACAACAACAGCAAAACATCAGCAGCAGGAACAACAACAAAAATGACATCAGCAATATCAACAGGAACAACAGAAACAACAACAACAACAACAGCAACAACAAAACATCAGCAGCAGGAACAACAACTACAGCGACATCAGCAATGTCAACAGGAACAACAGAAACAACAACAACAACAACAACAACAACAACAACAACAACAACAACACATCATCAGCAGCAGGAACAACAACAAAAATGACATCAGCAATATCAACAGGAACAAACAGAAACAACAACTACAACAACAACAACAGCAACAGCAAAACATCAGCAGCAGGAACAACAACAAAAATGACATCAGCAATATCAACAGGACCAACAGAAACAATAACAACAACAACAACATCAACAACAGCTGCTGCAGCAGGAACATCAACAACAACAGCAACAACAGCAAACCATCAGCAGCAGGAACAACAACAAAAATGACATCAGCAATATCAACAGAAACAACAGAAACAACAACAACAACAACAACAACAACAGCAACAGCAAAACATCAGCAGCAGGAACAACAACAAAAATGACATCAGCAATATCAACAGGAACAACAGAAACAACAACAACAACAGACGTTGCAACAACAGCTGCTGCAGCAGGAACAACAACAACATCAGCAACAGCAAAACATCAGCAGCAGGAACAACAACAAAAATGATATCAGTAATATCAACAGGAACAACAGAAACAACAACAACAACAACAAAACATCAGCAGCAGGAACAACAACAAAAATGACATCAGCAATATCTACAGGAACAACAGAAACAACAACTACAACAACAACAGCAACAGCAAAACATCAGCAGCAGGAACAACAACAAAAATGACATCAGCAATATCAACAGGAACAACAGAAACAACAACAACAACAGACGTTGCAACAACAGCTGCTGCAGCAGGAACAACAACAACATCAGCAACAGCAAAACATCAGCAGAAGGAACAACAACAAAAATGACATCAGCAATATCAACAGGAACAACAGAAACAACAACAACAACAACAACAAAACATCAGCAGCAGGAACAACAACAAAAATGACATCAGCAAATATCAACAGGAACAACAGAAACAACAACTACAACAACAACAGCAACAGCAAAACATCAGCAGCAGGAACAACAACAAAAGTGACATCAGCAATATCAACAGGAACAACAGGAACAACAGAAACAACAACAACAACAACAACAGCAACAACAAAACATCAGCAGCAGGAACAACAACTACAGCGACATCAGCAATGTCAACAGGAACAACTGAAACAACAACACCAACAATAATAATAACAAAACATCAGCAGCAGGAACAACAACTACAGCGACATCAGCAATGTCAACAGGAACAACTGAAACAACAACAACAACAACAACAACAAAACATCAGCAGCAGGAACATCAACTACAGCGACATCAGCAATGTCAACAGGAACAACAACAAAAACAACAATAATAATAATAATAATAATAACAACAATTGCAACAACACCAACAATAGCAGCAATAACAACAACAACATCAACAACAAAAACAGCCACACCAACAGCAGGAACAACAACAAAAGAAGCAAAAACAACAGCAGCAACAACTGCTCAACTGTGGTGACCGGACGGGAACCCGTGCATTCTGACGAATATGACTGGACTAATAGTTTTTAATAACATGTATTATTACAAATTAGAAATTATTGTGTCACGCGATTCCCCGCCGCGAACATGGAATTTTGTTCAAAAGACTGTACCTGCTGTGCTATATATTTCCTCAGAGCTCAGTAAAGCAGCAATTGTCCCTACATTTAGCTGGATGTTAAGTCTTAACAAAACAATTGACGAATAACTGAAATTATTGTGCCACGTGATTCTCCGCCGCAAAAATGGTCATTTGTTCAAAGCTCTGTACTTGTTGTGGTATTTTGACATGTATGAATGGAGCTTTATATAGCAGCAATTTTATCTACATTTGGCTGGGCGTTAAGTTTAAAGAAAACCATTGACGATTTTCTGAAATAATTGTGCCACGTGATTCCCCGCCGGGAACATGGACTTTTGTTAAAAGCCCTGTACTTACTGCGCTATTTTCTAATGTTTGAATGGAGCTCAGTACATTAGCAATTTTCTCTACAATTTTGGCTTGACATAAAAGTTTTAACACAACCATTGACGAGTTTCTGAAATTATTGTACCACGTGATTCCCCGCATTCGCCCATACTCTGTACATGTTTTGCTATTTCTTTTATGTACGAATGGGGCTTAGTACAGTAGCTATTTTCTCTACTTTTTAGCTGGGTGTAAAGTTTTAACAGAATCATTGACGCTTTTCCGAGACTATTGTGCCACGTGATTCCCCGCCGCGAATAAGGCCTTTTTCTTGTTGTGCTATTTACTCACGTATGAATAGAGCTTAGTTCAGCAGCAATTTTCTCTACATTCGGCTGGGTGTCAAGTTTTGACCAAACCATTGACGAGTTTCTGAAATCATAGGACCACGCGATTCCCAGCCGCACATATATAAAGAGATTTGTTCAAAGCTCTGTACTTGTGCCATTTTCTTGTGCCATTTTCTCAGGTATGAATCGAGCAATTTTCTCTACATCTTGCTGGGTGTCAAGTTTTTAACACAATCATTGACGAGTTTCTGAAATTATTGTGCTACAACGCGATTCCCCGCCGCGATTATGGACTTTTGTTCAAAGCTCTTTACTTGTTGTGCTATTTTCTCAATCTGTATAAATGGACCTCGGTACAGTCATTCACTTCTGATAATAATGTGACGTTATTTCGGACTAGCAATAGTATTTTGTAGGTGTTGTTATAAAATCACGTAACTACGGCTTGAATCAAGCCGTATTTACGTGATTTCATTACAACACCGACGGTTTATCAAAACATAACGGTAAATCAAGTCTATTTTCAACAAAAAATTAACTGCCACTGCCCATGTCCGTGTTGCAATTAAACACATTCAAATCTAAAATATCTTTTTAATCGAGCTCTAAAATCAAGGTCAATTGTGCATGTAGAAGAAGAAGAAGGAGGAGAAGAAAAAAGAAGAAGACGGAGGAAGAAGAAGAAGAAGAAGAAGAAGAAGAAGAAGAAGAAGAAGAAGAAGAAGAAGAAGAAGAAGAAGAAGAAGAAGAAGAAGAAGAAGAAGAGAAAGAAGAAGAATATGGAGGAGACAGAGTGAAAGAAAGTCCGACAAAACGAAAATAAAGAAGTCTACAGCTCCCGGATTTACCAGGCGGTCACCCATCCAAGCACTAACCGTGATGGACGTTGCTTAACTTAGGCAAAATGGTGTGCACCAGTGTGGTCAATGGGATATAGCTGTATACTGGAGAGATGCAATTTTTAGGGTTTATAAATTTTAATTTCCATTATGTTCTATTTTTAGACTAGATAAAAATATGTATATCGTCACTTTTCGACAAAAAACTCGTAACTGCAGCTTGTTTAAGATCCAATTACGAGGTTTTCGTTGAAATCGCTGACGACTTTCCGCTTTCAGACTTTTAGTTTCGTAGTTCTTGCAAAAACATGTCTCTCATCACGAGTTTGATAGATTTAATGAAGGAGTGTCAACCCAGACCGCCAAATTTGTCGCCAAAACTCGCCAATTCTAAATATTTATTTTTTTCACCATGGCCACTTCGAAAATACCATGACGTCACAACCCCCCACACCGAGACCAAATCGCTTAGCCGTGAAAATTACTCTAACAGCAACACACACACACACACACACACACACCCACACACACCAATTTTTAAAACATATTGCAGAAAACAGACAAAAGTGGGTATTTATTAGTTTCAGTTGTATGTACCATACAACAGAGAAAGTATTGAGACAAAAAGAGAAAATTGTTCGGTTTTTTTTCAACGAAAACCTCGTAACTGCAGCTTAAGACAAGCTGCAGTTACGAGGTTTTCGTAGAAAAGCGACGCCATACTCATGCAACAAAAGCTTAGATTGTAATAAGAATTTCAATTCAATACAATATTAGCAAGAATGGAATCTTAGGGGTAAAGTGTGAAGACATTGAGAGGTAGGGACAAAATGCTGGGCATGAAATTGTTCTTCTGTCCTCTCAGTGTTTTACAAAGGTGTTACTGATAAGGGCCATCAAAACCAGATAATGATTGGAAAGGGTTAAACTGTAAGTCCTCAGGCAAACCCTTTCCCAAACGTCAAAATTTTAGGGTGATCCACTTCAATAAATGACACAAATGACAAAATGGATGTTATTAAAGATAGCATTTGTGTAAAATATAGCATAGCAAATATTGAGGCAAAAGGAGAAACTGCTGGTTATCAGCAGTTTCTTCTTTTGTCTCAATGTTTTCCCAATAACCAGCAGTTTCTTCTTTTGTCTCAATGTTTTCCCAAGCATATTATTATAGGGACGTCAAAGCCAGGTCTTGTTTGGGAAAGGGATAATAATGGTTCTCTTGAGATAGCATAACTCCCGATTATTCCCAGTTCTACTAACAATGTCATGTCCTGTAAATTCAGCATTACGTGTATGTAATGAATCATGTGGGGTTAACGAAGGCACTTCATTAAGTGTTTCGGAAAGAATGCTAAGATGGTGTAAATTATCTCTTGGAAACTCCATAATTTAAGTCTTTGCTAGACAAGAACATTTTATATTGGTCAAAAGTGAATGTTGTAACAAATACAAAATATTTGTTGCTTTTAACAGATAACGAATATGAGTGAAATTTGGAAATTTCAGAAAATGCTGGTCATTGCATTATTCCCTCTATTTATCCCTGCATTCTTATTGAAACAGTTTATCAAATGATTTTGTTTCTCCCATGTTGAAATACATTTGTTAATTGCGCTAGTCCTTTGTCTTGCATTAAAAAAATGGTGACAACTGATACGGAATATTTTTGTCTCTACTGAGTTTTTGAACATTTCTTAAAATAAAGCTAAAGTTATTTTCTCATGGGCGTTAAAACATTGTTGTCATACTAGACATAACATTTGTGTTTAATACCAAATTCTTAACATCTTGTGTAATCTGCTTTGCAAGCATTGTGGGAAGTAAGTAAGTACAATGTAGCAATCTACATGTATTACCTTTTCACATTGTTTTCTTGTAATTACAATGCAAATTTCATGCATATGTATGTATTTTTACCATGCATAGATATCAGGATACCATTTGAGTAACAAGTGTTCTCTTTCATGTATGAAAATATAATATTTGCTGGACAAAATTATATGAAGATTTTGTGAAGAAGAATGCATGTTGTCTTTTTCTATGAATACATATTTCAACGAAAAGGGGAAAAATCTACTAACAAAAAAAATTTGTAATAATGTATTTTAAAGCTTTATTATGAAAGGATATTTATTGAATGTTTATTATTGTATGTTTGACCCTCTTTAACCCTTTCCCTTACGGCAAAAAAATAAGTTAGTCCAATTCAAAAGCTGCTGGAAATGATTAAATGGGTGTTGAATAAGATTGGATTTGTGTACAAAATAACACAGAAAATATTGAGGCAAAAGGAGAAACTGCTGGTTATCAGCAGTTTCTTCTTTTGTTTCAATGTTTTCCCAAACCTGTTCTATCCAGACGTCAAAACCAGGTCTTGTTTGGGAAAGGGTTAAGATATACATGTATGTTGCTTTGATATTGCATAAAGAGAAGTTTCTTTTATATGTGAGAATTTGATGTGAATGTAAGTAAAGTCGTAACTGTATGTGTGACCTGTCAATGTTTTAAACCGAGTCTTAAGACATGACATGTCATGTTTGAATGATTTAAAATTTGTAAGAAGAGGAATCTAAGATGTTAATTTTGTGCAAGGTTTGTCCCATATTGTATATTTTATACATTTAAAGCTCCTACCTGCTTATTCTACCATTCACCTCAAAAATGTAGAAAGAAATTGGTGGAATTGGTGGGATTTTTCATGTGCATGGAATGACTGACTGTTGCAAGCAAATTTTAACCCTTTCCCAAACAGCAAAATTTTAAGATTGTCCAAATTGAAAGAAGTTGCAGACGACAATTTTAATGTGATGAAATTTCGAAATTTTATTACTTTTGGGGTAGAATTCATTGTGGGAAATGAAGAAATTGCTTGTTACAAGCAATTTCTTCATTTTCCACCATGTTTTCCAAAGACTTTATCTTGTTGGACGTCAAAAGGCGTCACTGTGAGGTAATGGGTTAAAATCTCTTTGACAAGTTGATCATCTTTCACCGAATCTCATTGAAAATAACATTGTGCATATTAAGGGCAAAGCACAGTACTTCTGTAGGTGCATGTGTAGAGTACATGTATATGTGCTCACAGTCTTGACCCATTACCACACAGTGACACCCTACAAGATACACACTTTGGAATACATCATGGAAAATAAAGAAATTGATTGTGATAAGCAATTTCTCTATTTCCCATAATGTTTTCTACAAATAAAGACAAACAAATGTAAGATTTCTGTCTCTTAAAATTTTCGTCTACAACATCTTTGAATTTAGACCAGTGTATTTTTTGACATCTGGTAATGGGTCAAGTTCTCAGCTATTCCCTTTCTCATATGTCAAACATTTTGTTATCTGATTACATTTTATATCAACCCAATATTTTCTGCTGTAAGTGTTAAAATTTGTTTTTTTTACTTTGTCTGCATTCACCATTGTTCTGAAGAAGAATTATTGATATGCCTATATTTTGCATATTCAGGCTCGTGTTTACAAAATTTACCTTTGTAAAAATGCAAATTTCAAAAGTGTATCTAAAGTCGTTATTGTGTGGCAATGGGTTAAAAATGACCAAATGGTGATTGCAGACTGAGTTACTATTAGTGTAGAAATGCTGTTTTTCCCCTGGTGCTATCTCTAACCCATGTTACCATATTGATATTATGTACAATAAAAATGAATAAGGCTTATGATTTAGCTTGTTATTTGAAACTTTGCTGTCCAAAGCCACCTTGAGTGGACTTAGCAAACCTAATACTTGTTTTGGAAAGGGCTAATTTGGACTGATGTTGAAGACGGAAACAATGTTGATGAAGATATTGAGGCAAAAGGAGAATATGATGATTACCAGTATCATCATTCTCTTCTTTTGCTTCAGTATTTTCTGCAAGCCTTTTCTGATAGACATGTCAAAACCAGGTATTAATTAGATAGATGTTAAAGATGTAAAGAAAAGTACATGATGTCAATAGGGTAGAGGGGTTAGCTTTTCATTTTATCAAGTCTCACTATGTACTGCCATTTCTTTCATACAAAACTGCGCACACAAAATTGCAATACTGCATTTACCCGTCATCACTGTGTTAGTGTTACTGCACTTAGTTTTGTATTAAACTCTTCCCCAATCTTTTCATGCCCCCATATCGAAAGATCGGGGGTATATTGTTTTACTTGTGTCCGTCTGTCTGTCTGTCTGTCCATCTGTCTGTCCAAAAAATGAACATTTGCTTTTTCTCCAAAAGTAATTGACATACAAAGCTCAAATTTGGTATGCAAATTCCTTTCAATGATATATATCTGTTTCATGCAATTTGACCTTCCTAAAGGTCATTTGTTAACCCTTATCAACCCTTTACATGGGGGCATTGGTGTTTCACAAACACATCTCGTTAATTATGGTCATTAACAAACGTTAGGAAAAATCAAGCTTTCTGTTCCCTTGTTTTTACTGTATGGCACAAAATGTGCTGCCCCAGTTTGAACTTAATGTTGTCAGATAAATGTTATATGTTGTTTCATTGTTGTACTGTCAATGAGTCTGTCTGTTAGCTCTCTCACTTTAACCATTTCCTAAACAGCAAAATTGTAGCCCAGTCCGAATTTGAATTTGCCTCATACAACAATAGTTATGTTATGAAAAGCAGAATTTTTTAAATCGTAGCATGAAAAGCATGGAGGAAAACAAAGGAAATGATGATTATAGGTATTTTTCTTATTTTCTGTAATTGCTTTTCAACAGGACTGCTTTTCAATTCCCTCTTTATTTATCAAAACCATCGTCTGTATGGGAAGGTATTTACCTTTTAACCCTATTAGCATGGATCTGGAAATGTGGGCCTTGTATACCAGCATTTTCACGGTGTATAATCACGTGACTCAGAATTTCCGATAATCTTCAATATCTTTTTTAATACTTGACCAATTTGAATTCGGTTTGAAGCAAAGAAGGTGGGAAAATGACAAGAATAAGTTGGACGTGTTGGATTTTTGAAAGAAATCAACTAATAAATAAGTTATTGAAGATAAACCAAAATTTTTGTTTATCTTTAATAACTTTTTTATCAGTTGATTTTTCAAAAATCAACCACGTCCATCTAATGTGTGACGTCTGTCCACATTCTCTGCTTCAAACCGAATTCAAATCGGCCCAGTAATTACAAAATTATTGAAGATTTTCTGAAGATATTGTATCACGTGATTATCCACTGTGATTTTAGACCAACACGTTTCCAGAGCAACCTGTGCGTAAGTGCAGTCTGATTACGATCTATGTGTGAGTTTAACAGTTGCAATATGTCATGAAGCAATTATTAAAGAATAACATGCATTGTAATCATACTGCGTTTGTATACACAGGCTGACCTGGGTCCAAGTTTGTCTCAAATACTATATGAGACACTTTTCTAGATCTGGCTCAATTAACCCTTTCCCAAACGACAAAAATTTAGGATGTTTCAGTTTGAAAGTTAATACAGACGACAAAATTGACATTGAAAAATAAAGGATTTTTGTGCTATATAGCTAAGAAAATATTGAGACAAAAGGAGAAACTGCTGGTTATCAATGTTTTCCCAAGCCTTTCCTAATAGGGACGTCAAAACCAGGTCTTGTTTGGGAAAGGGTTAAGATTTTGATAGTTAAAAATCCTTTTTGATATTTGAATAATTATGTATGTGTTTTTCTCTGCGTGTTTTACCTTGTCACTGATTATGTGTTTAATTCCATGTCAGATTTTTCCCTATGCATCTTTCACAATAGATTGTATTTTTTATTAATTAAAAGTTGTTGACATTATTCAAATACGCTTTGTTGTTTTGTTATTTGAAATACCTGTAGGGACACAAGAATGAGAGGTATTTTCTCCCTTGTGTGTGACTGAAGGATTATGGCAACTGTCTGACTGTATGTTAGTTCCTCCTGCAGTTTAACCCTTTCCCAAAACAAGACCCGGTTTTGTTGTTTCTATTAGAAAAGGCTTGGGAAAACATTGAGGAAAAAGAAGAAAACACCTTAATTTAAGACGTGTTTCCACCTTCTTTAAAGTCATTTTCAAATCGGTCACATATTAATAGATTTTTTTGAAGATTTTTTGGCATTTGTTGCATCACATGATTCCCCACCGTGTTCCTGATATAATACAGGGGCCGTATTTATCGACAGTTTTAAGTCATTTTGTTTTAAATCTAAAACAAACCACGTCACAAGAACGAATTGCGGTAAGAGTGAGCTGACGTGGGATTTTCACGGTGGGGAACCGTGTGACACAACAATTTTGGAAAATCTACAAAATTTATCTTATTACCCGACCATTTTGAATTCAGTTTGAAAGAGAGGACGTGTAAATCGCCAAAAATTGACAGTGTGTGGTAGATCTTTAAAAACATCAGGATATAAAAATTATTGACGATCATCAAAAGTTTGATAATCGCCAATAAATCTTTTGACACTTAATTTTTAAGATCTACACTATCTAGTTAGTTCCTGACGTGTTTTCTCCTTCTTCAAAGTCATTTTCAAATTGGCCACATATTTATAGAATGTCTTGAAGATTTTCTGCAGTTGTTGCACCACGTGATTCCCTGCCATAATCGTGGCAGAATACAGGGGCCGTATTCATTAACAGTTTTAAGTCATTTCTGCAAATATAAACTACCTCACAAGCCATTTGATTGGACGATGTGCGGTGAGAGTGGACTGACGTGGGATTTTCACGGTAGGGAATCGCGTGACACAAAAATTTAAGGAAATAGTCGATATTTATATTAATACCTGAACATTTTGAATTCGCTGTGGGGCAGAGAAGGTGATAAAACGCCAGGATTTGACTGCATGTGGTAGATCTTTTAAGATATATTTGCTTATAAAAATGTTATTGACGACCAACCAAGAGTTTCGTTGGTCGCCCATGATTTTTATGACAGCTAAATTAAAAAAAAGTTCTATGATATGCAGCTAATCCCTGCTTATTTCCACGTTCTCTGCTTCAGACCATTTTCAAATCGGTCACATATTATCGAAGTTATTGAAGATTTTAACAAAAAAAAAACTTCTAGTCTACAGAACCCAGTGTTTCCCTGACACAAATTTTAGTTTTGCATTTCTTGTAAGGACATGTCTCTATTCACGGGTTTAACAGATTTGAAGAAGGAGTATCAATCCAGACCTTCAAATCTGTAGGCAAATCTCACTATTTCTAACTATTCAAAATATTGACCAGGTCCACTTCGAAACTATCATCACTTCCAAACTATCATGACGTCACAGGCACGGAGAACGTAGACCGGTACCTTTACTATAGTCTGGTTCCCGCCTCTTATACACTACGTTGTAAAGATCCGTAGTAGATTTCAGGTACGGGAACCAGACTACCTTTATTAGAGTGTAACCATTCGAATATTCTCGGATCTTATCGTTTCTCAAGATCATGTTTGCAAACGGGTTTTCGTTGTAAACAGTCTTATCAGTTTTTGACATGAAATACCTCTAAATGTCTGTCTTTGATGACCATTTTAAAGAAATTAAGCTGTGGGGTAATAATGAAGCTGTAGGGGTGTTACGCTGTTTGCCATGAAGCTGTAGTGGGGCCGATACAGCTTATTGGGCTAGGGAGAACACTGACTTCTTTTTCCGACAAAGGTTTTGAAACTTGTATAATGTAGACCAGTCATTGTTTTGGAATGGTTTATTTACTTCATAATCTCAGCCTACCATCCAGCATAACGTCGCTTTTCCAAGAAAACCTTGTAACTGCGGCTTGTTTTAAGCTGCAGTTACGAGGTTTTCGTTGTAAAGCAGCGATAAAGAAATCTCAAATTTACAGCTGTTTTTATGCTTTATGTATGTAATTTACATATGTTTGTAGATCTATATGTTGTTTGATTCCATTTGTATATTTTGTGCAAAAGCTGTAAAGCATGTACAACCTTGAAACATTTTAACACATGGTCAATGCAATGAACTGTGAAAAATCACATCAAAGTGAAGCTAAAGCGAATCTTTTAAACCATTTCCCAAGATATGATAATTCAGACTGGGTCAAATGAAAGAGGGAGATATCAAAATCAATGGTAATAGACATAGGGATAAGCTATATCATACATACATGTAGCACAGAAAATATTGAGGAATTCGTAAAAAACGTAGCCAATCATATGCTTGAATCAAATCCGAAATGTTGGTGATCATTTTCTTGATCATATTAGAAAAATTATCAGAAATGTACTATCGTATGCTATTTGAGACCAACATGGATCCTGATCAGCCTGCGTATACACGCAGTCTGATCAGGAACCCATTTTGTTCTCTGATAGGATCTTTATTATTTCATTACCTGTAGCAACCGCCAAAGAACAACATAGATCCTGATCGAATAGCATTTAAGCTTCCGCTGATCTGGATCCATGCTGGTCCCAAATGACTTAGGGTCCCCCCTTTTTTCAAATCCCAGTTCATATTTGTGACCCGTCACGCCGAAAAGCACCGTCTGTACCCCCTCCCCCTTCCCACCCCACCCCACCCCACCCCACCCCACCCCAAACCAGGTGTCGCATTCGCAAAATGAAAATAATGAAAGGAATAGAGATAAAAACAAACCCAAACAAATTTATTGATACAGATAATGACCCTAAAGTGAAAAGAGTCGATTCTTTCCGACAAAAGGTCCATTATTTGCGTTCCTCCCAGAATGTCCCTTTTAGCGTGGCGGGTCACATTTTTCTACCTTACGAGACAGCTTCTTTAAGTAGAATCATTCAAAATCTCCCAAATTTTGTTGAATTGATTTTGCTGCAACTTTCACGCAGTGATTATCTTACATTTAATCGCTTTTCAACAAAAACCTCGCAACTACAGCTCGTTTTAGCTATATTTACCAGGCCCGTAGGAACAGGGGGGGGGATGGGGGCTAGGGGCGGCTAAGCCCCCCCAATGTTGGCCGAAAATGCAGAATTCTCTTAATTTTACACTGAAAATTTTGGCAAAATCCAAATTAGCCCCCCAATATTCAGGACAAGGGCTTTAGCCCCCCCCCCCAATATGAAATTGCTTCCTACGGGCCTGTTTACTAGTTCTTTATTGAAAAACAGCGATTTTTTTCTATTTAGTCAAGGATAAGAGATCCCAGCATCCCGTCAACAACAACAACAACAACAACAACAACAACAACAACAACAACAACAACAACAACAACAACAAGATAAGCTTTTTGGCATAATATTAATATCGTCGCTTTTCAATGAAAACCTCGTAACTGCAGCTTTATACAAGCTGCAGTTACGAGGTTTACATTGAAAAGCAGCGATGTTTTAAATATTCGATTTTCTCTATAACCGCTCCAACGATTTCCCTGATTTTTACAGAAATGTTGGCTGAAACCTCCATTTAGAACTTAACATAGACGTTATAACTGTAAAAATTTTTTGCTCGTCATAATTATTTCCGGGAGTACATGTACCGAACAGGCTCAAATATCGTATGCTAAATCAACATGTTTAATATGATGGTGATATATCGAGGGCTTGGTGCAAAACTATTGTAACTCCATTTTATAAAACCACATCAAATTCACCACCATCACAACAACACCATTATCACCACCTATACAACAACAACAACAACAACAACAACAACAACAACAACAACAACAGAAAGCTGCAGAAGCAGAAAGCAGTAGAAACACCACCACCACCACCAACAACAACCAGAACAACAGACGCTGCAACAACAACAGCAGCAGCAACAACAACATAAACAACAACAACAACAACAGCAAAACATCAGTAGCAGAAACAACAACAAAAGCGACATCAGCAATATCAACAGGAACAACATAAACAACAACAAGAACAACAGCAATATCGACAACAACAACAACATCAACAACAACAACAGCAGTAAAAACAACAAAACAACAACAATTCCAACAACACCGACAATAGCAGCAATAACAAAAACAGCAACAACAACAACAAAAACAGCAACAGCAGGAACAACAACAAAAGAAGCAAAAACAACAGAAGCAGCAACTGCTTAAATGTGGTGACCGGACGAGAACCGGTGTATTCTGACGAATATGACTGGACTAATAGTTATTAATAACATGTATTATTACAAATTAGAAATTATTGTGTCACGCGATTCCCCGCCGCGAACATGGAATTTTGTTCAAAAGCCTGTACCTGCTTTGCTCTATATTTCCTCGTGTATAAATAGAGCTCAGTAAAGTAGCAATTTTCCCAACCTTTAGCTGGATGTTAAGTTTTAACAAAACAATTGACGAATAACTGAAATTATTGTGCCACGTGATTCCCCGCCACGAAAATGGTCATTTGTTCAAAGCCCTGTACTTGTTGCGGTATTTTGTCATGTATGAATGGAGCTCAATATAGCAGCAATTTTATCTACATTTGGCTGGGCGTTAAGTTTAAAGAAAACCATTATTGACGATTTTCCGAGACTATTGTGCCACGTGATTCCCCGCCGCGAAGAAGGCATTGTTCTTGTTGTGCTATTTACTCACATATGAATAGAGCTCAGTTCAGCAGCAATTTTCTCTACTTTCGGCTGGGTGTCAAATTTTGACCAAACCATTGACGAGTTTCTGAAATCATAGGACCACGCGATTCCCAGCCGCACATATATAGAGAGATTTGTTCAAAGCTCTGTACTTGTGCCATTTTCTCAGGTACGAAACGAGCTCAGTAAACTAGCAATTTTCTCTACATCTGGCTGGGTGTCAAGTTTTTAACATAATCACTGACGAGTTTCTGAAATTATTGTGCCACAACGCGATTCCCCGCCGCAAATATGGACTTTTGTTCAAAGCTCTGTACTTGTTGTGCCATTTTCTCATGTATAAATGGACCTCGGTACAGTCATTTACTTCTGATAATACTGTGACGTTATTTCGGACTAACAATAGTGTTTTGTAGGTGTTGTTATAAAATCACGTAACTACGGCTTGAATCAAGCCGTTGTTACGTGATTTCATCACAACACCGATGGTTTATCAAAACATAACGGTAAATCAAGTCTATATTCTACAAAAAATTAACTGCCACTGCCCATGTCCGTGTTGCAATAAAACACGCATTCAAATCTCATTTATCTTTTGAATCAAGCTCTAAATTCAATGTCAATTGTGCAGGTAGAAGAAAAAAGAAGAAGAAGAAGAAGAAGAAGAAGAAGAAGAAGAAGAAGAAGAAGAAGAAGAAGAAGAAGAAGAAGAAGAAGAAGAAGAAGAAGAAGAAGAAGAAGAAGAAGAAGAAGACGGAGGAAAAGAAGAAGTAGAGAAAGAAGATTCTTATGGCATTATCAACGAATGAAATTGTGACAGAGTGAAAGAAAATCCGACAAAACGAAAAATAAAGAAGTCTACAGCACCCGGACCTACCAGGCGGTCACCCATCCAAGAACTAACCGTGATGGACGTTGCTTAACTTGGGCAAAATGCAATGATTCGGCGTGGTAAATGGGATATAGATCTAGTTATATAAATGAGAGTGTCACTTTTTAGGCTTTATAAACTTTAACATGCGTTATGTTCTCTATTTTTAGAACTAGATACAACGACTCTTCTGTTCAAAAATAACTGCAGGAATAATTCTGAAAACATCTGATATGTACTAAGGAAAAGATTCGAGAAAAAAATTGAGGCAAAAGGACAAAAAACAATATTCGATTTAGAACTTGTTCCGCCGCCGAATGCCGCAATTCACTAATCGATTAGTACCAAGTATCGTCTAAATCACGTAAAAAAATATCTATGGAACTGGAAGATGGACTAAATTAACTCTTTTTGCTCTCTGTAATTTTCAAACAGAAGAGTATCTTTTTTAAAAGGTTACTCATTCTTAGGTCATTCGCAATATAGACCAATCAGCGCTCATTCCATTTATATATCCGGACTTTCCATTGACAAAATCGCCTTCCGCCTCGCTTGATTAAAACTACACATTACACCCGCTCCTCCACCTTCTCAACATATTCTCCTTCAATATGAACCTCGTAACTGTACCTTGTTTTACGATGCAGTTACGAGATTTCTGACATAAAACTGATAATCCATAATTGATAATTTATATGAAACTTTATGTAAGAGTAAGATGATTTTGCCCTTTATATTAACCCTTTCCCAAACAAGACCGGGTTTTCATGTCTCTATTACAATTGGCTTGGGAAAACATTGAGACAAAAGAAGAAACTGCTGATGACCAGCAGTTTCTCCTTTTGTCTCAATATTTTCTGAGCTATCTTATACACAAATTCTATCTTTAACGACATCCTTTTTGTCGTCTTTAGCAGCTTTGGAAATTGATGACAATAGAATTTTGTCGTATGGGAAAGGGTTAAAAAAAAATGCTGTACCTGCAGTTTACTCAAGATGAATATTCACTTTGATACATAGTATTTTGATCTGCATTGTTCCTGTTAGAGCTAAAGATAAGAGATGATCAGGCATTGAGAACTGGTTTATAACTCGGCCCTTAATTATTTACTATTATACTTTACCAAGGTTTGCTTGTAAATATTTTGTACCAGGATTGAATCATTGTTGTATGTATATTACCCCAGTTTTATGAGTTACAGACATTTTCCTCCATTTTTGTACATTACATAGCATTATAGAACTATTTTTCTACCTATCTATGTTCATAATTTGTATTCTTTTTTACTACTAAATCACAACTCATTGTGATCTTTTTGATACCATGTTTCTGTAAATTTCAGCATTTATAAGAGGGGGTTATGTCATCTAAACCCTTTCACAAACAAAATTATTGTCAACCTTTTTGGAATTCAAAGGTATAGCAAGCATTGTTGATAATATGTTGATAATATTAGCAAGAGTGGAATCTTAGGGGTAAAGTGTGAAGGCATAGAGAGATAGGGACAAAATGCTGGGCATGAAATTATTCTTCTGTCCTCTCAGTGTTTTACAAAGGTGTTACTGATAAGGGCCATCAAAACCAGATAATGATTGGAAAGGGTTAAACTGTAAGTCCTCAGGCAAATGCTTTAACCCTTTCCCAAACGTCAAAATTTTTGGGTGATCCACTTCAATAAATGACACAAATGACAAAATGGATGTTATTAAAGATAGCATTTGTGTAAAATATAGCATAGAAAATATTGAGGCAAAAGGAGAAACTGCTGGTTATCAGCAGTTTCTTCTTTTGTCTCAATGTTTTCCCAATAACCAGCAGTTTCTTCTTTTGTCTCAATGTTTTCCCAAGCATATTATTATAGGGACGTCAAAGCCAGGTCTTGTTTGGGAAAGGGATAATAATGGTTCTCTTGAGATAGCATAACTCCCGATTATTCCCAGTTCTACTAACAATGTCATGTCCTGTAAATTCAGCATTACGTGTATGTAATGAACCATGTGGGGTTAACGAAGGCACTTCATTGAGTGTTTCGGAAAGAATGCTAAGATGGTGTAAATTATCTCTTGAAAACTCCATAATTTAAGTCTTTGCAAGACAAGAAAATTTTATATTGGTCAAAAGTGAATGTTGTAACAGATACAAAATATTTGTTGCTTTTAACAGATAACGAATATGAGTGAAATTTGGAAATTTCAGAAAATGCTGGTCATTGCATTATTCCCTCTATTTATCCCTGCATTCTTATTGAAACAGTTTATCAAATGATTTTGTTTCTCCCATGTTGAAATACATTTGTTAATTGTGTTAGTCCTTTGTCTTGCATTAAAAAAATGGTGACAACTGATACGGAATATTTTTGTCTCTACTGAGTTTTTGAACATTTTTTAAGATAAAGCTAAAGTTATTTTCTCATGGGCGTTAAAACATTGTTGTCATACTAGACATTTGTGTTTAATACTAAATTCTTAACATCTTGTGTAATCTGCTTTGCAAGCATTGTGGGAAGTAAGTAAGTACAATGTAGCAATCTACATGTATTACCTTTTCACATTGTTTTCTTGTAATTACAATGCAAATTTCATGCATATGTATGTATTTTTACCATGCATAGATATCAGGATACCATTTGAGTAATAAAGCAATAAAGATAAAAACAAACCCAAACAAAATTTATTGATACAGAAAATTACCCTAAAGTGAAAAGATTCGATCCTTTTCCACAAAAGGTCCATTATTTGCGTCCCTCCCAGAATGTCCCTTTAAGCGTGGCGGGCCACTTTTTTCTACCTTACGAGGCAGCTTCTTTAAGCAGAATCATTTAAAATCTCCCAAATTTTGTTAAATTATTGATTTTGCTGCAACTTTCACTCAGTGATTATCTTAAATTTAATCGCTTTTCAACAAAAACCTCGCAACTAAAGCTCGTTTTAGCTATATTTACGAGTTCTTTGTTGAAAAGCAGCGATTTTTCCCTGTTAAGTCAAGGATAAGAGATCCCAGCATCCCGTCAAAATTATAACAACAACAACAACAACAACAACAACAACAAGATAAGCTTTTTGGCATAATATTCATATCGTCGCTTTTCAATGAAAACCTCGTAACTGCAGCTTTATACAAGCTGCAGTTACGAGGTTTACATTGAAAAGCAGCGATGTTTTAAATATTCGATTTTCTCTATAACCGCTCCAACGATTTTCCTGATTTTTACAGAAATGTTAGCTGAAACCTCCATCTAGAACTTAACATAGACGTTATAACTGGAAAAATTTTTTGCTCGTCATAATTATTTCCGAGAGTACATGTACCGAACAGGCTCATTATATCGTATGCTATACCAATATGTTTAATATGATGGTGATATATCGAGGGATTGGTGCAAAACTATTGTAACTCCATTTTATAAAACCCGTAAAATTTACCACCATCACAACAACTACATAATCACCACCTATATAACAACAACAACAATAACAACAACAACAACAACAAGCAACAGAAACAGAAAACAGCAGAAACAACAACAACAACAAAAACAGCAACAGACGATGCAACAACAACAGCAGCAGCAACAACAACAACAGATGCTGCAACAACAGCAGCAACAACAACAACAACAACAACAACAACAGAAACATCAGCAGCAAGCAGGAACAACAACAAAAGCGACATCAGCAATATCAACAGGAACAACATAATCAACAACAACAGCTTTTTCTCGCACAAGTTCCATCAAGTATACACAATACACGATTTCATACTGATCAGACAGCACTCAGTTACAGGCAGATCTTGATCCACGGCGTCAAACTCAGATGAAACTTTACAACGCTTTTTCGTAGAGAAGGGATGAAAAGGATACAGTATCGCTGAAAATGACGTCATATGGCTTGCGATGACGTAATAGACAAAGGGAGAGTAATCCCACGCAGATTTTGTTGTTACAGTTCTTTCCCTTAGACCATTTAAATATTGCGAAAAGCCACACGTTATATTTTTAGTTGCAGCAGCAACAACAATAGCAGCAGCAGCAGCAAAAACAACAACAACAACAACAACAACAACAACAACAACAGACGCTGCAACAACAGCTGCTGCAGCAGGAACAACAACAACAACAGCAAAACATCAGCAGCAGGAACAAAAACAAAAATGACATCAGCAATATCAACAGGACCAACAGAAACAATAACAACAACAACAACAACAACAACAACAGCTGCTGCAGCAGGAACATCAACAACAACAGCAACAACAGCAAAACATCAGCAGCAGGAACAACAACAAAAATGACATCAGCAATATCAACAGGAACAACAGAAACAACAACAACAACAACAACAACAACAGCTGCAGCAGGAACATCAACAACAACAGCAAAACATCAGCAGCAGGAACAACAACAAAATGACATCAGCAATATCAACAGGAACAACAGAAACAACAACTACAACAACAACAGCAACAGCAAAACATCAGCAGCAGGAACAACAACAAAAGTGACATCAGCAATATCATCAGGAACAACAGAAACAACAACAACAACAACAACAACAAAACATCAGCAGCAGGAACAACAACTACAGCGACATCAGCAATGTCAACAGGAACAACTGAAACAACAACAACAACAACAAAACATCAGCAGCAGGAACATCAACAACATCAGCAACAGCAAAACATCAGCAGAAGGAACAACAACAAAAATGACATCAGCAATATCAACAGGAACAACAGAAACAACAACAACAACAACAACAACAAAACATCAGCAGCAGGAACAACAACAAAAATGACATCAGCAATATCAACAGGAACAACAGAAACAACAACTACAACAACAACAGCAACAGCAAAACATCAGCAGCAGGAACAACAACAAAAGTGACATCAGCAATATCAACAGGAACAACAGGAACAACAGAAACAACAACAACAACAACAACAACAACAAAACATCAGCAGCAGGAACAACAACTACAGCGACATCAGCAATGTCAACAGGAACAACTGAAACAACAACAACAACAACAACAAAACATCAGCAGCAGGAACATCAACTACAGCGACATCAGCAATGTCAACAGGAACAACAACAAAAACAACAACAACAATAATAATAATAACAACAATTGCAACAACACCAACAATAGCAGCAATAACAACAACAACATCAACAACAAAAACAGCCACACCAACAGCAGGAACAACAACAAAAGAAGCAAAAACAACAGCAGCAACAACTGCTCAACTGTGGTGACCGGACGGGAACCCGTGCATTCTGACGAATATGACTGGACTAATAGTTTTTAATAACATGTATTATTACAAATTAGAAATTATTGTGTCACGCGATTCCCCGCCGCGAACATGGAATTTTGTTCAAAAGACTGTACCTGCTGTGCTATATATTTCCTCAGAGCTCAGTAAAGCAGCAATTTTCCCTACATTTAGCTGGATGTTAAGTCTTAACAAAACAATTGACGAATAACTGAAATTATTGCGCCACGTGATTCTCCGCCGCAAAAATGGTCATTTGTTCAAAGCTCTGTACTTGTTGTGGTATTTTGACATGTATGAATGGAGCTTTATATAGCAGCAATTTTATCTACATTTGGCTGGGCGTTAAGTTTAAAGAAAACCATTGACGATTTTCTGAAATAATTGTGCCACGTGATTCCCCGCCGGGAACATGGACTTTTGTTAAAAGCCCTGTACTTACTGCGCTATTTTCTAATGTTTGAATGGAGCTCAGTACATTAGCAATTTTCTCTACAATTTTGGCTTGACATAAAAGTTTTAACACAACCATTGACGAGTTTCTGAAATTATTGTACCACGTGATTCCCCGCATTCGCCCATACTCTGTACATGTTGTGCTATTTCTTTTATGTACGAATGGGGCTTAGTACAGTAGCTATTTTCTCTACTTTTTAGCTGGGTGTAAAGTTTTAACAGAATCATTGACGCTTTTCCGAGACTATTGTGCCACGTGATTCCCCGCCGCGAATAAGGCCTTTTTCTTGTTGTGCTATTTACTCACGTATGAATAGAGCTTAGTTCAGCAGCAATTTTCTCTACATTCGGCTGGGTGTCAAGTTTTGACCAAACCATTGACGAGTTTCTGAAATCATAGGACCACGCGATTCCCAGCCGCACATATATAAAGAGATTTGTTCAAAGCTCTGTACTTGTGCCATTTTCTTGTGCCATTTTCTCAGGTATGAATCGAGCAATTTTCTCTACATCTTGCTGGGTGTCAAGTTTTTAACACAATCATTGACGAGTTTCTGAAATTATTGTGCTACAACGCGATTCCCCGCCGCGATTATGGACTTTTGTTCAAAGCTCTTTACTTGTTGTGCTATTTTCTCAATCTGTATAAATGGACCTCGGTACAGTCATTCACTTCTGATAATAATGTGACGTTATTTCGGACTAGCAATAGTATTTTGTAGGTGTTGTTATAAAATCACGTAACTACGGCTTGAATCAAGCCGTATTTACGTGATTTCATTACAACACCGACGGTTTATCAAAACATAACGGTAAATCAAGTCTATTTTCAACAAAAAATTAACTGCCACTGCCCATGTCCGTGTTGCAATAAAACACACATTCAAATCTAAAATATCTTTTTAATCGAGCTCTAAAATCAAGGTCAATTGTGCATGTAGAAGAAGAAGAAGGAGGAGAAGAAAAAAGAAGAAGACGGAGGAAAAGAAGAAGAAGAAGAAGAAGAAGAAGAAGAAGAAGAAGAAGAAGAAGAAGAAGAAGAAGAAGAAGAAGAAGAAGAAGAAGAAGAAGAAGAAGAAGAAGAAGAAGAAGAAGAAGAAGAAGAAGAAGAAGAAGAAGAAGAAGAAGAGAAAGAAGAAGAATATGGAGGAGACAGAGTGAAAGAAAGTCCGACAAAACGAAAATAAAGAAGTCTACAGCTCCCGGATTTACCAGGCGGTCACCCATCCAAGCACTAACCGTAATGGACGTTGCTTAACTTAGGCAAAATGGTGTGCACCAGTGTGGTCAATGGGATATAGCTGTATACTGGAGAGATGCAATTTTTAGGGTTTATAAATTTTAACTTCCATTATGTTCTATTTTTAGACTAGATAAAAATATGTATATCGTCACTTTTCGACAAAAAACTCGTAACTGCAGCTTGTTTAAGATCCAATTACGAGGTTTTCGTTGAAATCGCTGACGACTTTCCGCTTTCAGACTTTTAGTTTCGTAGTTCTTGCAAAAACATGTCTCTCATCACGAGTTTGATAGATTTAATGAAGGAGTGTCAACCCAGACCGCCAAATTTGTCGCCAAAACTCGCCAATTCTAAATATTTATTTTTTTGACCATGGCCACTTCGAAAATACCATGACGTCACAACCCCCCACACCGAGACCAAATCGCTTAGCCGTGAAAATTACTCTAACAGCAACACACACACACACACACACACCCACACACACCAATTTTTAAAACATATTGCAGAAAACAGACAAAAGTGGGTATTTATTAGTTTCAGTTGTATGTACCATACAACAGAGAAAGTATTGAGACAAAAAGAGAAAATTGTTCGGTTTTTTTTCAACGAAAACCTCGTAACTGCAGCTTAAGACAAGCTGCAGTTACGAGGTTTTCGTAGAAAAGCGACGCCATACTCATGCAACAAAAGCTTAGATTGTAATAAGAATTTCAATTCAATACAATATTAGCAAGAATGGAATCTTAGGGGTAAAGTGTGAAGACATTGAGAGGTAGGGACAAAATGCTGGGCATGAAATTGTTCTTCTGTCCTCTCAGTGTTTTACAAAGGTGTTACTGATAAGGGCCATCAAAACCAGATAATGATTGGAAAGGGTTAAACTGTAAGTCCTCAGGCAAACCCTTTCCCAAACGTCAAAATTTTAGGGTGATCCACTTCAATAAATGACACAAATGACAAAATGGATGTTATTAAAGATAGCATTTGTGTAAAATATAGCGTAGAAAATATTGAGGCAAAAGGAGAAACTGCTGGTTATCAGCAGTTTCTTCTTTTGTCTCAATGTTTTCCCAATAACCAGCAGTTTCTTCTTTTGTCTCAATGTTTTCCCAAGCATATTATTATAGGGACGTCAAAGCCATGTCTTGTTTGGGAAAGGGATAATAATGGTTCTCTTGAGATAGCATAACTCCCGATTATTCCCAGTTCTAATAACAATGTCATGTCCTGTAAATTCAGCATTACGTGTATGTAATGAACCATGTGGGGTTAACGAAGGCACTTCATTAAGTGTTTCGGAAAGAATGCTAAGATGGTGTAAATTATCTCTTGGAAACTCCATAATTTAAGTCTTTGCTAGACAAGAAAATTTTATATTGGTCAAAAGTGAATGTTGTAACAGATACAAAATATTTGTTGCTTTTAACAGATAACGAATATGAGTGAAATTTGGAAATTTCAGAAAATGCTGGTCATTGCATTATTCCCTCTATTTATCCCTGCATTCTTATTGAAACAGTTTATCAAATGATTTTGTTTCTCCCATGTTGAAATACATTTGTTAATTGTGCTAGTCCTTTGTCTTGCATTAAAAAAAATGGTGACAACTGATACGGAATATTTTTGTCTCTACTGAGTTTTTGAACATTTCTTAAAATAAAGCTAAAGTTATTTTCTCATGGGCGTTAAAACATTGTTGTCATACTAGACATTTGTGTTTAATACTAAATTCTTAACATCTTGTGTAATCTGCTTTGCAAGCATTGTGGGAAGTAAGTAAGTACAATGTAGCAATCTACATGTATTACCTTTTCACATTGTTTTCTTGTGATTACAATGCAAACATGCATATGTATGTATTTTTACCATGCATAGATATCAGGATACCATTTGAGTAACAAGTGTTCTCTTTCATGTATGAAAATATAATATTTGCTGGACAAAATTATATGAAGATGTTGTGGAGAAGAATGCATGTTGTCTTTTTCTATGAATACATATTTTAACGAAAAGGGGAAAAATCTACTAACAAAATTTGTAATAATGTATTTTAAAGCTTTATTATGAAAGGATATTTATTGAATGTTTATTATTGTATGTTTGACCCTCTTTAACCCTTTCCCATACGGCAAAAAATTAAGGTAGTCCAATTCAAAAGCTGCTGGAAATGATAAAATGGGTGTTGAATAAGATTGAATTTGTGTACAAAATAACACAGAAAATATTGAGACAAAAGGAGAAACTGCTGGTTATCAGCAGTTTCTTCTTTTGCCTCAATGTTTTCCCAAGCCTTTCCTAATAGGGACGTCAAAACCAGGTCTTGTTTGGGAAAGGGTTAAGATTTTGATAGTTATAAATCCTTTTTGATATTTGAATAATTATGTATGTGTTTTTTCTCTGCGTGTTTTACCTTGTCACTGATTATGTGTTTAATTCCATGTCAGATTTTTCCCTATGCATCTTTCACAATAGATTGTATTTTTTATTAATTAAAAGTTGTTGACATTATTCAAATACGCTTTGTTGTTTTGTTATTTGAAATACCTGTAGGGACACAAGAATGAGAGGTATTTTCTCCCTTGTATGTGACTGAAGGATTATGGCAACTGTCTGACTGTATGTTAGTTCCTCCTGCAGTTTAACCCTTTCCCAAAACAAGACCCGGTTTTGTTGTTTCTAATAGAAAAGGCTTGGGAAAACTTTGAGGAAAAAGAAGAAAACACCTTAATTTAAGACGTGTTTCCACCTTCTTTAAAGTCATTTTCAAATCGGTCACATATTCATAGGATTTTTTGAAGATTTTTTGCATTTGTTGCACCACATGATTCCCCGCCGTGTTCCTGGTATAACACAGGGGCCGTATTTATCGACAGTTTTAAGTCGTTTTGTTTTATATCTAAAACAAACCACGTCATAAGAACGAATTGCGGTAAGAGTGAGCTGGGATTTTCACGGTGGGGAATCGTGTGACATAACAATTTAGGAAAATCCACAAAATCTATCTTATTACCTGACCATTTTGAATTCAGTTTGAAAGAGAGGACGTGTAAATCGCCAGAAATTCACAGAGTGTGGTAGATCTTTAAAAAACATCAGGATATAAAAATTATTGACGATCATCTAAAGTTTGATAATCGCCAATAAAATTTTTGACACCTAATTTTTAAGATCTACACTATCTAGTTAATCCCTGGTGTGTTTTCTCCTTCTTCAAAGTCGTTTTCAAATTGGCCACATGTTTATAGAATGTCTTGAAGAATTTCTGCAGTTGTTGCACCACGTGATTCCCTGCCATAATCGTGGTAGATTACAGGGGCCGTATTCATTAACAGTTTAAAGTCATTTCTGCAAATATAAACTACATCAGAAGCCATTTGATAGGGCGATGTGCGGTGAGAGTGGACTGACGTGGGATTTTCACGGTAGGGAATCGCGTGACACAAACATTTAAGGAAATAGTCGATATTTATCTATATTTAAACGCGATATAGAAAACCGACGACCGCATGCTATTTGAGACCAACATGGATCCTGATCAGCCTGCGTATAAACGCAGACTGATCAGGAACCCATTTTGTTCTCTGATAGGATCTTTATTATTTCATTACCTGTAGCGACTGCCAAAGAACAACATAGATCCTGATCGAATAGCATTTAAGCTTCCGCTGATCTGGATCCATGCTGGTCCCAAATGTCTTAGGGTCCCCTTTTTTTCAAATCCCAGTTCATATTTGTGACCCGTCACGCCGAAAAGCACCATCTGTACCCCCCCCCAAACCAGGTGTCGCATTTGCAAAATGACAATAATGAAAGCAATAAAGATAAAAACAAACCCAAACAAAATTTATTGATACAGAAAATTACCCTAAAGTGAAAAGATTCGATCCTTTTCCACAAAAGGTCCATTATTTGCGTCCCTCCCAGAATGTCCCTTTAAGCGTGGCGGGCCACTTTTTTCTACCTTACGAGACAGCTTCTTTAAGCAGAATCATTCAAAATCTCCCAAATTTTGTTAAATTATTGATTTTGCTGCAACTTTCACTCAGTGATTATCTTAAATTTAATCGCTTTTCAACAAAAACCTCGCAACTAAAGCTCGTTTTAGCTATATTTACGAGTTCTTTATTGAAAAGCAGCGATTTTTCCCTGTTAAGTCAAGGATAAGAGATCCCAGCATCCCGTCAAAATTATAACAACAACAACAACAACAACAACAACAACAACAAGATAAGCTTTTTGGCATAATATTCATATCGTCGCTTTTCAATGAAAACCTCGTAACTGCAGCTTTATACAAGCTGCAGTTACGAGGTTTACATTGAAAAGCAGCGATGTTTTAAATATTCGATTTTCTCTATAACCGCTCCAACGATTTTCCTGATTTTTACAGAAATGTTAGCTGAAACCTCCATCTAGAACTTAACATAGACGTTATAACTGGAAAAATTTTTTGCTCGTCATAATTATTTCCGAGAGTACATGTACCGAACAGGCTCATTATATCGTATGCTATACCAATATGTTTAATATGATGGTGATATATCGAGGGATTGGTGCAAAACTATTGTAACTCCATTTTATAAAACCCGTAAAATTTACCACCATCACAACAACTACATAATCACCACCTATATAACAACAACAACAATAACAACAACAACAACAACAAGCAACAGAAACAGAAAACAGCAGAAACAACAACAACAACAAAAACAGCAACAGACGATGCAACAACAACAGCAGCAGCAACAACAACAACAGATGCTGCAACAACAGCAGCAACAACAACAACAACAACAACAACAACAACAGAAACATCAGCAGCAAGCAGGAACAACAACAAAAGCGACATCAGCAATATCAACAGGAACAACATAATCAACAACAACAGCTTTTTCTCGCACAAGTTCCATCAAGTATACACAATACACGATTTCATACTGATCAGACAGCACTCAGTTACAGGCAGATCTTGATCCACGGCGTCAAACTCAGATGAAACTTTACAACGCTTTTTCGTAGAGAAGGGATGAAAAGGATACAGTATCGCTGAAAATGACGTCATATGGCTTGCGATGACGTAATAGACAAAGGGAGAGTAATCCCACGCAGATTTTGTTGTTACAGTTCTTTCCCTTAGACCATTTAAATATTGCGAAAAGCCACACGTTATATTTTTAGTTGCAGCAGCAACAACAATAGCAGCAGCAGCAGCAAAAACAACAACAACAACAACAACAACAACAACAACAACAACAACAACAGACGCTGCAACAACAGCTGCTGCAGCAGGAACAACAACAACAACAGCAAAACATCAGCAGCAGGAACAAAAACAAAAATGACATCAGCAATATCAACAGGACCAACAGAAACAATAACAACAACAACAACAACAACAACAACAACAGCTGCTGCAGCAGGAACATCAACAACAACAGCAACAACAGCAAAACATCAGCAGCAGGAACAACAACAAAAATGACATCAGCAATATCAACAGGAACAACAGAAACAACAACAACAACAACAACAACAACAACAACAGCTGCAGCAGGAACATCAACAACAACAGCAAAACATCAGCAGCAGGAACAACAAAACAACTACAACAACAACAGCAACAGCAAAACATCAGCAGCAGGAACAACAACAAAAGTGACATCAGCAATATCATCAGGAACAACAGAAACAACAACAACAACAACAACAACAAAACATCAGCAGCAGGAACAACAACTACAGCGACATCAGCAATGTCAACAGGAACAACTGAAACAACAACAACAACAACAAAACATCAGCAGCAGGAACATCAACAACATCAGCAACAGCAAAACATCAGCAGAAGGAACAACAACAAAAATGACATCAGCAATATCAACAGGAACAACAGAAACAACAACAACAACAACAACAACAAAACATCAGCAGCAGGAACAACAACAAAAATGACATCAGCAATATCAACAGGAACAACAGAAACAACAACTACAACAACAACAGCAACAGCAAAACATCAGCAGCAGGAACAACAACAAAAGTGACATCAGCAATATCAACAGGAACAACAGGAACAACAGAAACAACAACAACAACAACAACAACAAAACATCAGCAGCAGGAACAACAACTACAGCGACATCAGCAATGTCAACAGGAACAACTGAAACAACAACAACAACAACAACAAAACATCAGCAGCAGGAACATCAACTACAGCGACATCAGCAATGTCAACAGGAACAACAACAAAAACAACAACAACAATAATAATAATAACAACAATTGCAACAACACCAACAATAGCAGCAATAACAACAACAACATCAACAACAAAAACAGCCACACCAACAGCAGGAACAACAACAAAAGAAGCAAAAACAACAGCAGCAACAACTGCTCAACTGTGGTGACCGGACGGGAACCCGTGCATTCTGACGAATATGACTGGACTAATAGTTTTTAATAACATGTATTATTACAAATTAGAAATTATTGTGTCACGCGATTCCCCGCCGCGAACATGGAATTTTGTTCAAAAGACTGTACCTGCTGTGCTATATATTTCCTCAGAGCTCAGTAAAGCAGCAATTTTCCCTACATTTAGCTGGATGTTAAGTCTTAACAAAACAATTGACGAATAACTGAAATTATTGCGCCACGTGATTCTCCGCCGCAAAAATGGTCATTTGTTCAAAGCTCTGTACTTGTTGTGGTATTTTGACATGTATGAATGGAGCTTTATATAGCAGCAATTTTATCTACATTTGGCTGGGCGTTAAGTTTAAAGAAAACCATTGACGATTTTCTGAAATAATTGTGCCACGTGATTCCCCGCCGGGAACATGGACTTTTGTTAAAAGCCCTGTACTTACTGCGCTATTTTCTAATGTTTGAATGGAGCTCAGTACATTAGCAATTTTCTCTACAATTTTGGCTTGACATAAAAGTTTTAACACAACCATTGACGAGTTTCTGAAATTATTGTACCACGTGATTCCCCGCATTCGCCCATACTCTGTACATGTTGTGCTATTTCTTTTATGTACGAATGGGGCTTAGTACAGTAGCTATTTTCTCTACTTTTTAGCTGGGTGTAAAGTTTTAACAGAATCATTGACGCTTTTCCGAGACTATTGTGCCACGTGATTCCCCGCCGCGAATAAGGCCTTTTTCTTGTTGTGCTATTTACTCACGTATGAATAGAGCTTAGTTCAGCAGCAATTTTCTCTACATTCGGCTGGGTGTCAAGTTTTGACCAAACCATTGACGAGTTTCTGAAATCATAGGACCACGCGATTCCCAGCCGCACATATATAAAGAGATTTGTTCAAAGCTCTGTACTTGTGCCATTTTCTTGTGCCATTTTCTCAGGTATGAATCGAGCAATTTTCTCTACATCTTGCTGGGTGTCAAGTTTTTAACACAATCATTGACGAGTTTCTGAAATTATTGTGCTACAACGCGATTCCCCGCCGCGATTATGGACTTTTGTTCAAAGCTCTTTACTTGTTGTGCTATTTTCTCAATCTGTATAAATGGACCTCGGTACAGTCATTCACTTCTGATAATAATGTGACGTTATTTCGGACTAGCAATAGTATTTTGTAGGTGTTGTTATAAAATCACGTAACTACGGCTTGAATCAAGCCGTATTTACGTGATTTCATTACAACACCGACGGTTTATCAAAACATAACGGTAAATCAAGTCTATTTTCAACAAAAAATTAACTGCCACTGCCCATGTCCGTGTTGCAATAAAACACACATTCAAATCTAAAATATCTTTTTAATCGAGCTCTAAAATCAAGGTCAATTGTGCATGTAGAAGAAGAAGAAGGAGGAGAAGAAAAAAGAAGAAGACGGAGGAAGAAGAAGAAGAAGAAGAAGAAGAAGAAGAAGAAGAAGAAGAAGAAGAAGAAGAAGAAGAAGAAGAAGAAGAAGAAGAAGAAGAAGAAGAAGAAGAAGAAGAAGAAGAAGAAGAAGAAGAAGAAGAAGAAGAAGAAGAAGAAGAAGAAGAAGAAGAAGAAGAGAAAGAAGAAGAATATGGAGGAGACAGAGTGAAAGAAAGTCCGACAAAACGAAAATAAAGAAGTCTACAGCTCCCGGATTTACCAGGCGGTCACCCATCCAAGCACTAACCGTAATGGACGTTGCTTAACTTAGGCAAAATGGTGTGCACCAGTGTGGTCAATGGGATATAGCTGTATACTGGAGAGATGCAATTTTTAGGGTTTATAAATTTTAACTTCCATTATGTTCTATTTTTAGACTAGATAAAAATATGTATATCGTCACTTTTCGACAAAAAACTCGTAACTGCAGCTTGTTTAAGATCCAATTACGAGGTTTTCGTTGAAATCGCTGACGACTTTCCGCTTTCAGACTTTTAGTTTCGTAGTTCTTGCAAAAACATGTCTCTCATCACGAGTTTGATAGATTTAATGAAGGAGTGTCAACCCAGACCGCCAAATTTGTCGCCAAAACTCGCCAATTCTAAATATTTATTTTTTTGACCATGGCCACTTCGAAAATACCATGACGTCACAACCCCCCACACCGAGACCAAATCGCTTAGCCGTGAAAATTACTCTAACAGCAACACACACACACACACACACACCCACACACACCAATTTTTAAAACATATTGCAGAAAACAGACAAAAGTGGGTATTTATTAGTTTCAGTTGTATGTACCATACAACAGAGAAAGTATTGAGACAAAAAGAGAAAATTGTTCGGTTTTTTTTCAACGAAAACCTCGTAACTGCAGCTTAAGACAAGCTGCAGTTACGAGGTTTTCGTAGAAAAGCGACGCCATACTCATGCAACAAAAGCTTAGATTGTAATAAGAATTTCAATTCAATACAATATTAGCAAGAATGGAATCTTAGGGGTAAAGTGTGAAGACATTGAGAGGTAGGGACAAAATGCTGGGCATGAAATTGTTCTTCTGTCCTCTCAGTGTTTTACAAAGGTGTTACTGATAAGGGCCATCAAAACCAGATAATGATTGGAAAGGGTTAAACTGTAAGTCCTCAGGCAAACCCTTTCCCAAACGTCAAAATTTTAGGGTGATCCACTTCAATAAATGACACAAATGACAAAATGGATGTTATTAAAGATAGCATTTGTGTAAAATATAGCGTAGAAAATATTGAGGCAAAAGGAGAAACTGCTGGTTATCAGCAGTTTCTTCTTTTGTCTCAATGTTTTCCCAATAACCAGCAGTTTCTTCTTTTGTCTCAATGTTTTCCCAAGCATATTATTATAGGGACGTCAAAGCCATGTCTTGTTTGGGAAAGGGATAATAATGGTTCTCTTGAGATAGCATAACTCCCGATTATTCCCAGTTCTAATAACAATGTCATGTCCTGTAAATTCAGCATTACGTGTATGTAATGAACCATGTGGGGTTAACGAAGGCACTTCATTAAGTGTTTCGGAAAGAATGCTAAGATGGTGTAAATTATCTCTTGGAAACTCCATAATTTAAGTCTTTGCTAGACAAGAAAATTTTATATTGGTCAAAAGTGAATGTTGTAACAGATACAAAATATTTGTTGCTTTTAACAGATAACGAATATGAGTGAAATTTGGAAATTTCAGAAAATGCTGGTCATTGCATTATTCCCTCTATTTATCCCTGCATTCTTATTGAAACAGTTTATCAAATGATTTTGTTTCTCCCATGTTGAAATACATTTGTTAATTGTGCTAGTCCTTTGTCTTGCATTAAAAAAAATGGTGACAACTGATACGGAATATTTTTGTCTCTACTGAGTTTTTGAACATTTCTTAAAATAAAGCTAAAGTTATTTTCTCATGGGCGTTAAAACATTGTTGTCATACTAGACATTTGTGTTTAATACTAAATTCTTAACATCTTGTGTAATCTGCTTTGCAAGCATTGTGGGAAGTAAGTAAGTACAATGTAGCAATCTACATGTATTACCTTTTCACATTGTTTTCTTGTGATTACAATGCAAACATGCATATGTATGTATTTTTACCATGCATAGATATCAGGATACCATTTGAGTAACAAGTGTTCTCTTTCATGTATGAAAATATAATATTTGCTGGACAAAATTATATGAAGATGTTGTGGAGAAGAATGCATGTTGTCTTTTTCTATGAATACATATTTTAACGAAAAGGGGAAAAATCTACTAACAAAATTTGTAATAATGTATTTTAAAGCTTTATTATGAAAGGATATTTATTGAATGTTTATTATTGTATGTTTGACCCTCTTTAACCCTTTCCCATACGGCAAAAAATTAAGGTAGTCCAATTCAAAAGCTGCTGGAAATGATAAAATGGGTGTTGAATAAGATTGAATTTGTGTACAAAATAACACAGAAAATATTGAGACAAAAGGAGAAACTGCTGGTTATCAGCAGTTTCTTCTTTTGCCTCAATGTTTTCCCAAGCCTTTCCTAATAGGGACGTCAAAACCAGGTCTTGTTTGGGAAAGGGTTAAGATTTTGATAGTTATAAATCCTTTTTGATATTTGAATAATTATGTATGTGTTTTTTCTCTGCGTGTTTTACCTTGTCACTGATTATGTGTTTAATTCCATGTCAGATTTTTCCCTATGCATCTTTCACAATAGATTGTATTTTTTATTAATTAAAAGTTGTTGACATTATTCAAATACGCTTTGTTGTTTTGTTATTTGAAATACCTGTAGGGACACAAGAATGAGAGGTATTTTCTCCCTTGTATGTGACTGAAGGATTATGGCAACTGTCTGACTGTATGTTAGTTCCTCCTGCAGTTTAACCCTTTCCCAAAACAAGACCCGGTTTTGTTGTTTCTAATAGAAAAGGCTTGGGAAAACTTTGAGGAAAAAGAAGAAAACACCTTAATTTAAGACGTGTTTCCACCTTCTTTAAAGTCATTTTCAAATCGGTCACATATTCATAGGATTTTTTGAAGATTTTTTGCATTTGTTGCACCACATGATTCCCCGCCGTGTTCCTGGTATAACACAGGGGCCGTATTTATCGACAGTTTTAAGTCGTTTTGTTTTATATCTAAAACAAACCACGTCATAAGAACGAATTGCGGTAAGAGTGAGCTAGGATTTTCACGGTGGGGAATCGTGTGACATAACAATTTAGGAAAATCCACAAAATCTATCTTATTACCTGACCATTTTGAATTCAGTTTGAAAGAGAGGACGTGTAAATCGCCAGAAATTCACAGAGTGTGGTAGATCTTTAAAAAACATCAGGATATAAAAATTATTGACGATCATCTAAAGTTTGATAATCGCCAATAAAATTTTTGACACCTAATTTTTAAGATCTACACTATCTAGTTAATCCCTGGTGTGTTTTCTCCTTCTTCAAAGTCGTTTTCAAATTGGCCACATGTTTATAGAATGTCTTGAAGAATTTCTGCAGTTGTTGCACCACGTGATTCCCTGCCATAATCGTGGTAGATTACAGGGGCCGTATTCATTAACAGTTTAAAGTCATTTCTGCAAATATAAACTACATCAGAAGCCATTTGATAGGGCGATGTGCGGTGAGAGTGGACTGACGTGGGATTTTCACGGTAGGGAATCGCGTGACACAAACATTTAAGGAAATAGTCGATATTTATCTATATTTAAACGCGATATAGAAAACCGACGACCGCATGCTATTTGAGACCAACATGGATCCTGATCAGCCTGCGTATAAACGCAGACTGATCAGGAACCCATTTTGTTCTCTGATAGGATCTTTATTATTTCATTACCTGTAGCGACTGCCAAAGAACAACATAGATCCTGATCGAATAGCATTTAAGCTTCCGCTGATCTGGATCCATGCTGGTCCCAAATGTCTTAGGGTCCCCTTTTTTTCAAATCCCAGTTCATATTTGTGACCCGTCACGCCGAAAAGCACCATCTGTACCCCCCCCCAAACCAGGTGTCGCATTTGCAAAATGACAATAATGAAAGCAATAAAGATAAAAACAAACCCAAACAAAATTTATTGATACAGAAAATTACCCTAAAGTGAAAAGATTCGATCCTTTTCCACAAAAGGTCCATTATTTGCGTCCCTCCCAGAATGTCCCTTTAAGCGTGGCGGGCCACTTTTTTCTACCTTACGAGACAGCTTCTTTAAGCAGAATCATTCAAAATCTCCCAAATTTTGTTAAATTATTGATTTTGCTGCAACTTTCACTCAGTGATTATCTTAAATTTAATCGCTTTTCAACAAAAACCTCGCAACTAAAGCTCGTTTTAGCTATATTTACGAGTTCTTTATTGAAAAGCAGCGATTTTTCCCTGTTAAGTCAAGGATAAGAGATCCCAGCATCCCGTCAAAATTATAACAACAACAACAACAACAACAACAACAACAACAAGATAAGCTTTTTGGCATAATATTCATATCGTCGCTTTTCAATGAAAACCTCGTAACTGCAGCTTTATACAAGCTGCAGTTACGAGGTTTACATTGAAAAGCAGCGATGTTTTAAATATTCGATTTTCTCTATAACCGCTCCAACGATTTTCCTGATTTTTACAGAAATGTTAGCTGAAACCTCCATCTAGAACTTAACATAGACGTTATAACTGGAAAAATTTTTTGCTCGTCATAATTATTTCCGAGAGTACATGTACCGAACAGGCTCATTATATCGTATGCTATACCAATATGTTTAATATGATGGTGATATATCGAGGGATTGGTGCAAAACTATTGTAACTCCATTTTATAAAACCCGTAAAATTTACCACCATCACAACAACTACATAATCACCACCTATATAACAACAACAACAATAACAACAACAACAACAACAAGCAACAGAAACAGAAAACAGCAGAAACAACAACAACAACAAAAACAGCAACAGACGATGCAACAACAACAGCAGCAGCAACAACAACAACAGATGCTGCAACAACAGCAGCAACAACAACAACAACAACAACAACAACAGAAACATCAGCAGCAAGCAGGAACAACAACAAAAGCGACATCAGCAATATCAACAGGAACAACATAATCAACAACAACAGCTTTTTCTCGCACAAGTTCCATCAAGTATACACAATACACGATTTCATACTGATCAGACAGCACTCAGTTACAGGCAGATCTTGATCCACGGCGTCAAACTCAGATGAAACTTTACAACGCTTTTTCGTAGAGAAGGGATGAAAAGGATACAGTATCGCTGAAAATGACGTCATATGGCTTGCGATGACGTAATAGACAAAGGGAGAGTAATCCCACGCAGATTTTGTTGTTACAGTTCTTTCCCTTAGACCATTTAAATATTGCGAAAAGCCACACGTTATATTTTTAGTTGCAGCAGCAACAACAATAGCAGCAGCAGCAGCAAAAACAACAACAACAACAACAACAACAACAACAACAGACGCTGCAACAACAGCTGCTGCAGCAGGAACAACAACAACAACAGCAAAACATCAGCAGCAGGAACAAAAACAAAAATGACATCAGCAATATCAACAGGACCAACAGAAACAATAACAACAACAACAACAACAACAACAACAACAACAGCTGCTGCAGCAGGAACATCAACAACAACAGCAACAACAGCAAAACATCAGCAGCAGGAACAACAACAAAAATGACATCAGCAATATCAACAGGAACAACAGAAACAACAACAACAACAACAACAACAACAACAGCTGCAGCAGGAACATCAACAACAACAGCAAAACATCAGCAGCAGGAACAACAACAAAATGACATCAGCAATATCAACAGGAACAACAGAAACAACAACTACAACAACAACAGCAACAGCAAAACATCAGCAGCAGGAACAACAACAAAAGTGACATCAGCAATATCATCAGGAACAACAGAAACAACAACAACAACAACAACAACAAAACATCAGCAGCAGGAACAACAACTACAGCGACATCAGCAATGTCAACAGGAACAACTGAAACAACAACAACAACAACAAAACATCAGCAGCAGGAACATCAACAACATCAGCAACAGCAAAACATCAGCAGAAGGAACAACAACAAAAATGACATCAGCAATATCAACAGGAACAACAGAAACAACAACAACAACAACAACAACAAAACATCAGCAGCAGGAACAACAACAAAAATGACATCAGCAATATCAACAGGAACAACAGAAACAACAACTACAACAACAACAGCAACAGCAAAACATCAGCAGCAGGAACAACAACAAAAGTGACATCAGCAATATCAACAGGAACAACAGGAACAACAGAAACAACAACAACAACAACAACAACAAAACATCAGCAGCAGGAACAACAACTACAGCGACATCAGCAATGTCAACAGGAACAACTGAAACAACAACAACAACAACAACAAAACATCAGCAGCAGGAACATCAACTACAGCGACATCAGCAATGTCAACAGGAACAACAACAAAAACAACAACAACAATAATAATAATAACAACAATTGCAACAACACCAACAATAGCAGCAATAACAACAACAACATCAACAACAAAAACAGCCACACCAACAGCAGGAACAACAACAAAAGAAGCAAAAACAACAGCAGCAACAACTGCTCAACTGTGGTGACCGGACGGGAACCCGTGCATTCTGACGAATATGACTGGACTAATAGTTTTTAATAACATGTATTATTACAAATTAGAAATTATTGTGTCACGCGATTCCCCGCCGCGAACATGGAATTTTGTTCAAAAGACTGTACCTGCTGTGCTATATATTTCCTCAGAGCTCAGTAAAGCAGCAATTTTCCCTACATTTAGCTGGATGTTAAGTCTTAACAAAACAATTGACGAATAACTGAAATTATTGCGCCACGTGATTCTCCGCCGCAAAAATGGTCATTTGTTCAAAGCTCTGTACTTGTTGTGGTATTTTGACATGTATGAATGGAGCTTTATATAGCAGCAATTTTATCTACATTTGGCTGGGCGTTAAGTTTAAAGAAAACCATTGACGATTTTCTGAAATAATTGTGCCACGTGATTCCCCGCCGGGAACATGGACTTTTGTTAAAAGCCCTGTACTTACTGCGCTATTTTCTAATGTTTGAATGGAGCTCAGTACATTAGCAATTTTCTCTACAATTTTGGCTTGACATAAAAGTTTTAACACAACCATTGACGAGTTTCTGAAATTATTGTACCACGTGATTCCCCGCATTCGCCCATACTCTGTACATGTTGTGCTATTTCTTTTATGTACGAATGGGGCTTAGTACAGTAGCTATTTTCTCTACTTTTTAGCTGGGTGTAAAGTTTTAACAGAATCATTGACGCTTTTCCGAGACTATTGTGCCACGTGATTCCCCGCCGCGAATAAGGCCTTTTTCTTGTTGTGCTATTTACTCACGTATGAATAGAGCTTAGTTCAGCAGCAATTTTCTCTACATTCGGCTGGGTGTCAAGTTTTGACCAAACCATTGACGAGTTTCTGAAATCATAGGACCACGCGATTCCCAGCCGCACATATATAAAGAGATTTGTTCAAAGCTCTGTACTTGTGCCATTTTCTTGTGCCATTTTCTCAGGTATGAATCGAGCAATTTTCTCTACATCTTGCTGGGTGTCAAGTTTTTAACACAATCATTGACGAGTTTCTGAAATTATTGTGCTACAACGCGATTCCCCGCCGCGATTATGGACTTTTGTTCAAAGCTCTTTACTTGTTGTGCTATTTTCTCAATCTGTATAAATGGACCTCGGTACAGTCATTCACTTCTGATAATAATGTGACGTTATTTCGGACTAGCAATAGTATTTTGTAGGTGTTGTTATAAAATCACGTAACTACGGCTTGAATCAAGCCGTATTTACGTGATTTCATTACAACACCGACGGTTTATCAAAACATAACGGTAAATCAAGTCTATTTTCAACAAAAAATTAACTGCCACTGCCCATGTCCGTGTTGCAATAAAACACACATTCAAATCTAAAATATCTTTTTAATCGAGCTCTAAAATCAAGGTCAATTGTGCATGTAGAAGAAGAAGAAGGAGGAGAAGAAAAAAGAAGAAGACGGAGGAAAAGAAGAAGAAGAAGAAGAAGAAGAAGAAGAAGAAGAAGAAGAAGAAGAAGAAGAAGAAGAAGAAGAAGAAGAAGAAGAAGAAGAAGAAGAAGAAGAAGAAGAAGAAGAAGAAGAAGAAGAAGAAGAAGAAGAAGAAGAAGAAGAAGAAGAAGAGAAAGAAGAAGAATATGGAGGAGACAGAGTGAAAGAAAGTCCGACAAAACGAAAATAAAGAAGTCTACAGCTCCCGGATTTACCAGGCGGTCACCCATCCAAGCACTAACCGTAATGGACGTTGCTTAACTTAGGCAAAATGGTGTGCACCAGTGTGGTCAATGGGATATAGCTGTATACTGGAGAGATGCAATTTTTAGGGTTTATAAATTTTAACTTCCATTATGTTCTATTTTTAGACTAGATAAAAATATGTATATCGTCACTTTTCGACAAAAAACTCGTAACTGCAGCTTGTTTAAGATCCAATTACGAGGTTTTCGTTGAAATCGCTGACGACTTTCCGCTTTCAGACTTTTAGTTTCGTAGTTCTTGCAAAAACATGTCTCTCATCACGAGTTTGATAGATTTAATGAAGGAGTGTCAACCCAGACCGCCAAATTTGTCGCCAAAACTCGCCAATTCTAAATATTTATTTTTTTGACCATGGCCACTTCGAAAATACCATGACGTCACAACCCCCCACACCGAGACCAAATCGCTTAGCCGTGAAAATTACTCTAACAGCAACACACACACACACACACACACCCACACACACCAATTTTTAAAACATATTGCAGAAAACAGACAAAAGTGGGTATTTATTAGTTTCAGTTGTATGTACCATACAACAGAGAAAGTATTGAGACAAAAAGAGAAAATTGTTCGGTTTTTTTTCAACGAAAACCTCGTAACTGCAGCTTAAGACAAGCTGCAGTTACGAGGTTTTCGTAGAAAAGCGACGCCATGCTCATGCAACAAAAGCTTAGATTGTAATAAGAATTTCAATTCAATACAATATTAGCAAGAATGGAATCTTAGGGGTAAAGTGTGAAGACATTGAGAGGTAGGGACAAAATGCTGGGCATGAAATTGTTCTTCTGTCCTCTCAGTGTTTTACAAAGGTGTTACTGATAAGGGCCATCAAAACCAGATAATGATTGGAAAGGGTTAAACTGTAAGTCCTCAGGCAAACCCTTTCCCAAACGTCAAAATTTTAGGGTGATCCACTTCAATAAATGACACAAATGACAAAATGGATGTTATTAAAGATAGCATTTGTGTAAAATATAGCGTAGAAAATATTGAGGCAAAAGGAGAAACTGCTGGTTATCAGCAGTTTCTTCTTTTGTCTCAATGTTTTCCCAATAACCAGCAGTTTCTTCTTTTGTCTCAATGTTTTCCCAAGCATATTATTATAGGGACGTCAAAGCCATGTCTTGTTTGGGAAAGGGATAATAATGGTTCTCTTGAGATAGCATAACTCCCGATTATTCCCAGTTCTAATAACAATGTCATGTCCTGTAAATTCAGCATTACGTGTATGTAATGAACCATGTGGGGTTAACGAAGGCACTTCATTAAGTGTTTCGGAAAGAATGCTAAGATGGTGTAAATTATCTCTTGGAAACTCCATAATTTAAGTCTTTGCTAGACAAGAAAATTTTATATTGGTCAAAAGTGAATGTTGTAACAGATACAAAATATTTGTTGCTTTTAACAGATAACGAATATGAGTGAAATTTGGAAATTTCAGAAAATGCTGGTCATTGCATTATTCCCTCTATTTATCCCTGCATTCTTATTGAAACAGTTTATCAAATGATTTTGTTTCTCCCATGTTGAAATACATTTGTTAATTGTGCTAGTCCTTTGTCTTGCATTAAAAAAAATGGTGACAACTGATACGGAATATTTTTGTCTCTACTGAGTTTTTGAACATTTCTTAAAATAAAGCTAAAGTTATTTTCTCATGGGCGTTAAAACATTGTTGTCATACTAGACATTTGTGTTTAATACTAAATTCTTAACATCTTGTGTAATCTGCTTTGCAAGCATTGTGGGAAGTAAGTAAGTACAATGTAGCAATCTACATGTATTACCTTTTCACATTGTTTTCTTGTGATTACAATGCAAACATGCATATGTATGTATTTTTACCATGCATAGATATCAGGATACCATTTGAGTAACAAGTGTTCTCTTTCATGTATGAAAATATAATATTTGCTGGACAAAATTATATGAAGATGTTGTGGAGAAGAATGCATGTTGTCTTTTTCTATGAATACATATTTTAACGAAAAGGGGAAAAATCTACTAACAAAATTTGTAATAATGTATTTTAAAGCTTTATTATGAAAGGATATTTATTGAATGTTTATTATTGTATGTTTGACCCTCTTTAACCCTTTCCCATACGGCAAAAAATTAAGGTAGTCCAATTCAAAAGCTGCTGGAAATGATAAAATGGGTGTTGAATAAGATTGAATTTGTGTACAAAATAACACAGAAAATATTGAGACAAAAGGAGAAACTGCTGGTTATCAGCAGTTTCTTCTTTTGCCTCAATGTTTTCCCAAGCCTTTCCTAATAGGGACGTCAAAACCAGGTCTTGTTTGGGAAAGGGTTAAGATTTTGATAGTTATAAATCCTTTTTGATATTTGAATAATTATGTATGTGTTTTTTCTCTGCGTGTTTTACCTTGTCACTGATTATGTGTTTAATTCCATGTCAGATTTTTCCCTATGCATCTTTCACAATAGATTGTATTTTTTATTAATTAAAAGTTGTTGACATTATTCAAATACGCTTTGTTGTTTTGTTATTTGAAATACCTGTAGGGACACAAGAATGAGAGGTATTTTCTCCCTTGTATGTGACTGAAGGATTATGGCAACTGTCTGACTGTATGTTAGTTCCTCCTGCAGTTTAACCCTTTCCCAAAACAAGACCCGGTTTTGTTGTTTCTAATAGAAAAGGCTTGGGAAAACTTTGAGGAAAAAGAAGAAAACACCTTAATTTAAGACGTGTTTCCACCTTCTTTAAAGTCATTTTCAAATCGGTCACATATTCATAGGATTTTTTGAAGATTTTTTGCATTTGTTGCACCACATGATTCCCCGCCGTGTTCCTGGTATAACACAGGGGCCGTATTTATCGACAGTTTTAAGTCGTTTTGTTTTATATCTAAAACAAACCACGTCATAAGAACGAATTGCGGTAAGAGTGAGCTAGGATTTTCACGGTGGGGAATCGTGTGACATAACAATTTAGGAAAATCCACAAAATCTATCTTATTACCTGACCATTTTGAATTCAGTTTGAAAGAGAGGACGTGTAAATCGCCAGAAATTCACAGAGTGTGGTAGATCTTTAAAAAACATCAGGATATAAAAATTATTGACGATCATCTAAAGTTTGATAATCGCCAATAAAATTTTTGACACCTAATTTTTAAGATCTACACTATCTAGTTAATCCCTGGTGTGTTTTCTCCTTCTTCAAAGTCGTTTTCAAATTGGCCACATGTTTATAGAATGTCTTGAAGAATTTCTGCAGTTGTTGCACCACGTGATTCCCTGCCATAATCGTGGTAGATTACAGGGGCCGTATTCATTAACAGTTTAAAGTCATTTCTGCAAATATAAACTACATCAGAAGCCATTTGATAGGGCGATGTGCGGTGAGAGTGGACTGACGTGGGATTTTCACGGTAGGGAATCGCGTGACACAAACATTTAAGGAAATAGTCGATATTTATCTATATTTAAACGCGATATAGAAAACCGACGACCGCATGCTATTTGAGACCAACATGGATCCTGATCAGCCTGCGTATAAACGCAGACTGATCAGGAACCCATTTTGTTCTCTGATAGGATCTTTATTATTTCATTACCTGTAGCGACTGCCAAAGAACAACATAGATCCTGATCGAATAGCATTTAAGCTTCCGCTGATCTGGATCCATGCTGGTCCCAAATGTCTTAGGGTCCCCTTTTTTTCAAATCCCAGTTCATATTTGTGACCCGTCACGCCGAAAAGCACCATCTGTACCCCCCCCCAAACCAGGTGTCGCATTTGCAAAATGACAATAATGAAAGCAATAAAGATAAAAACAAACCCAAACAAAATTTATTGATACAGAAAATTACCCTAAAGTGAAAAGATTCGATCCTTTTCCACAAAAGGTCCATTATTTGCGTCCCTCCCAGAATGTCCCTTTAAGCGTGGCGGGCCACTTTTTTCTACCTTACGAGACAGCTTCTTTAAGCAGAATCATTCAAAATCTCCCAAATTTTGTTAAATTATTGATTTTGCTGCAACTTTCACTCAGTGATTATCTTAAATTTAATCGCTTTTCAACAAAAACCTCGCAACTAAAGCTCGTTTTAGCTATATTTACGAGTTCTTTATTGAAAAGCAGCGATTTTTCCCTGTTAAGTCAAGGATAAGAGATCCCAGCATCCCGTCAAAATTATAACAACAACAACAACAACAACAACAACAACAACAAGATAAGCTTTTTGGCATAATATTCATATCGTCGCTTTTCAATGAAAACCTCGTAACTGCAGCTTTATACAAGCTGCAGTTACGAGGTTTACATTGAAAAGCAGCGATGTTTTAAATATTCGATTTTCTCTATAACCGCTCCAACGATTTTCCTGATTTTTACAGAAATGTTAGCTGAAACCTCCATCTAGAACTTAACATAGACGTTATAACTGGAAAAATTTTTTGCTCGTCATAATTATTTCCGAGAGTACATGTACCGAACAGGCTCATTATATCGTATGCTATACCAATATGTTTAATATGATGGTGATATATCGAGGGATTGGTGCAAAACTATTGTAACTCCATTTTATAAAACCCGTAAAATTTACCACCATCACAACAACTACATAATCACCACCTATATAACAACAACAACAATAACAACAACAACAACAACAAGCAACAGAAACAGAAAACAGCAGAAACAACAACAACAACAAAAACAGCAACAGACGATGCAACAACAACAGCAGCAGCAACAACAACAACAGATGCTGCAACAACAGCAGCAACAACAACAACAACAACAACAACAACAGAAACATCAGCAGCAAGCAGGAACAACAACAAAAGCGACATCAGCAATATCAACAGGAACAACATAATCAACAACAACAGCTTTTTCTCGCACAAGTTCCATCAAGTATACACAATACACGATTTCATACTGATCAGACAGCACTCAGTTACAGGCAGATCTTGATCCACGGCGTCAAACTCAGATGAAACTTTACAACGCTTTTTCGTAGAGAAGGGATGAAAAGGATACAGTATCGCTGAAAATGACGTCATATGGCTTGCGATGACGTAATAGACAAAGGGAGAGTAATCCCACGCAGATTTTGTTGTTACAGTTCTTTCCCTTAGACCATTTAAATATTGCGAAAAGCCACACGTTATATTTTTAGTTGCAGCAGCAACAACAATAGCAGCAGCAGCAGCAAAAACAACAACAACAACAACAACAACAACAACAACAACAGACGCTGCAACAACAGCTGCTGCAGCAGGAACAACAAAAACAACAGCAAAACATCAGCAGCAGGAACAAAAACAAAAATGACATCAGCAATATCAACAGGACCAACAGAAACAATAACAACAACAACAACAACAACAACAACAACAGCTGCTGCAGCAGGAACATCAACAACAACAGCAACAACAGCAAAACATCAGCAGCAGGAACAACAACAAAAATGACATCAGCAATATCAACAGGAACAACAGAAACAACAACAACAACAACAACAACAACAACAGCTGCAGCAGGAACATCAACAACAACAGCAAAACATCAGCAGCAGGAACAACAACAAAATGACATCAGCAATATCAACAGGAACAACAGAAACAACAACTACAACAACAACAGCAACAGCAAAACATCAGCAGCAGGAACAACAACAAAAGTGACATCAGCAATATCATCAGGAACAACAGAAACAACAACAACAACAACAACAACAAAACATCAGCAGCAGGAACAACAACTACAGCGACATCAGCAATGTCAACAGGAACAACTGAAACAACAACAACAACAACAAAACATCAGCAGCAGGAACATCAACAACATCAGCAACAGCAAAACATCAGCAGAAGGAACAACAACAAAAATGACATCAGCAATATCAACAGGAACAACAGAAACAACAACAACAACAACAACAACAAAACATCAGCAGCAGGAACAACAACAAAAATGACATCAGCAATATCAACAGGAACAACAGAAACAACAACTACAACAACAACAGCAACAGCAAAACATCAGCAGCAGGAACAACAACAAAAGTGACATCAGCAATATCAACAGGAACAACAGGAACAACAGAAACAACAACAACAACAACAACAACAAAACATCAGCAGCAGGAACAACAACTACAGCGACATCAGCAATGTCAACAGGAACAACTGAAACAACAACAACAACAACAACAAAACATCAGCAGCAGGAACATCAACTACAGCGACATCAGCAATGTCAACAGGAACAACAACAAAAACAACAACAACAATAATAATAATAACAACAATTGCAACAACACCAACAATAGCAGCAATAACAACAACAACATCAACAACAAAAACAGCCACACCAACAGCAGGAACAACAACAAAAGAAGCAAAAACAACAGCAGCAACAACTGCTCAACTGTGGTGACCGGACGGGAACCCGTGCATTCTGACGAATATGACTGGACTAATAGTTTTTAATAACATGTATTATTACAAATTAGAAATTATTGTGTCACGCGATTCCCCGCCGCGAACATGGAATTTTGTTCAAAAGACTGTACCTGCTGTGCTATATATTTCCTCAGAGCTCAGTAAAGCAGCAATTTTCCCTACATTTAGCTGGATGTTAAGTCTTAACAAAACAATTGACGAATAACTGAAATTATTGCGCCACGTGATTCTCCGCCGCAAAAATGGTCATTTGTTCAAAGCTCTGTACTTGTTGTGGTATTTTGACATGTATGAATGGAGCTTTATATAGCAGCAATTTTATCTACATTTGGCTGGGCGTTAAGTTTAAAGAAAACCATTGACGATTTTCTGAAATAATTGTGCCACGTGATTCCCCGCCGGGAACATGGACTTTTGTTAAAAGCCCTGTACTTACTGCGCTATTTTCTAATGTTTGAATGGAGCTCAGTACATTAGCAATTTTCTCTACAATTTTGGCTTGACATAAAAGTTTTAACACAACCATTGACGAGTTTCTGAAATTATTGTACCACGTGATTCCCCGCATTCGCCCATACTCTGTACATGTTGTGCTATTTCTTTTATGTACGAATGGGGCTTAGTACAGTAGCTATTTTCTCTACTTTTTAGCTGGGTGTAAAGTTTTAACAGAATCATTGACGCTTTTCCGAGACTATTGTGCCACGTGATTCCCCGCCGCGAATAAGGCCTTTTTCTTGTTGTGCTATTTACTCACGTATGAATAGAGCTTAGTTCAGCAGCAATTTTCTCTACATTCGGCTGGGTGTCAAGTTTTGACCAAACCATTGACGAGTTTCTGAAATCATAGGACCACGCGATTCCCAGCCGCACATATATAAAGAGATTTGTTCAAAGCTCTGTACTTGTGCCATTTTCTTGTGCCATTTTCTCAGGTATGAATCGAGCAATTTTCTCTAC